>JABMCL010000027.1:162500-237500 GCA_018857735.1 Alviniconcha marisindica
CCTGGCTGTTACCGACATATCTGTGGGGCTCATCGCTATGAACTTCTTCGCTGCGTTCAACATCATTCAGAGCTGGCCTTTTGGAGAGGTGAGAGAGAGAGAGAGAGAGAGAGAGAGAGAGAGAGAGAGAGAGAGAGAGAGAGAGAGAGAGAGAGAGAGAGAGAGAGAGAGAGAGAGAGAGAGAGAGAGAGACAGACAGACAGACAGACAGACAGACAGACAGACAGACAGACAGACAGACAGACAGAGACCGAGAGAGTCGTTTGCCTTACAAACTCCTCTTACTTAAACTACGATATATATATATATATATATATATATATATATATATATATATATATATATATATATAAAGGAAACGCGGGAGAATGGACATAACCTTTAAAAAAAACCCCAGAAAGTCACACACAGACATGAAGAAGAATAGCATTACCAACGGAAACAGATACAGAAAAAGACACTTTCCAATGATACATAGTTACAGTTAATTTTCATCAATACATAAACAAATCACACATCAGTATAAGCACATAACTGTATGAAGTCACTCCCTTTGATGAGGACTTTGCATGAAGAAGAACTATTTTTTGTTTGCAAGATACGAACGGACAAAAGAGACCGATGAAGGGTCACTGAAGAAAGAGACAATTTCTTAAGGCCGAAAGCTTTTTTAAAGTCATGGGAGACCGTGCCCACAATTTCATAACAATACTGATAGCTGATAACCGCCCAGCTGTCGCATAATCTCGCGAGGTCATCTGGACCGGAAGGACTTGGACGGAATCCAGACTAACGCTAGTGGACGATGTTATTATTTTCTAAGCAATGGAACAGGTACTTGTGAATGTGTCTATCAAGAAGGATGGGTATTACAGGGAGGAGAGAGACGAGTCTGTGGCTGTTGGGGTCACAGACAGGTCGTTGGTTTTGGGATATCGAATAATTCTGGCACTTTAAATACCACTAGGATGTTGTGTGAGAGAGAGAGAGAGAGAGAGAGAGAGAGAGAGAGAGAGAGAGAGAGAGAGAGAGAGAGAGAGAGAGAGAGAGAGAGAGAGAGAGAGAGAGAGAGAGAGAGAGATCTTACTTTCGAGGATAATAGCATTATAGTTACTGAGGTTACATGTATGTCTCAGTGTGTGTGTGTGCGTGCGTGCGTGCGAGCGTGCGTGCGTGCGTGCGTGCGTGCGTACGTGCGCACGCGAGCGCGCGCGCGCGCGTGTGTGTGTGTATTGTGATGCGTTTTGTATTAAAGGCCTTTTTTTTACCGACAAATATCGCATCTGGATAAAAACAAATCTGAAACAAGAATGACTGTTTACTAGGACAAAACAAAACATGCGAATTTTTGGGATAATCCCCTTTATCAAACTACAAAACGACACTGAAACAACAGTTAAACGGTAAAAAATAGATGAAAAATAAGATGGAGAACTTGTCTCAGTTTTGTCGTTGTATAGCTTGATAAAGGGGATTATCCAGAAAATTCGCATGCTGTGTTTTGTCCTAATAAATAGAGTTCTTTTGAACCTTTTATGTGTTTGGATCGCATCTGGATGTTAAGAACTAAATCAGTAAATTTAATCTCTCTCTCTCTCTCTCTCTCTCTCTCTTTAATCTCTCTCTCTCTCTCTTTCTCACACACACATACAAACACACACACACACACACACTCACACACACACACACACACATACATACACACAGACACACACACACGCACGCACGCACACACGCAGGCATGCATGCACGCAGGCATGCACGCACTCACACACACACACACACACACACACACCACACACACACACACACACACACACACACACACACACACACACACACACACACACACACACACACACACACACACACACACACACACACACACACACACACACACACACACACACACACACACACACACACACACATTGCGTAACAGAGTCGCATGAATGCACAACGTGGCTGTTTGGTTGTGAGTGGGCTCTACGCTCTTTATTTCTTTAAGCCGTCTTGCAAACGACTCAGCCATCAAACGAGCAGTACGCAGCTAATACAGGTACTTCTCGAAACTGAGCAGTTAGTCTTGACGACAAGTATAGTGTACTGTACTCATAGATACCAGCTGCGAGGCGTCGGCAAGTATTTGTCAGACAACAGTTCACTGCCGGCAGCCTATTACTGGAATACATGCTGAATCACGGAGCTATTCCTTCGGTTTCTATGTTCGACCAGTCTTGTTCTCATTTTGTCAGACTGAATAAAAATAAAGGTCATCCTTGTTACTCGGCACATCTGAGTGGGCCTACGTGTGTACATCTCTGCGTATCTATCTTTCTATCTATATGTTGTGTGTACGTGCGTGCGTGCATGCGTGCGTGTGTGCGTGCGTGTGTATGTGTGCGTGCGTGCGTGCGTGCGTGCGTGCGTGCGTGCGCGTGTGTTGCGTGTGCTGCGTGCGTTGCGTGGTGCGTCGTGCGTGTGTGTGGTGGTGTGTGTGGTGTGTGTGTGTGTGTGTGTGTGTGTGTGTGTGTGTGTGTGTGTGTGTGTGTGTGTGTGTGTGCAGAGCCAAACCCCTCAGTTAACAGTTCCTGTTGTCTAAAGGGTTTCGGCACTCAGTAGTTTCCTTGGCTGCAATGATAATCAGAATAAAACTAATGACCAAATTATCATTGATCTGAAGTTCTTCTTAAAAGTACCGTTGTGGAGGGGCATCATTTAAATCGTATGTTTTCCAAATTCAGGACAAAACAACTACAAGGGACATGGATTTCCCCTAAAACGGTACAACATGCAAAGTGTTTATTACGCTTTGCAAAAAGCAAGAAAACAATAGGATAGGTCACAGACGTATTTACTGAGCATTGCAACATTAGCCAGCCCCACCCACCATTTCTACGTTTGACCTCAAATACCTGAAAAAGCATATCCTATTTTCTAAATACACATTTATTGCCCTGAGCAGTTTCCTTGGAGACAGAAATACATTAAAAAAAATTAATTGCTATATCAGAAAACCATACCTTATCAAAGCGGCCGACGTTTATGGTCCTCTCAATTACAGCACGATTAAGTGGTTCAGGTAATGCCGTTTATTTAGGATTCAGTCAGTTCCACTATAGCACAACATAAACCTCCAGTAAAGTTCAATTTGTGCCTGCCTGCAGGTGATGTGCGGTCTGTGGATATTCGGTGACTTCGGCATGACTTTCGCCTCCATCTTCACCTTGCTGGCCATCTCCCTGGATCGCTATTGGTCTGTACACTGGGGAGTTAACTACCGCATTTACAACAACCGCCGCAAGGCCATCGTCGCCACCATTGCTATCTGGTGTGTGTGAGTCGGAATGCGAATGTGTGTGTGTGTGTGTGTGTGTGTGTGCGTGCGTGCGTGTGTGAGTGTGCGTGTATGTGCGTAAATGCGTGCGTGCGTGCGTGTGCGTGCGTGTGTGCGGGTGCGTGTGTGTGTGTGTGTGCGTGTGTGTGTGTGTGTGGTGTGTGTGTGTGTGTGTGTGTGGTGTGTGTGTGTGTGTGTGTGTGTGTGTGTGTGTGTGTGTGTGTGTGTGTGTGTGTGCGTGTGACGAAGACGAGCCATTGATTGAAGTGGACTGATGTATCTCTGTATAATAATGTTATGACCAGGCATTTTAGGAGCCTACAATCTTATGCTTCTCTCACGCTGTCTTCGATCTTGGGCTGTCGCTGCCACAAGTCGAGAGTTGCAGTTGCCAAAGTCGGTGCTAGGCATAGGTTTGCAGCCCTAAGTCTGTGCTTGCAGCTTCAAACGTGCCCTTGGCAGCGGCAACCTGACTCATCCAGCTGCAGAAAGGGAAGCTAGTTTTGTATTGGCAAACAAACTTGGCAGCGACAAAGCTGACTCAGAGATAAATATTTTGCAACTGCAGAAGAGCTGGCTTGGTAGTTCTAATCCGTTTAGGTTTCCGTCCATTGACTTAAGATTAGGTCGCTTGTCAGAAATTTTAGCTGTAATTTGCTTCTTATATTCGAGTTATAGTAATTATTGCTTGAATCGTTAAAATCAATTGCATTGGTGCACTTGGATTTTTAAAGTGTGTTTGCACCCGAGTTCTATGACAGTGTTTTAGCCATGTAACAGCTAAACAACGCTGTAACCACGTCGATGATATTAAAAAACAAAAACAGCAACAACAAAACAGAAAAAAAAAAAAAAAAAAAAAAGAAGAAGAGAAAAAAACAAAAAACAAAAATAACGCTGTGTAAATTCTACAGACACTCATTCAGAGTCGCATACAAGTAGGGCAGTGGGTTTGCCGGCACGGAAGCAGACAATAGCGTGGCCGTCGTGAAGCGCTTAGGGTTCATCTGGTGATTGAAGCACTCGAGTGTTCATTAAAGATAAAAATGACGGTCATTTTATATCTTTATCTTATATGAACACTTATGGAGCGCCTCAGCACGAGATGAGCTCGATCGTCCTGGTGTCTTAACAAGACATGAAAGGCGAACTACTATAAACTTCTATTTCCACAATATTGATCTGAGACGCAAGGTATTATCAGTGACATTTTTCTTGACAGAAAATCTTTCGTTAAAGGAACTCTTCTTTAAGGCTAAGCTTCTCGTGTGCTTAGAGGAAGTTAAAAGAATATGATCCGCATGAAGGGTTTTGTGATTGAACGTGCCGTTGATTTTTTAACGATTTTAGAAGAGGACTTTCCCAGACAGTGTTACTAAAACTGTTTTCACGAGTTCTTTCCGGCATTTTAGTATGACATCATTGATAGGAAACCGGGATTATTAGTTTCGTGTACATGTCACGTACACATTATTTTTGTCAATGTTTATTTTTTTAATCTGGACAGTGTGTTTGAAAAAAATCATTTTCCTGATCTATTCATGCGGAACAGCATAAAATACACGGAAAAACAATGTATTTTTTTTTTTTTAATTGTAGGTAAAGTTAGGCCTTCGGAAATAAAGCACTTTGGTCAGGTTCACACTATTTGTACTGAGTTGACTCCAATTCCACGTTTATACTGAAAAGGTTCATAATACAATTTCAGTCTTTTTGAAAACACCAAACAATTACTGGTTTTGGGTGTCATTCTTTAGCCTTTCCGTTCGTTGAATGTGTTCTCTTTACGTTTGGACGAAGTTCCCCTGAGATGCAGGACGAAATTCACCCACCCTGGTCGAAATTGCCCCGGATCGTATGGTATCTGAAAAAGAAAATTATATTACATATTCATGAGATCACACGGGTAAGCATGCATGTACATCATACGTGCCTGTTTGGACGAATTTCGCCCATGCCACCCTAAATAACGTTCTTCCTTTCAATCACGCCAAAATCATGTTGACATCATTACAATATTAATAATCTGACGTCAAGATTATAGAAAGGAGAAGGAAGAGGCGAAGGAAACAATGGCTCTAGAAGTAGTTACTGATGGTAACAATAACAAAACTGAAAAGAATGAACAGGAATATGTACACAACAAGAGAACACGGGACGGGACATGAGTTTTGGTTTGTGTGTTGCCTTCATTTGTGTTAAAAGATAATAAATGCGTTCTATCATGTACTATTATACACGAAAGCAACGAATAGCTGAGAATGAAACAGTACGTGATATTTATATTTCACAGTTCTTGTTTCGTTTTTTTCAAGATTATGCAATCAGAGTAGATATAGATTTGGAGTTACTACCATTTATCTTCGGAGGACCAAATAAGAAGAATGCATGCTTAGCTCGATTGGCAAGAGACCGACAACGCAGATACAGGTCGCGGCTGGTAAACCTGGGTGACCAGGTGGAGAGAGCTTGTGCACAAGGTTAGACGTCTGCGACAGAAAACTGGCAAGGCTGTTATTGGACAAATAAAAGGAAAGGTTCCTGATCCTTTTTTCTTTTTTTGGATTGATAGTAGTCTACTGGGACCATACGTTTAAATATTGTGCTGTTTGCATAACGTGTACGTTTCTGGCGTGCCACTGGCCGGTAGGTTTTTCTTTTCTTTTTATTATTATTATTAGAAAATGGTGTTTGAAATATTTCCTGTAATAGCATCGGATCAATACGCTGAGAGAAAATCTCGTCACCCAACACCGTACACCGTCCATCGCCGAGCATGATTAGTAAACGGCAGCTGGCCTCATCCATTGGCGTATAGTCTGGTACCCAGTGCACGACTGGAAGATTTATTCAAAGAAAGACATAAAATTATTCACACAACCATCAGTTAAGTCGCCCGACGAATTGTTAGGCCTGAGCAGATTAGGTGCCTGAGATAAGGCCACTGTCGATAGACGATTTCCGGAAATAACATGGGAGATAATCCGGAAGAGTGAAGCCCCTGCGGTAGGACATCATTTCAGACACGGACTACTGGCATATAATTATAGGTCCACGATTTCAGAATGGAGGCGGCAGTCGAAAGGCGCTGGTCTGTGACAGTATCAGACCTTAATGCATGGACCTATACTATACTGGACTGCCAGATGCGCGCTATGCGCTAGAAACACTTCTTTTTTCTTTTCTTTTCTTTACGCGGGTACTACGGTCTTTTTGGCGGGGCCACATGCGGTGTGTCCGTTTGGAATGGCGGACTGAGTGAATCGACTGCGAGCGTTCATTATTTACACCGTGTTCTTGATTTAGAAGGAGAAATGTAAAAAAATAATCGGTGGCCTCTGCTGCATCGTCAGTAGCGTTTCAGAGCAGAGGATCAAATACAGAACCAGGAATAGCGAAGCCAGTTGCTCTATTCCATCACTCGCATCGGATTGTGGATAGCAGTCGACAATCTTCGCAGGTATCTCACCTAAAGATTGCTTCAAATATGGTAAGTTCTGAGGTGTCGATAATTTCTCGTATAAATTGATATCTCGGTAGATCGACAGCTCTGTGTTGTGTGTCAGCGTGAAGCGGTATGTCCATCAGGACATTTGACATCAGGAGGGTAGTGTAAACAACAAAAACACTACACCCTGTTTACATGCACTTCAGCAGCGAGTGTGTACTGTTAATTAATACAATATTCACTGAATTTGTTCAGATTTAGAGGTGGTACACTGTTAGAGAATAATGACTTGAAATTCAGAATGTGCAACTAACTCGTAACTCATGTAAGTAAGCAGAATAATCTGCCAGAGAAATCTGCATAAGCAGACCAAAACAAACATAATAACAACATATAATGCAGAATTTATTGGAGATGGGTGTAAAAAGTCACGAGGCCTGACTGAAAAGTGAGCTTTATCACATTTGTCTTTCAGTATGCTTATGCGCCATTGACGTTTGATCTAGATCTAGTTTCCGAGTAACACCGTGCAGGCTTCCTCAGTGCTGATGTTGGCAAAACAATTGATCGTGTACTGAAATCTCACCTTTTACAGACTGTAATAAAACTCACTTTTGTTGCAAATTTTGGATTCATTCATTAGATATGAAGCCGTTTTACTGATTTAAATGATATAACTGTATAGCTCAGTGGTTAGAGATTCGGACTCGTGATCGAAAGGTCCCGGGTTCGAGTCCCGGCAGGAGCGGCGGGAGAATTTTCTTCTCCAGAGTCAACTTTCTGTGCTGACTCTTATTTCGGTATCCGTTCCACCCCCGTGTTATCGTAGTAGCACGTAAAAGATCCCGGCCATTCTGCCAAAAGTGCAGGTGGCAGGTTACAGCTAAACACACATACACCCTACTTATGTGGCTTTGAATGAAGTGACACTGTAACCTGGTGCATAGTTGAATGGTGTACACAGAACTTGCGCCGAAACGGCAGCATTTCATATGGCACCAGCCATGCAACAACCACAGAGCGCTACCAGTACATCACTTCTGTGGATATTAATAATACGCGCTATAAAAGGATACAGTCACTCATTGAGTCTGCTCGAAAGCAGAGAATAGCGCTATATAAAAGCTATGAATAATAATAATAAGTGACTCAAAATGGCATTTCAAATGTCCCAGGAATTTCCGACCGCCTCCTTGGATATTACCGAAATTTTCATATTTTACACAGTGCTTACGTATACATTTGTTATTCCATCCTCAAAGCAAAAACATACAATGGCTCCCTAACACACACACACACACACACACACACACACACACACACACACACATGACCAGCAACAACTACAAACAAAAAGCAACTGGGCACGTCACATCTCTTGCTAATGGTCATTTCACTGGCTCAGACCGCTTCGAGTAATAAAAAAGATATAATTTTACTGACATTGGACTGGCTGTGGGGACGCCCGCAGGCTTTGCTCCAACGAAGGAACGTTTCAAGCGTTCTCGTTGGTTTGATAAACGGCACAAAATGGACGCCTTCACAAAACTGGGGGAACCTACTATCAGAGCTGCATGTGCCCCACAGACAATGCTTGGCCGGCATTTCTAACGCCTTTTATGCTTCTTTTACCGGTATCTGGTCATCATTCCCGTGGTTTTACTGTACCCTCAACAAAGCGTGCCTACTCTGCGCTACACCCGCAGGCACTTAGCGAGTGCAGTCCCCTGGATTTCCGAAGATCGTCTATTGTTTGCAGGCCGAGTCTACAAAAACGTGTGTAAAACAAAATGTAATGACGTAATAGGCATTCCGTAAAAAGCTGCACAACGTGGAGAGATCCCCATTCTATTTTTAGAACACTAAGTTAGTTTTAAACTGGCGCATTTCAAAAGGGCCAAAGCAGAAATTAATGCTACAGAAAAATCGTAAATAAAACAATAAAAATACATGCACACACACACACACACACACACACACACACACACACACACACACACACACACACACACACACACATCGTTTTTAGCCAAATCTGCGTGGGCCAGTCCCTTTAATATGTCAGCCGATGATTGCATGAGTCTGGTTTTTAATGATCAGCTTTCGTTCACTCTGGGGCGTACGCCCTTTACTACTAGCAACTTGATGAATACATTACATACGAGTTCACTTCAGTACGTTTCTTGGGAAGGTACACTATGCGCTGTTGCGTTCCCAATGATGTAAATCACCGGGAGAGATGTTTTGCACATAACATTCTAGATCCATATACGCATCATGCACCAATTATGGTGAATTAAGAAAGAAAAAGAAGAAGCTCCAGGCCATCAAATTTCACTCCAGAGAGACACTACAGAAGGGCGAAAACGTTTCTGATTGGAATGCGCATCGTGTTCAAAGTCCATCTGTAGTTTAACACAGAGAGAGAGAGAGAGAGAGAGAGAGAGGAGAGAGAGAGAGAGAGAGAGAGAGAGAGAGAGAGAGAGAGAGAGAATCTGAAACACGCATCAGCATTCTTAAGTCTCAGTTCACTGAGAAAGTTTGAAGAAAATCGAAAATTTTGAACACAGTGTGGTGTTACTGTTGTTTTTATTTATTCTAAAAAAAAAAAAAAAAAAAAAAAATCTGAAACAAGGATGACTGCTAGCGTTCTAAAACAAGATCCAAACACATAAACGGTTAAAAGGAACGCTACAACACAAAACATGCGCGAATTTTCGGGGTAAACCCCTGTTTCAAATCGTCAAAACAACATTTAAACAACGGTTAAACGGTGATAAATGAACATGAACATGAACATGTCCGGTTGCGGTTTGAGTGTGCTGATTGCCTGGAGTGTATGGAAGTAGCCTGCTAGATTCACAGTGGGCCAACTGTCAGCAGCCATTTTCGGCTTTACTATCCGTAGCTTGGCTATATTATACCGGCACTTCTGACCAAATAAGCTGATTAAAGCAAAATAAGTTGATACATAGACTGGTTAACAGACAGCGTCTAGTTAGTTTTTGGTGGCATTACAAGCTTCGGACGCCTGTTCTTGTTTTTAAACGAGAATAGTAGTAGTAGTAGTAGTTAGTAGTAGTAGTAGTAGTAGTAGTAGTAGTAGTAATGACGACGACGACAACAACAACAACAATATAGAACCTATCTACCACACAAGTTGGGAGCGCAGGGCGTTTTACAACAATAATAACTACTCACGCACACCCAATCACGCGCACACGCGCCCGCACACACACACACACACACACACACACACACACACACACACACACACACACACACACACACACACACACACACACACACACAACACGCACCACCACACACGCACACACACACACACACACACCACACACACACACACACACACACACACACACACACACACACACACACACACACACACACACACACACACACACACACACACACACACACGTCGGACGAGGGTGGGGGATTGAGGGTTGGGTGGGGGAATAAATACGGCTGTGCAAAAGGCAGTTTATAAATAGTTATTGAACAGGTGAGTCTTGAAGGCGGGTTTGAAAGAGGATGAAGAATCAGAGCGGCGTAGTGTTTGAGACAAACTGTTCTAAACAGATGGGCCAGCGTAAAGAAAACGATAGTTTACGAAATGTATTTGTGCTTACACGATGGGTGACTGTCTTGTTGGAGTGTAAGGTTGAAGGAGACCGGACAGATACTGAGGGGATGTGCCAGAGATGGAATTGAAGCAGATAGTTGAAATTTTGTATCGAATGTCATATATTACTAGTAGCCAACGCCGAGTTTGAAGAATAGGATGAATGTGGTCAGATTTCTTAGCTTTGCGCACAAACCTTGCTGCTTTCTGAACTTTTTGAAGTTTGTCTAATAAGCACTGAGGGCGACCTGAAAGCAGAGTTATGCTAGTCAAACCGAGAGAGGACAAGAGAACAAACAAGGGTTTAGCATCTAGACAGGTAGAATCTGTGGCAGGTAATTAGATGATGGATCACTTTCATTAGCCAACATTTCAATATTTTAGTCAGAACTTGTTTTTCGAAGATTTATTTTAGTGTGTAGGTTTTTAAACGACGACAGTGTGGCAACAAAAGTAAGAAAGAAAGAAGTACCCAACGATGGTAGATCTAAAGATTTCTACCTCCTTACAGAAATCATCAGCTGACCTTTGCAATAAATCGGCGATTCTAGTAAGTTTTAAGAAAGGAAATAATTGCCTCAAGACTAGCGAAGCGTTTCCCAACATTCGGTGTGTTTTCTGGAAAAAGTCCGTGACCTTTTCCTTAACATCATCAAAGCGGGAGACCGTGCTGTTTCCTGGGTCCATTATCGAGTTCACTGTTGCAGCGTCTTAAAGGATACGGCTTTCTAACAGAGATCAAAGCAACATTTTACGACTCACGATTACGTTTTAAAATGCCTAAGGTGATTCGGATAAAATTTGTCATCAGCCAAGGAAGACAGGGAGACTTAAAAGCAAATCGTCAATTGTAAGGTTATTTTGATCTCTTCTGCTTCTTGTATAAAACGTGCTTGGTTTTCCATTCTGTTTCCTTTCAGCAGTAAACAACTCCCTTTTGCCTATATCTCTTTTTATGGTTTCTTGTTGGTTTGTTTCTATCCTTGCTCATTAATGTCTTCCTTGTACATGTAATTTACATGCTTAAATAATACCAAGAATGTCGTTGATCATGTCCACAGTTTTCCATCTGCTCACCGATCCTTTTGACTCATTCTTCACGTGTCATGTTGATTTCAAGTTGCAAATTAAATATAGCTCCAAGATCTGAAACAGGACGAGGCCCAAAGCGCCTGTGCAGAATCAACAAACAAATGAGTTAATTAGCTCTCGAAAGACGTCACACGAACAGTAACAGTTAAGACCTGAGGCGCCTACGGTAACTCTCACGTGGCATGCGAGTATTGAATACAAGGTACATAAATTCCACGGGGATGTGCCTCACAGGTCGTGCAGCGAGTCAGTCCGAGCATGAACTGTAAATCATCTGGGAGCGGGGATAGCTCAGTGGTCGAAAGGGCGCGGGTTCGATTCTCGGCAGGAGCGTCGGGAAAATTTTCTTCTCCATGGTCAACCTTCTGTGCTGACTCTTATTTTGGTATCCGTTCCACCCCCGAGTTACCGCAGTAGCATGTAAAAGATCCGGCCATTCTCCCGGCAAAAGTGCAGGTGGCAGATTATTGCTGAACAGACATGTACCGGCCCTACGCATGTGGCTTCAAATACAGTGACACTGTAAACTGCATGGTTGTATGGTGAACACAGAATGTGCGCCGAGACGGCAGAAGTTTCACGTGACACCAGCCATGTAACAGCCAAACAGCGCTGGCTACAGTCACAGATTTAGAGTTGCATATGATTAGAGAGAGAGAGAGAGAGAGAGAGAGAGAGAGAGAGAGAGAGAGAGAGAGAAAGGATACGTTGATGCTGCCAATAATACGTCGATGCTGCCAATAATACGTCGATGCTGCCACTGTTGATAAGTCAATTAGTCAATGAATCAGGCAGGCGGCACCATATTAGGTAGCAAGGACAACCATGCTATTCAGCAATTGCTGTCGGTCCATCCATCAGTCACACAGACGGCATGTTGGTCTGCCTATCAGTCACACAGAAGGCCATACCGTTGAATCACGAGCCAGGCTGCAAAGTACTTAAGTAGTCAATCTGTTCACAAAACAGCAATGATGTCAGAAGTCACCGAGCGAGTCCTGCCACCGACTACGTGGTCGGTCAGTTAGTTAGGCAGCGACCAGATAACTACTGAGACCAGATAACTATTGAGTAAGTCAGGCACTTCACAAGTCAGCGAGTGTGTCAGTACCACAGTCAGTCAGTCCAGCTACCACCTGCACAGACAAAACAGTTAGCTATACTAATTCAGTCCTTAATTACTACAGGGCGGCATGTTCAGTGTAGTTGTCGGCGAGGGCAGCCCGCTATCACTGAGTAATAATAACGATTAACAGACTTTGTAGAGCGCATTTACTGTGACTAGGGCGGCACTGCTCTATGCGCTTTACACACACACACACACACACACACACACACACACACACACTATACCACTGCAGCACAGAAACAGACATAACTACGCAACAGTACACAAATTAGTCAACCTGATACGTCGCTTTCAGTAGTAGCCGGTCAGTTCACAAGTCAAGGGAGAGGGTGTCGGAATTAACTTCAGGCAGACCGTAAGCGTACAGCCAGTCAACGCTGCCACCAACACAGATGACAAGACAGTGAATCAGTCAGCTCGTTGGTCACTACACAAAATGCTAGGGCTCTGCGGTGAGCTCTAAGCCCCCTCTCCGGCCATAGCTACTTCATAAGCTTTTGACCTGACCACCATGTGTTACTATATTAACTGGTCGAATAAACGATGATTTGAGTCTTATTCGATCGGCATTGATATAAGTGTAGTTTGCCTCATTTGACCGAAGTTAATATCTCTCATCAATTTCATTACTTATTTGAAGGTTTTGCTCGGAATTTCCACCAGACGATCTTTTGCCATTTAACTGCCGTGTGTGTGTGTGTGTGTGTGTGTGTGTGTGTGTGTGTGTGTGTGTGTGTGTGTGTGTGTGTGTGTTGTACTAGTATTGTTATTATGTATAATTGCATATTATTTTAAGGAAAATACACAAATCTGAAACAATGACTGATAACGTTCTAAAACAAGATCCAAACACATAAAGCACATAAACGGTTCAAAAGAACGCTATTTAAAGAAAGACAAAACACAACATGCAAATTTTCGGGGTAATCCCCTTTATCAAGCCACAAAACAACACTTAAGCAACAGTTTGAACCTTTTATGTGTTTGGATATTATTTTAAGGGCATGCATGAGTGTGTTTATGCGTTTCTTTTATATTGCATTATAGCACTGTATTACAATATTGCATTTTATGAGGCGCTTAGAATATGCATTTGCGCGTACAAATACCATTCTGATTTGGTTTAATCTGAATTGCTATGCGTTAACTTGTGAATCCTACATGGCGGCCCCTGTTCCGGCTTTTTGCACGAAATATGTATGCCATTCTGATTGGCTGAAGCTGCTCGGGTGATTGGCAGCCTTTAACCTTGTTAATGTGTGAGGATGTTAGAGGATGGCCAGCTAGTATGCCTGCGCAAATCATTCAGTCAACAGGAAGCCAGTCTTAAGAGGTTTATAAACGCTCTGGTTAAAAATGGCATCAGTCAATCAGCCTGTGTTCACCAATGCTGTGTGTGTGTGTGTGTGTGTGTGTGTGTGTGTGTGTGTGTGTGTGTGTGTGTGTGTGTGTGTGTGTGTGTGTGTGTGTGTGTGTGTGTGTGTGCAGGTCAGCGACGTTGTTGTTGTGGGTGCCGGCCTTCGTGGTGGACCGCTTCAACAACAGCAGGCCGGGCGAGTGCCTCTACGACCCGGAAAAGAACAGAGTTTTCGTCACCATTGTCGCTGTCCTGGGTTACCATAGCAGCACTATCGTCATGCTCTTCTGTTACGTCAAGGTTAAATTAACGAACTTTTCTTTAAACGTCACGTCACGGCCCGCCATGCACAGGAGTTAGTTCTTGGATTTTAACGTCCCGTTCATACGCAGGAATGAGCCCCCACAATGGCGGGACAGCTCACTTTGAAGAAGCTCGGACAGAAAAGCCAAGCGCAATACTGACGTGGGTTCGATTCCTCTGTGCAACAAGGGATTTTTCAACTCTCAGTGCAGACTCTTATACATTGTTCTTACAACCCCCTTGTGCAATCCCATGCATCAACATGTGTGTGCATTAGAAATCCCAAACACGTGCAGCCGTATACACCATTGTTTGGACACTCAGTGGGCAGCGCTGCTCTCAAGGCTGATGTAGCCTTACCCTGGTATGGCGACCAGAATTTACCACAAGGGATAATGAAGTACTAAAAAGTTTGTTTTTTGTTTTTTTGTTTACATTCTTTTAACACCATATCGACAGAAGAAGGCGAAGTAGAAGAAAAGCCAACATGCAGAGGAAACATCCATCGGGATTACCTTGCGTATTACTGTCATCAGTTTAACATGTATAATTCAGCTGAAAGCATGCGAACAGACACTACCTAGATGGACAGTTTTACTTAGTGACAAACAGTTTAAACTGACTTATATGGGAGACGTTTATTATCATGTTATTATCATTATTTAGTTTTTAGAAGAATAAGAATAAGAGGGATGATGACAACCACCAGCATCTCTACAAAAACAAGAACACACCTGCAGCACCACAAAAATAAAATAAAACTCAAACCACTGCAAAAACAGGAACCGATATGCCCCAAATAAGGCAGAGCGGCCTTACTTTAGTGACAGAGTCAACTGTACAGGGCCTTATTTCAACGCAGATCGAGAAAGTGAATCGAAATAAATCAGCGTGGGCGACGGTACTACCCAAGCAGTCGTGTCTCATCCGCACAACACAGCACTAAGTGCAAGTATTTTCGTTCTTCTTGTCGTTTTGCCTAGCAGGCAGTCCAGTGTGAACAGTACGACACTGGGCCAACAAGCAGAAGCAGCAACATGGTTCCCATTGCACTTTCCAGAAAGGTCATAACGTGTCGGCAAACAAGTTCGCCGAAGGAATGGCGAACATTGGGCTGATAATGAAAATCATTACGCTGCGCTGTTGTTTTATAAAAAATAATAATTATATAGACATTTCTGCGCTTTTCATTAATCCAGTCATCATAGGTTAGTTTGCTACTTTCATAAAGCATAATGCAAGGCAAAGCACAGTTCGCACGAACAAGGCAACATGCAAAGAAAACTCATACGGACCATAAAAAACAAATAATTATATAGACATTTCTGCGCTTTTCATTAATCCAGTCATCAATAGTTTTATTATAAACATAAGAAGGAAGGCACGCACGCACGCACACACGCACTCACGCATGCACGCACGCACGCACACACGCACACCCCCCCCCCCCCAACAACAACAACAAACAAACAAAACAGCAACAAACAAACAAAACAAACAAACATGACAAAGTTTCAATGCTACTAGACTGGTAGTTGGTACCAACTGTTCGGACAAGACATGGCCGCTCGGACAGTGCCGTCACAAATGTTCTTTAATTTCTTTCAGGTGTTCCTCTTCGTACGACGTCGCAGCAAGGTTGGACCTCTGGCACGCACGCGCCGAAGTGCCCGTGAAACTTCAGTGACAGAAAGCGCCGTGTCCACCCGCCCCGCCAACAGGTCCCACGTCGTTGATGACGTCTCGTTACGCTGTGACGTTTCAAATTCTGACCGAAGATCCTTGGAGACGAATTTGGCAATGTCGGTTGTTGAGGAGCCCTCTACTTTGCATAAACATCGATTTCTCTGCCCTGGAGACACAAGGCGCGGAAAATCACGAGAACCAGTTGCTGACCATAATGTCGATAAGAACGATTTTGAAAATGTCGATGCTTCAGAAGCTACCAGCTCTACAACCACTGAGCAAACTCAGTCTTCAAACCAGACCACAGCGTCCACCTTTAGGAACCAACCGCAAGACACGACTGCCTCCGACGAACAGTCCAATTCCTCCGCTGCTAGAACGCTACGTCACGAACAGAAGGTGTTCCTGACGCTGACATACATCATTGTGGGTTACCTGATCTGCTGGATGCCGTTTCACGTGTCCTTTGACATCATGGCCATCAACAGGACTCTCGTTCCAGAACAGTGGTATGACGTCACCTATTGGCTGGCCTACTGCAATTCTGCCATCAACCCTTTCCTGTACAACTTCGGCAGTCCCGACTTTCACAAAGCGTTCAGGAAACTCTTGGGCAGGAAAATATAAAATCAGGACGCAACCATCGAGTCAGAAAAGACGAGTTTTCCAGAAATGTTGAGCAAGCTCCCAGGCAGTCGACCATAGGGTGATAGTAGGCAGCGGAGTAAGCCGGCCGGGTTAATGAATTGTTAATTTGTTGTAGATAATTTCATATAATTGCTTTCGTTAGAACAGTAATTTTTAAGAGGTGGACCTCGCGAAGAGGCAAATTTTATTTGATATGCACAGCTTGATGTCAGTTAGATTTCTCATGTATTTATTTATGACTGACTTTTTACCTGGACGTTTGTTTGCTGTTGCTGTAATTTAATGATGTTTTATGACTGGCGTGAATGTGTGATGTTACTTGGCACCACAAAACATTCCTAGTGCAACTGAATTCACACTTGGCTAAGAAATCGGCGTATTGTAGTTCAGTAATTAAGTTCAAGATGGTATCTATGCGCTCGGAAAAGCCCATAATTATTCTAGTCAGTATCTTATAGTCCGAACATGTAAAACATATTTGATGAATGTGCGTCAGAAATATATAATGTATTTGCAAACGGAGTAAACAAGGTGTGTTGGTTATTCACGTGTTCGTGTGTACGTACCGTCCGTCGCCTAAGGGCATGTGTGTCCCGTGAGCGTGCGTAATGTGCCACGTAACTTGCCGTGTGTGTGTGTGTGTGTGTGTGTGTGTGTGTGTGTGTGTGTGTGTGTGTGTGTGTGTGTGTGTGTGTGTGTGTGTGTGAGTGTGTGTGTGTGTAGTGTGTGTGTGTGTGTGTGTGTGTGTGTGTGTGTGTGTGTGTGTGTGTGTAATGTGTGTGTGTGTGTGTGTGTGTGTGGTGTTGTGTGTGTGTGTGTGTGTGTGTGTGTGTGTGTGTGTGTGTGTGTGTGTGTGTGTGTGTGTGATGTGTGTGTGTGTGTGTGTGTGTGTGTGTGTGTGTGTGTGTGTGTGTGTGTGTGGTGTGTGTGTGTGTGTGTGTGTGTGTGTGTGTGTTGTGTGTGTGTGTGTGTGTGTGTATGTGGTGTGTGTGTGTGTGTGTAGAAAAAGAAGAATAAAACAGAACATACAGCAGTACGGACCAAATCTGTTCGTATACACGACAGTGATAACAATAATAATGGAAAATTCTAAGGTGCTTATATTGCGTTATATTAGACTTACAAATACAGAACTGAATGGCAACATAAAAAAAAGACAAAGTTTTACACTTTTTATCTCCACAGAGAGAGAGAGAGAGAGAGAGAGAGAGAGAGAGAGAGAGAGAGAGAGAGAGAGAGAGAGAGAGAGAGAGAGAGAGAGAGAGAGAGAGAGAGAGAGAGAGAGAGAGAGAGAGAGAGAGAAATGGTTTATCGAACTGGGCCGTCTGCCCAGTCAAACACGACTGAGGTGGGGGTGGGGGCTTTTTATGTGCATAAACAATCATAACATCAAAACATTGCAACAAAAATTATCTAACATTGCAACAAAAATTATTACCCTACAGAGAGAGAGAGAGAGAGAGAGAGAGAGAGAGAGAGAGAGAGAGAGAGAGAGAGAGAGAGAGAGAGAGAGAGAGATCGAACTCTGCGAAACCGAGGATAATAGCGTTAGGTCCATATGGACCTATCTAACAGCCAGTCCTTGCTATACTACAAACACAAATAAACACGACAATACCACAAACAAATATAAGCACGATTAAGCAACTGATTAATGCAGTTTCGCAGTTCCTACACTGAAATGTGCAGAAACATCGGAATTAAATTTATTTCATGGGCATACATGCATACAACACTCACCCCCCCCCCCCCCCCCCACACACACACACACTGACACTGACACTCGGCAGTGACCGTGACTGACTCGGCGGCAGTGACACATCGTGCACACACACTGACTGCACTGACACACTAGCTACTTTTCATTTCAGTGACCTACACACTTGAGGGCGCCTCCTTTCAGTTTTACCAGACCCAAATAAAACAAAAAACATGGGAGTGTTTTGTCCCGTATATTTGCCGCCTGCAGTCTATGGCTGGTTCGACCGCGGCAGCAGACGACATAGCCACCATTTTGCGTATGTGACGTCATAAAACATGTCTGCGCCCATGTGTTAGCTTTGCTGGAACTTTCCTTAGCAACAGATTGGCTTTTGGGGAGTTTCCCTTGACGTTTATCATTCTTTTACAGCGCAAACATGGCAGTTTCCCCACACGAAGAAAAAATGATTGGCCTCCAGTACCAGATGAGGCAAAATCAGCAGGATCTGCAAGATTTTCTCTCTGATCTTGGCAGCTGGGAAGACGAAATGAAAACGAAAGAACAAGAACTACGGAAGAAGAAATCCGACGAGCCACAGGTTTGACAGAATTGGAGTGTATTGATTCCATCAGTCATACTCATGTCATTCAGAACTGTGCCTTTTCTCGACAACGGTTTTGCACCGCTGAAAGTAGTGAAACTGAAAGACATTGTCATTGAATGATTGATCACTGAATTGATTGTGTCACGTGTTTTTGGTGACCAGCGTCGCTCGGTGTCAACAATAATTTCTTATTTTTCTTTCATTGAGGGAATCCAAAACACAGGCAAATACCTTGAACTGGTGGTGCGCTTCTATGGAATAAAGGAGAGTGAACAGACAAGCGTCATCACTGAAAAAATGTAAATTTGCAAGCGTACCACTACCAGTACAGACTTTAGCATTTCACTCCCTTGGCTGCAGGGAACTGTTAAACATCCCAGAGCCACAGAATATGACTTAGCCCACTGAGGAGAGTGTGTGTAGGGTGGAGGTGGGGGGGGGGGGGGGGGATGATCAGGAGAGAGAGGAGGAGGAAAGAAGAGAAATAACCAAAGATGACCAACCAAAGACAATGATTATTACAATATTAGTAATATTACTATATTAGGGGGTTTAGTGACTGAATGAGTCTGGTTGCCTTGCAGCTTGGCATGATGTATTTGGCTTAAAGTTCATTTTGAATAATTACAATCCTCAGTATTCTGCCACATTGATGGATCTTCATAGTTGTTTTCTCTGACGAGCTAAACTGACTCTGACTAGAGAACTGAAACGGTCTTGTGTTGTCTTGACCAGGAGCACTGCCCACACTGGCTGCACTTCCTGGATTACCAGCACAGCATGCTAATGACAATAGTCAATAGTCTGACTTAAACACAATATTATTATTACTATATTAGTTTGGTTGACATGGTAATGTTAGCTTTTAGTTTTACCTGTGGATGAATTAATGCAAGATTTATTTTTTTCTCCATCCTATGTCTTTAGTTTTTACTCTCTGAGTCTCTCTCCCCTTCAGTGTTGATTGATTATTATTTGCTTAAAATTTAAAGTTAAACATTTTTAGTTTTATAGGAAAAACATTACTTTCAGAATATCCTGTTTTATTTCCAGAATTTACCACCAGTGAGGAACAGCCTTGACAAAAAGAAGCTGAAGAAGAAAAAGAAGAAAAGGCCAGAGCAGCAGAACAAACCTAAAAAAATAAGTGGCTTTGACTTCAGAGCATGGGACAAATTTGATGTGGTGTGTAAAAATTAATTTAATATTTCCAGTCATGAATATTCATTGCTTTTATTTACCCTCTCTCTCTCTCTCTCTCAGTAAACACACACACACACACATATATATATATATATATATATATATATATATATATATCTTATCATAGCTTTCACCTAGAGTCACTTGACTGGCAAGATCTGTAATTGTTTCTCAAATACTTCAATGTTTTTGTCACCTGAACATGACATACAATAACAATGCTTAAGATAACTACATCAAATGTAAATTTATGTTTGCAATCCCCTCCCATCTTTCATTCTTAACAATTAACATGTAATCATGCATTATTAAACATGTTCTTGTAATTGATGCACGTCTCGCTCACTTTTGTATGAAGTGTTTTGTGGCAGTTATGGCAATTTATATATATATATATATATATAAATATAAATTAAATATATAATGTGCATGAAATACAAATAAACTCCTCAACAGATTTAACCAACTTCTGCCCCTTTGTTTATATTTATATGATGTGCAGCTTGTCTCAGAAGAATATAATAATTCTTTTTTTGTTAAAATTAAATATTGACACCCATTGTTCTGCTCTAATAAAGGCTAAATCAGTTTCTAGTCCCATTATCAACAGTTGCTGCCTTAATCGTCTGACTGTATTATCTCACTGCAAGCACTGCAACTGCAAGCCATTGAAAGCATCTCACACCATTACCATCACTGCATCAGGGTGTCAGAGTCAATAGACCATGCAGAAGTCTGTGCGTTACACCATCTGATGTGGGGAACAATGTCTCCATGCATGACTCTCACAGACTAGTATACATAATATATATATGTGCATGGTGGTGATTACAAATGACACTCACTGGCCCTTCTGTGTGTGTGTGCATGGCTAGCTGAACACATGTTACACATGTTTATTATAAGCTGACTCAGAAGATGTAAGTTTTTTGTTCCGGTAAGTGCAATGTTGCAATTTTGTTGACTGAGTGGCACTGGCAGTGATTCAGAAGACAGTAAACCTATTAGCCTACAGAGATGGCCAAGTGCTACATGTACATATCTGACATATCTACAGGACAAACATAATTTCCTTCCCTTGCTAGGGAATTAATGTGGCCTTGCCTTGCCCATGCACCAGGTCCCTAATACAGGACTATGAACAGACTTGATTATATTATATTTGAAGCCCTTATAGATTGGGAATTGAAAATTAAAGCTGTAAACACACATTCATTTGACTGTACAGGTTATTCTTTTTCATTTGCTTTTTTCATCAAGGTAATTTTCTGTCTGGCAGGACAAAGCACTTGCTGACATTGATGGTGAGGAGAAGAAATCTTCCTCAGAGTATGAAACTGATGAAGAGTGGGAAGCAGAGAGGAAGAAGCATTTGGCCAATGAAGAAAAGAACACAGTAGGTATTTTGTATACATGTTTGTTCCAAATAGGAATTGTTCCCTCCAGTGAAGTTTGGGTTGCATTTCTTAAAGAAGACAGCCATACCAGAGTTGCATTACCCAGTATCTAGGTGACTTGCATCTTTGAAGATCTGAAGTATTGAGGAGCTTGAGACACCACTGCTTGCACAAAGTCAAGGACTGACTAGAGGAGAGAAGCATTGGAAGAGGAAATACTCAGTGATCTTTTTGAAGGGACAAGAAAGAGCTGTTGTTAGTCAGACCGACATTTGGATTGTTTCAATGACTACACTGGGGAAACTTCTGAGAGATGGGCCAGAGTGCATATAATATATAATGCACTTTCTGGAGCATGGAGATACCACCCTGAATTGAATGGAGCAGAATTAATCCCTAACGTCAGTGGGGTTTTTTAATACAAATAAGCCAGGATGATGCACTGCTGCTGTAGATTCTTTTTTGTGGGCATGTGCCGTGTGGAACTGTGTCTTTTTTTGTCTCATCTGAAAGACCAGATATGAGCCACCTGTGAGACTAGTGAGTTTTATGTTTCTCTTTTTTTAGGGCAGTTCCCACCTGTTGACATATGCCTATGAGTAGATATTCATTCCACAACAAAAAGTCAGGTTCTTGGATTGAGCCTCAGGGACAGTTTCTTGTGGATTAGATAGTACCTCATGGACAGTTTTTTGTAGACAGATCTCCCTGGGCACTACATGTATTGAAATGTCCAGGGATGGCTCAGTGGGGAACAGTCCTACCTAAGGCAGTCATGTGAGGGAATATTTTGTTAGGGAAAAATGTTGTGTGTGTGTTGGAGGTGGTTGGGGGGTGGCGCTCTCCTGGTATGAAAGCTGTTAGTAAGTGCTTGTGCTTGTTTGTGTCCAGGGCAACTCTCACCTGTCGGCAGGTGCATATGAAGTGGCGGTGGAGTGCTATACGCGTGGCATTGACCTTGATCCCACCAATGCACTGCTGCCGGCCAACCGTGCCTTGGCCCTCATCAAGATGGAGAGGTAAGCTGTCAGTGCCAGGGATTGTCTGTGGACTGGCTTTCTGGAGGAGGCCATGACATTTGTTTAAAGAAGCCTGATCAAAAAACATGTCCTAGTGGCAGGTAGACACAGCTGTGGTCATTGCACTTTAAAATGTGCCATTTTACAAGCTGAGGTGAGCTGGGAACTGTATCAGGTGTGTGATGTTAGCAGCCGGTTTGTGGCATAGGGGAGATGTATTATGTCGTGCGATTAAGAGTTGAGTCATGTTGACAAGTACAAATTGGCAGATCTGTGTGGACATTGAATATTATGAAAAGTCATATCATGTTGACAGATGGGCATGGAGTGTTATAGTAACTCATGCTAAACATCATGCAGTTTTGATAGGTAAAAGACAGTAGAGATGGATGTGGAGTGTTGCAAAAAGTCATGTTATGCTGATGCATTGTTAGATGTGTGGCTGTGGAGATGGATTATATATATATATATATATATATATATATATATATATATATATATGACTTGGTGCCAAAAGGTGCGCAAATGGGGGGTCAGATTTTTGACTGTCAATAAAATCGGTTTCAAACACTTTGACTTGTTGTTGCTTTGTGTGTGCGTTCATAATTGGTCAGTATTACAGTGGAAACAATATGAGCTCCAAATCTGGAGCAGCTGGAGAAATATAATTTTTTGAAAGTGAAAAGCGCGATGAAATTCGACCCCTGAAAAGGGACACGCTCACAGTGAGTGCTTTCGATGCTTTCATTCACGTACATGACGAATCAAAACATTACCTCAGTCACCGATTTGCAGAGAGGAGATATCGCTTTACACAGTGCATATAAAATCGATTATCACTAAGTTTTGTTTTTGGAGTTAGAGGCTCCGAAATATCCCTCGGTCGAACGTTATGTGTGTTGAAATGTTTCATGACCAGCATCCGCAGACAATCTAGTGAAGAACGGACTTTCTCTTTCGTCGAAACTTTACTCCAGTCACTGTGGCACGTCACTGCATCAGGCGCCAGTGTTTTATTTTACTGCCAAATGTCTGGGTAGTTTTTAAAATATATTTTGCCATTCTTCATAAAATTGTTGCAATAAATAACGTTCAACAACGTATTAAATTAAACAAGCAAAAGGAAAAAAATAAAGTTTTTGCGCTTTTGCACTGCTTCCGGTCAGCCATGTTATACATCCGGGTCATTTGCTTTTAGCACATGGCCGCATGGAGGAGACGTTCTGCTATGCGAAAGGTGTGTGGTAATATTTTTGAAGACCGTAACGTTCAACTTTATTTAAACGTTCATCGGAGATTTAGTCAAATCTTCCGGTTATACAATATTTATATTGGTATATGCCGAATCTTTTAAAGTATCGGAATGTTAGCATACAGAGTGAGTTTTTGTTGCTGTTTTTGTTGCTGTTCAGATGCCTTCGGAAGAAAAAAAATCACCGAGTTTCTTACAACATGAGTGCGTGTTGAAATCGTAATGTGCGACAGCAGATTGGTTATAAACAGTATATTCTGATCGTACTCTTTACATTTTTTGCTTGCGCTTAACGCAGTTCGTTTTGTTTACAAACTACGTCTTCAAACAAATCATCATATATGGCAGACAATTCGAATTTACGCAGGTTAAAGTCGTCAAGATGTTGAACATTACAATTACAACACGAGCTGTGGAAATAATAACATTCGACATAATTATAGTGACCATGCCTGTCTGCCTTCCACAGTTCTAACAATGTAAGGTGCCGATCTTAATAGCATTATTCTTTGGCTGTGATTTTTTTAAAGTCATATTTATTATGATTTTTTCTATTTATTATTATTAATTCTTTCACTTTGAAGTTAACTGTTCAACTATTTTTGTCCTAGGCATCTGAGTCAACATGACCAAGAAATGCATGGATGACAGGTTGCCTGTGTGTTTTCCTGTGACACCCAAAAGCAGAAAAGTTGCACTCACTCTTACTTGCTCCATTTTCTCTTACAAAACACATACTTGTTTGTTAAATAATAAGTATTAAAAACAAAGTACCATGTCATCTATTTAACATTATGCTATCCACTACAACAAAATTAATGCAGCAAAAACTGTTCACATGGAAATAGTTATGTGTCTTTATATTCTACAGTAATAAAAAGTTACTGATTTATCATTTTCATCAAGAAACAAACAGCATTGTACATCTTGTTGAAATAGTAATGTACGACATATTTCTTACATCATTTGCTGTTTATGTCAAGAAAGCTTAAATTTGAGGAGAAAAAAATCATCAAATCTTGCTTGTCACATATTGTTCTATTAAAGAATAACTGTTTATGTTTCAAAATGTGTTGCTTTTTATTCATTTAAAAATGTTCAAGATTGGCTGTATGTTGAACGTTATGTATTGCAACAAACTATGCGTAGCATGCTGTTCTGTGTGACACAGAACAACAACAGTTTACTTGGTAATACTCATGTGGATCACATCTTGTAAGATCAGTTGGGTTTTCACAGTTAACTGCATGATTAGAAGCACAGTGATGTGGGTTTGATGTAATGTGTAATGTTCAACATCTTGTCACAAATCACACTGAAAGTCAAATTTTCAGGAACGAAGAGCAGCACTGCCTTCTCCCTTCACTGGTGGATGACTTCACATGTGTTCATTCAAAAAATTCATTACTCACTCACATCCTGTCAACTTTATTTTCTAGTACCTCTGTCCTCTTTTCTTGCGCACCTTTTGGCACTAAGTCATATATGGCTGTGGAGTGTTATGAAAAAGCCATGCAATGTTGTGTTCTTTGTTAGTGAATGAGGACGTGGAGTGTTGCACCACTGTCATGCCATGCTGACATAAGTGCAGGTGTGGGGCAGTGAAGTGGGACATGGTGTGTTGTGAAAAGTTATTCCATGTTGACAGGTGTAGGACAGTGGATATGGGCCGGGATTGTACCAAAGTCATGCCATGTTGACAGGTATGGGGCCGCAGAGGTGGACTGCACAATGGCAATCACACTGGACCCACTGTATGTGAAGGCCTACCTGAGGCGAGCAGCGGCCAGAGTGGGTCTGCAGCATCTGGCATCAGCCCTGGAGGATTATCGCAGGGTGCTGCAGCTGGAGCCCACCAACAAACAGGCCAGGACTGAGATCGACAGGCTGGAGAAGGTCTGTCTGTGTTTGTACTGGCAGTTAATAGGGATGGCAGGAAGGGGGTGGTACCTGTATCTAGCAGGCCAAGACTGAGATCAGCAAGCTGGAGAAGGTCTCTGTCTATGTCTACTGGCAGGGAGTGGGGGTGGTGGGTAGGGGGTGGTCCCTAATATTCAACAGGCCAGAATTGAGATTGACAGGCTGGAGAAGGTGTTGGTCTTTCTGTGTATGAGTGACAGGTGTTTGGTGGAGAGGGTGGGGTGGGATGAGGTGAATTGGGAGTGGGGGTGGTGTGGAACTAGCATGGAGCAGCCAGGACCAAGATCTTTAGGCTGGAGAAGGTTTCTTTTTGTGTGTGTGGGGGGGGGGGGGGGGGGGGGTGTGTGTGTGTGTGGATATGGGGTGGCTGGTGAAAACGGTGGGGTGCGGTAGGGTGAATGGAGAAGTAGGGGTGGGGACAGAAACCTCTAGCAGGCCGGGGCTGAGATATCAACAGGCTGGAAAAGGTAGGGTACATGAGTGGATGAGTGGACTGGGGTTGAGGATTGACACAAGTGCTGCAGCCAGAACTTTACGACAAGCAGTGCCCAGGACTGATGCTGACAGACTGGAAAAGGTAGAGTATGTGTAAAGGGGGAAGGGGGAAGATTTGCGATTATTACAGGGCAATGCAGCTGCAAGTGAACAGGTAGGCCAGGTGTGAGGAGCATGGTATACATATGTTGTTTTCTTTCTTTGGGGGAGGTGGGGGGATAGGGGTGCAGGGGATTAACAGGATCTAGGAAGTCATTGTTTTGTTGTAGGGTGTGTATGTGTGCTTGTATGCATATGAATGTGTGTGTGTGTGTGTGTGTGTGTGTGTGTGTGTGTGTGTGTGTGTGTGTGTGTGTGTGTGTGTAAATTAAAAAATTAAAAAAATCTTTTTAATCCTTTTTTATTTTGGTATTCACATGCTATCCACTGCAAAATAGTAATCTGTATGAACATCTTTTATTTCTCAAAAGCAAATATGTCAGTGTTGCTTGATTACATAATCAATATCAGGATGAGTCCTACAAAGAGAGTATTGCTTTAATCCTCAGGAAATCGAGAGGGAGAAGGAAGACCCCAGCCCAGCAGCATCGTCCCTTGAGAAGACCCAGACCAGTGAGGTGAAGGCTGTGTATAAACCGCCAGAACAGAGGTCCAAGGTCAGAGAACTTACCAGAAAAATGATGTGCAAGCCCAGTTTACTATCAAGTATCATTCTGGGGAAAAGGAAAAACTGTTGGGTAAAGGAAACACTGTTTCAGAGGGTTTTTTAGAAGTGAAATGAGTTCGTGATATTTTCACTGTAGGAAAGTGGAGTGGAGTGGGGTTGGGGGGTGGAATGCATATTTGAAAAAAGCAATGTTTAAGGAGTTCAAATTTGGAGTAATAGCTGTTTTTGCTAACTTGTCACAAGGAAAGCAATGTGGCTTGAAGGCAAGCTGTTTGTTTACTTAGTTTTATTTTATTTTTTAAATTTACTATGTAAAGATGCCTGGCATGCAAGAGTATTCAGATGACTGCCAACTGATGGAAGGATGTAGTAAAGTGTTGCCTTATTGCAGAAACCTCTCCGAAGAATAGAGATTGAAGAGATTGGTCTTAAAGGAAACACTGAGAGGAAAGCTGCCATCGCCAGTGTGGAAGCCAAGCAGAGCAGCACCAAAAAAAAGATGGAAGCCAAAGACCAACAGATGTTCGAAAAATTCACTGTCAAATCCAGTGGTGATAGGGGTGAGGCAAAACTGATCAGTGAGAGTCGTGTTACTTTCAACACTACCAGCGATTCATGTGCCCAGTCTGAAGTTCCACAAGTCAGCCCTGAAGAAGAAACACCAATCATACTCTCAGCTGTTTCAAACTCTAACACTGTGGCATCAGACAGTCAGAGGCAAGAGACAAGCAGGTTGCAGAATGGATCATCCAGGTCCAAGCCTATCTCTCCCCGAGAAGGTGGGGGGCTGACATCTGTCAGCTCCACTCTGGAGAGGGAACCCCCGCAGACTTCATTCCAGTTCCAGGCTGATTTCAAAATTCTTAAGAATGATCTCCAGTCTTTCTACACATACTTCAAGGTAAAAACCATGTGGGTTAAACTGTATTGGGACAGGTCTCAAGAATAATCCATAAACATGTCAGCCCATTTTGTTGGAAATGCAGAGTATACACATATGTAATACCAGAATGAAATATAATCTAAGCTTTCATGGAGGAATGATTGTAAAACCACCTAGCCATTAACTTCCTGGTGCTTTGTTGTAAATGGTTGTGTTGGTCAATACAGATCAATAACAAGTATTCCTATACTGGAGCTTAGCACCTTGTGTGACACCAAACTGGCTTGATATTTTCTCATTAGCTTGTCTGTTGACTGAAACTACTGAAGGTGGGAATGCTGACAAGTTTGGTAAGCGTTTAGGGTGAACTGACAGTGAATCAGACTGGTAACAAAAGTCTTCCTTTCCAACACTGATGTATTGTTGTTTTTCACAGAGAATCGACCCTGGGCTGTACCCCAAGTTGTTTGGTCAGAGTCTGGAGGCACCAGTTCTTCTGAAAATTGTTGAGGCTTTCCGGGAGTGCTGCATTCCGTGAGTATATTTAGTGTGTTACACACACATGCAGGCGTATACACACACACACAAATCAGTGAAAAGAATGACAATGTTATAATGATTGTTGGGGTGCATTTATCTTGATCATTCAAACCAGTTCAAAGCACCATGGGGCTTGCAAGTGGGGGTTGTTATTATTACTGGTACTGCTGTCTACAGTTAGTGTTTAGAGGTAGTCAGTCTGTAATTAGACCAGTAAGACTGTAAGAGGTAATGATGATTGTACCATTTCTTAATAAATGAAAAGCGCTGAGCATCTTTTAGAACCTACAAGCATTTTGTCTGTAAAAGCATTATTTTACAGAACGCTATGAAGAATGCTTCTCTCTTGGTTTGTAAAGCACCTTTTCTGCACAGGTTGACTATTGAGTGGATGGATGTGTGTATGTAGAGGAGGTGGTGTTAATATTATTACGGATGTCCTGTACAGTGTAAGTATGTACATACTTTTTTTGTGTAAAGCCCTTTGAGCTAAATCATGTTATGGACATTGATGAGATGGGGGAAAGTGGATCAATTCTGTGTGCCTTTTCATTCCAGCTGCAGTACTTGTGAAGAAGCAGTTTCCAATTACTAGCAGGAGTTACTGTAATTGTACATTTGTGCAGGTGAATTGTGAAATTGTTATTTAAATACATTTCAGGGCCAGCGAAGACTGCTTTGATCATTTGAAGAATCTAGCTGAAGTCAAACGCTTCTCCATGATCGTCATGTTCCTCTCTTCCAAAGACAAACAAGGTGCCTGTCTTCTTTTGGTTTTTGTAGTGAGTCACTCATTCCTTAAGTGCATTTTTGTTGTTGTTATTGTACTACTGTTGATAACACTTAATTGTTAGCCATTTCTGATCGTTTGCAGGCTGAGTTGCATGCCTTTCATATGTCTTTAAGGTGGTATTAGTGGAAGTTAATCAACTTGGTAAAATGCATTATACCATTTTATTTTTACTTCCCAATAAAGTAACAGGGCATTATAGTCATAATTACAGTTATTACTTGTTTGTTTGCTTTGCAAAGTTAGATGATGTCTGCTAGAAGACTGTTTGAAGGAAAATAGCAGCAGTAATGTCATTAAATCAAAGACTGCAATGGAATAGGTTGCCTGAGGCAAAGCCTCTCCCTTTAGTCTTGTATCTGGAGGCTCGGCATAGCTGTTCAATGAGCCTCACATTGAACTTTGAAGAAGTACCTTCTGAGCAGATACTTTAATTTATTAGTTAGTATTGACTGAGGTGGTTTACAGTGCAGTCTTTTAAAACATTACATAGACTTTCCGAGTCTGGTTTAGTACTGGAAAAAAAAAAAAAAAAAAAAGGGGGAGAAAAAAAAAAGCAACAAAGAGTCAGGATGGTTTGAAGAAATATCTAGAGATTGCTAGCTTCATTTAAGTCTTTGTGTGTCAGTGCTCTTCAGGTTGTTTTTTATTGTTAGAATACTTTTGGGCTGTGTTTTTGTTTTTTTAATTAATACAAAACTCTGTTCTTGAATTGCAACAAGTGAAACTGTTTCTTTTTTTACTGTTTTAACAGGCATTAAAGATGTCTTCCAGTACTTGAGAACAAGGACAACCCACCCAGAAAAAGACATTGATGCTCTGATGAAGAAGTATGACATCTAAGTTTGGAAGGTCATCCATATGGACTTTATTTCGTGAAATTGTGCCTCAAATTTCATTATGCAACCAACTGCCTGTATTACTTGACCTCATGCATTTGCTTTTCCTTGATGTGAACATTTTGGTGTTCCATGTGACTGGGAAAAGAAAAATGTTTGGTGAAATGTATGAATGTTGTAGGGATGGTCAAATGTAAGCTCTGGAATGAATAAAGTACATGTGTTTGAGCAAATGCAGAAAAAAAGTTTGAGGTTTAGGTGTTTGTAAGGATGGACACATCTGCCTGACACACAAGAGTTCAAAGCAAACAAGCACCAATGAATCAAGCATGTGAACATTTGTTTACATTTATTTCTAGTCAGTCACATTCATACATCTGCACATATTCAAAATTCACAAGCAAGTCGCACTGGAAGGTCACAAGTCCACAATAAAATCCTTGACACTTTTGAGATAAGCCCGAGAGCAGAAGTTGGGTAATTCGTCCTTGGTCACCCACATGTAGTCTGTTGCATCTTCCTTATTCACAGCCACATCTCCACCTTTGTACCATGCCTTGAAGAAAAACACCTGTGCAAACAAAACACGATGTGGATGATAAAACAGGCAGGCAGACAATCACAGGCATGCAAAATGCATCTGGAAAGTATGTAAATCACTAAACACAATCAACTAATCCTCAATTTGTAAACATAACCACCCATCACTCTATACTGAGATGGTCTTCCAAAACTTGACCAAGGTATTTAAAAGCAGTTTCATATCTGGACAAGGGAAATAAATTTGATAGTTCTGATCTTGTTTTCAGATGCAACTGTGATACACTACCCTTTCCACATACATACATACACCCATAGCAATCCCCCCCCCCCCCCCCCCCCCCCTTCCCCTGATATATATAAATATACACACACATACACCTGTTGTACACCCTCTCAACAACAAAAAATAAAGATGGAATACTAACAGCAACAAAAACTTGTGCATCACTTGTTATGGAATGAAAATAGTGAAGAATGACTAAGTTGATTCTGCATGTATTAGTTCCCCAATGAAAGACTGTCCAGAAAGTGTTTTGTGCAGACACCACACCTACCTTAGCCCCTGTGCCCAAGCTGGCAGCTGCTGGTGGGTAATGGTACTGGTAAAACCCACATGGAGCATTGCCTAAGAACTGAGCACTGACAGCCTCCCCACACAGCTTCTGCAACACCCGTTCTGCAGCCTGCAAAGTTGGACGGCCATTAATGACTATCAGCAAGCAAGTAGAGCATCTGACAAGTTTTGTAACACACATTCTGCAGCCTGTAAAATGAGCTGTTGCATATCAGTGACTGAAAACAGCTTCTGTAACACCCACTCTGCAACCAGCAAAACTGGACAGCTGTTACCTATCAGCAACTGAGAAGAGCATCTTGCACCTTCTGAAACAGCCATTCTGCAGCCTGCAAAATTGGACACAAAGGTACTGTTACTGATACATCACAAGATCTCGCTGATTATGTAACACCTGTTCTGCTGCCAGAAAGATCAGACAACTGTTGCCAGTCAGCAACTGAGCATGTGAAACAGCCTCTATTGCACAATTCTGCAGCCAGCAAGATCAGACAGCTGCAACTGATCAGTGACTAAACTGCAAGATCAGCAACAAAGGTCAAACAGAGGATTCAATGCTGCAAATATGCCAGCTGGCATAGCTCAAGCAAACTAAAGGGTGGGAAATATACTCAAACTGATTCCAGCACTTCTATGACACACTCCTGCCAGAAAACTTGGGAAGGCACTGCTGAGAATGGCCAGCAGGCAAAGCAGATTCAGACTCAGAGATCAAGCTGCTCATTCAAGAAAACGGCAAACCACAGGATCTCACAGTGAACACTGATGGCACAGGCACCAAAGACCAATCATGGTGGAGCTTTGCTGCTAAGCAAGGTATAGCCACCACCCATGAAGACAATAAGGCCTGTAATGTCTCAGCCTCCAGCTTGACAATGCAGTTGAAAGTAGTCACAGACGCTTTCTGCTGGACTGCCTCAAGAGGTGACAGACCACATATGCCATTATTCTCAAAGATTCAATGAGCTTGCAACAATAAATTGTTCTGCAGCCTAAAATGTCAATTAACTGTTTAGTCACTGTGAATCTTATTGACTGGTTTTGACAACTAGCAACCAGTAAAAAGTGTTGCTGTAGTATTACCTGTCTCATTGACTCTCCCTCCTGTCTGGGTCCCTGAGGAAACACCCAGTGTTTATCCCCCAGGGTCTGTCTGACCAGAAGCACCAAGGGCTGGTCCAGTCGCCGCTCAACTGACCGCTGGTCATTTTTGGTGTCTGCATCTGAAAGAATTCCCAGAGTTATTCTATGCTTCACAAATCAATAATTATGATCGTGCATCTCCTCTCACAAAGCTGGGGTGTACACATTTATGCAGACTATCGTGTGAACATTTCTATAGAAGGTATAGGTAATATCTGTTTCCTCAACTTTGAATTTACAAAGACAATTTTGTGTGTGCAGACTGTGGGTCAAGAGAAACACACCAGAATTGTATTTATTGTCACAGAAGAGGATGAAGTGTGACATATTAACTGCATTTGTTGCAGAAAGAAAAACAATCAGGAAAAAAATAAACATTTGTGACAGAACTCAAATATGAAAGGTTACAATCAACTTAAAGGAAAGAATATGGGTGAAATGAAATCAAAACAAAGCTCATGGACAAATTAATAATAATAATGGTACAGTTCTACAGTGCCTACCCTACAGCCCTAGGTGCTTTACAACATTTGGTGAACAAAAAAAAACTAAACTTGAAAACACGTGCAGTAGAGTTGATTGAGTACAGTAGCTTTTAATCAGATTTAAGGCAAAATTTCAAGCATGGACATGACCTTCAATGTTTGTGTGTGTGTGTGTGTGTGCGTGTGTGCATATGTGTCTGTGTCCATGCTTGTGGGAGGGTACATGCATATGATATGTGTACAGGTGTATGAGTAAGCATGTATGCATGTGCAAAGTACTACTAGTACTACTATCATTACTATTGCAAATAAAATGTGAGAACTGAAAGTAAACCACAAATAATGATGACCTGCAGTGTGAGCAATACCTGTGACTCTTGCAGCAGGTGCAAACAATTTGGCCTCGGCCTCCCAGGCGTCCTCCAGATCAAGGGCTGTCACTCTTGCCCCTTCCACTTCTCCCTCCCCTTGCTCACTTTCTTCCAGCTGTTTCCGCTTTTCTGCAATAGCTCTGAAATTTAAAAGGCAAAAACATACAAATTTAAAGACTAATCAGAAACAAGAAGAATTAGGAGATCTTTATTAAAAGCAGGGTTAATATAAGAATGTCACAGCTGGTCTAATAACTACTGTGGCCTTTTTGATTTTTTCCCTGGGCAGTTTGTACATCATGCACACATAGTAATTATGAAAACAAGGCAGTTTATTTCCACATGAAACAAATATGTTTCTTGCATTATACACAAAACACTGTAACTTTAGCCCTTTTTGCCAGCTGTGACATTCTTACTACTTTCTAACTAGTCTTTAAATTTGTATGTTTTTGCCTTTTTTGTGTGTATAATACTTTATGTAAATTGTTTTGGTAGGACTATGCTCTACATGTGTATAGAATATCATATTTAGGTTAATATGTATCATGTGAGTGCTCAGGGCATTGATGAGCATATGCTAAATGTACATTATTATTATGAAAAAATATATAATGTATATGAGCATGTGCCAAAAGGTGCTGCTTAGAAGGTGGACATTAGGGTGAAAAATAAAAGCAGAAAAGTCATTTAGCAAGTAACACCATTTAAAAGATAAGTCTTTTTTATATACATTTCAGGTCTTAAAAAGATAACTTGATGAAGCAAGTCTGAGAAAAAGACATTTAAAGATGGACACCTGAATCTGTCGGATGCAACACAGGACATAATGTTTGTTTTGATTTAATCCTTGAATTTAATGATTGCTTTCAATCTGTGGGGAAAATAAACATCCATCGTTTATAAAAAGACAGTAAAACTTAAATTGACTCAATTCACTTTTTATTTCATGTTCAAAATCATAACAATGATGTCCTGTGTTACATCCGACAGACTGCCACTTTAATTTTTTTAATAAAATGAAAATGAAACACAACACTGAATCAAAAATAGGATGTGTTTATTAGAATTTATGAAGCATAGTTGTTTCCATGACTGCAGCATGAAATAAGGTCATCAACGACATTTTTTTTACATTTTATCTGTCGGATGTAACGATTATTGGATGGACATAACATTTCCCATGCTCACAATACACAGCTTATAAAATAACAGTGCTGATTTCCCTACACTGCAACAAAATGTTACCAGCTGATTTAGTAGTGGTTTTAGTGACTGCAGCACTAAACAAGTTGCTTGTATAGTTGTAATTTTGTCAAAGGCCCTTTTTCAGCATTTTGTCTGTTGGATGTAACAACTCTATGGTGGACACAACACTTCCTTTGCTGTAAAACATATGCACAGCTAATAAAATCACTTAGTTTCCTACATCTGACACATTGCTGTAAATATTGAACAAGGCCGAAACCATTATTTAAAGTAATGCACTGTCGGATGCCTCGCATATCAGAGGACACAATGGAATATGTAATACTGGACAGTCAGTATGTGACTTAGAAAAAGTACAGCCAAGTTGTCATTATTATTCTTTCATTGACAAAACAGAAAACCATGTGAATTACAAATGTACATTCACCCTATACCCTATTGTTAACAGCAGGTAAAATTCAATTACGAAAGACATTGATTTGGCATTCAAGTCTCACTACCTGGAATAACAACTGTAACACATTGTAAGTAACCAGAAACAGTAATGCAAAATCTGGAAACTGATGACAAAGCATAGAGAATTTTCCATGTTAACACTAATTCTTCCCATCTTAATAAATTTAAAAGATTTGTTTTCAGTGAGTTGGCACTTCAGCATTGAGACATATCTTTATTTCTCTGCTGTTCCTAAGTACTGCAGTGCTTCCCAGGACGAATCTGGCTTCATGCTCCACTAATGTTGTCCCTGCTGTGTCATGAAAAACACTTGCTCTTGCCCTTTTGGAGCATCGACCTCTTTAGCCTGAAAAGAAACATGCATGTGTACAAAATAAGGCAATATAACAACTGTTTTTGAGGATATGTCTCCTTATTTATAGGTATGCAACTCTGGAGACCTACATGCATATAAGATATTGTGTGTGTCTGCACGCGCACGTGTGTGTGTTTTGACTTTTCCCCGAATATATATACATATCTATATCAGACATTAGGTAATAATACTAATATTACTAATATATATATAGTGCTGTAGTTGAAACATAATAACACCAGGTTACCCCCTCCTTTTTTAAATTTCTGTTCATTTGGTCTTTTCATCCCTACTAACTTCCACCCCCACCCTACATTGTGCCACAGTGTATTGTATTTTGTGTTGTATGAATTTTTTGTCTTCATGTTGCATATTTATAGTGAATTGTCACAATAATTCTACTTTATATGCTGCACTGTATTGTATTTGTACTGCAATGCACATATAAAACTACATCAGTTAAGAAATTCTATTCTGGCTTTCACTAGTTTCAGCACACACTTTAGAATGCATCTGTCCTGCTAGAAATAGAATCAAAACAACAATAACAATATGCTTTATTCATCCCAGGGAAATGGGAAGGCCTGGGAAGATAAAATAATGAAAAAAAACATCTCCCTAATCACAATGTTAATGTCATGGTAATGCTTCTTTTCTTTTTCTTTCTTCTTCTTTTTGTTGTTGTGTGTTTGTACAATTTGTATAAATTTGTATAAATAGATAATTTACGGCTATGCCTTTTTTAAACTCTTAGTTCACATCACAGACGGCAATAATAAACCTGTAGAGTTGCAGAAGTGTATTGAGGAGTAAGAATTTGTGTCATGGCATCATGCTGTTCCGATCGACTGAACAAATGAAAAAAACCGCTGTCGACAGCGGCAAATCAACTCCGAAACGTGTGCCGTCGTAAACACGGGTATTTTCGCCATTACGAAGTAAACGCTTGAACGTATAAGTTTTTCTCTTTCAGTCGAAACACTGAAGAAAAAACTAGTTCGTTGATCGAAACGTGGACATTACTGTGCAAAATTCGGTCACTCGCGATCGAAACACTGACCTGTGTCATCCGAGAAACAGCGGGCTATCGAACGAAGACATCACTTTGAATTTGCACACTGCCGACCGAAACCTGTTTAATAATGGTCACTTCGCTTACAATTACGAATGAAAATGCAAAAATAACGTTGTATCAATGAAAAGTAACTATTTAATCTGTCGGACGCAACATCACATTTCGATCGAAACTGTAAAAAGGTACATGACCCAAATCGAAAATTCACTCACCGTTCCTTGTTGGCACCATGTTTGAAGAGAAAGTAGGCGCAAAGCACTGTGGGTAAACATGGCCGCGCTTTGTGCAAAAAGACCGCGGCCACAAAATCGACGTTTATCCCCAGAATCGGCAATTCTTCGATCGTAACGGACTGACAAAATAAAAACTTGAAATTTTAAACTTGAATTGTTTTATTACGAACGGAATCCAACGCTTTTATTATCACTGCTTTCGACTAAACACTGATTTTAGCAACAGCTTCTTTGTTTCACCACCCACAAGTCCGCAGTGAATAGTAGCAGACGAACGTTTTCATCAGCATCGGAACCGGACCCAATGCGTTTCGATCAATTATTCAGATTTTACAAATAGTTATGAGCCGTTTTCTCAAGCATTAAAAAGCTTTGACTATGTCCTGTCAGGCAGCAAAGGGAAAATTGCCTAAAGAAGAAAGATGCAAACAAAACGACAACTGAAGCGGTGCACCTGAAATGTCCACCCTTCCTTTGCCGATTTTCGGCCCGGACTTGGTGTAAATTTTCATATTTTACTAACTCAAAACTGACTTTGGGAGTCAAGTTTATCTTTATTATCTCTTTGATGCATATTCTTTCAGATAAAGTTAGGTTTGTTCAGAGAAAACTTAAGCCTGAAGAAGCATTTACGACCAAAAAATGGATGGTCCTCGCCGAGCACCTTTTGGCACAGGCTCATATTTTAATGATAAGGTGTGTTCAGTTTTCCTTCCTGTGGAAAAATCATATAGATCAGTCGAGATGTCTGAGCTACAGCCCTTGAAAGATAGGCAACATAGTGTGTAAGTCAGCTGCTACAATAGTCAGTTTGTAGCAATGCAGTGCAGTAGCTTGGTCAGCCCAGTGCAGAGTGCAGCATTTGTACTGTTAGTGCTGAAAGGGTTATAGACTGGTGTTTGGGGAAGCCTGAGTCTGCCTCTTACTGGTCCTCTCTGGCATGAAGCTCGTGGTTAGACAGCAGGCTTGACTCCAGCTCTAACTGCTCCATCAAGCTCCCAAACCGCTCCTCAAGAGCAGTCTTTTCTGCTGTGATGACTGGCAATCGTTGAAGACATACCGCGCTGACCAGCTGCCACTGACCCGGAGTGCATACCGCTCCTGATGACAAGCACCGCAGTTGGAAGTAACTTGCTGCTGAAACAAAATGATAGTAAAATATAAGCCTGTGCTTACTTTAAGCAAACTAAAATACATCATTACATGACAGCAACAGACATTTTCTTGCTTGGTTTGCTGCTTACGTTCTGGGTTTGTCACAATGGCCTGCTCAAAATGACTTTGTAAATCATGGCCAACTCAGCATGTAGAATATGTTGTTGAAACCATCAAAGAGGTGGTGCTTGTTAAGACACTGACTCCTTTTCATAGTCTGGCTGTGTGGGCAAAGATTCTTTACCACTCACTATACCAGTACCACAGAGTAGTTGTCTTCCAGAATGACCACCATTTCAATGGGCTTCCCTACTGATAATTCAAATCAGTGACTTACACTTACACTTTACAGGCATCCCAGCATGTGCTATCAGGGCAAACAGTTATTTTGTGATCCAGTGAAAGCAGCAAGTATGGATGTGAGTCCTGGCAGAGGCACGTTCAGATACGATGTATTAATGTTTGATCATTAATATAAATTATAATACTTATTAATACAATAATAGTACACAATCATTAATATGTTTAAAGCATCTTTATTACCTATGAAACATTCAGGCATTGGGAGCAAAACGTCCAGAAACTGGGTGAATTATCTACTATTACATTATTAGTAAATGTCCAGGGTACACACACACGCACACACACACACATTCTCGGCATAACCCAAGCCGACATCGTAAATATTTTATCTTCATCCTTGCCCTGCACTAGCCCCTCAGAAGCTGACAGTAATCTTCAATGTTTTGAAATTGGTCAGCTATATTACTTATTAGTATTACATATTTCATAATACGGTAGAACTAGAAGGGTACGAAACAGCAAGACCTATGCGAAACATATGGAAAATAAAAACAGAAATAGAAAATCAGTCTGTGAATCTTAGGGAGTACCAGTACCCAGAAACACAAACACGTGGAATATGTGACTCACACACAGTAGCTGAATGTCTCTTTGTCAAAGCCGAAAGGACGGAGCAGACACGGATAGCTGCCATTTTCCCTGTCAGAGTTGCCTTTTCTTGGAAGGGAGGCAACCAGTCTGTTTCTTTCCATCTGAGCCAGAATAATTAGGTTGTTCTTGTGCTTGTGCTTGCTACTTTGTTGTTTGCTTGTTTGCACTTGATCATTAATCTTCGTTTTGTAGCAATAATCATAGATATTGAAACAAATGTTCACGTGTTACTCTTAAAATTTCGTAGTGAACGCTGGTAGCAGACGACCCAAATCCGAGTCGGTCAGTAGCCTCCCATACAGTCCGGAAGTTAACAAGCATTGTCTGTGCGCATGCTTCATAAGGGATAGTTGTTGACAACTGGGGAAACAAGCATCAAAATATTTTGCTGGGAATAGTAAAGAACTGTTGAATCGTCGTTGTTTAACGTTCAGTGAAGTGAAGGAATCAAGAGGCAAGGATGAGTTTTGGGTAAGTACTAAATACGATAATCATGATTCGTAATAATTAAACGCATTTGGTTAAAGTCAAGTGTCGTGTTTGAACACGAACTCTGTGCTCCTGGCATTTTAGCGAGGCATGCGTGCAGGTGCCGGTACATCTCGAAAAGAAATCGGTGCAGTCAGTATGCACTTTCCCTTGAAGCCGATGGTTAAATACTAGTTAAGCGTCGGAAAACCAGGGATCCACTTTTCGTGCAAATTACGCACATTTTCTATTAATTTAATGTTTAAATAAAAAATTACAACACTCATGAGTCATGGCAGTGTTCAGAACTCAACAAACTTGATACCCTACCTCTCAACACCACCACAGTTCATACCGACTCTGTAGAACAGTTTTTGAACTCTCATTGCGGCCAGCAAAGGGCCCCTAAACCACTGTGCAGTCTCCCCACCATTGCGTTAAAAATAGTTTATACCACAAACTTGGATGCTGCAAGAACAACGTTCCCAACTAATAGTGATACAGACTGAGATCAAACATGAAATTAGTTCTTTCCCCAGGACCATCACAAATTGGAATAACTCGTTTTTGCCCCCAACGGCTGTGCAGAACTTGTGGAAGGGGAAGACCACCTGCTTAAAATTATGATTTCTAGTAGTGACAGCTGATGTGAAATTTGAAAGAACATCATGATCATCTCTCCTGTGTGGATCCTCATGCAAGCATTGCATTGATTATTGAATAGAGTTATTTTCTGCAAGGCCTAATGAAATTGCCAATGTGTTGGACACATCATGTGATCGGGTACTACATGGGTAATATGGCAATGTTCAGTAAGTAAACTGTTGATGATGTGGGGCTTAATCAATATCCTTGGATGTCAGGCTGATAAATTATTATTAGGGACAGACTGTGTAAACTGCTATTGATATTATTATATGTATAATGTAATGGTTGAACAATAAATAAGATGATTAAATCTGAGCCTGTAGCTTGTGTTAAGTCAGTAAATGCTGAAATATGTTTTCTCTTTTCATTTGTTTTGGTATTATTTCTTCACTCTCTCTCTCTGAGTCTCTCTTTATTTCTTTATTTATTTCTGATGTTTCTGCTTATTTGCGTTTGTAGTATAGCAAGGACTGGCTGTTAGGTCCAAATAGACCTAATGCTACTATCCTTGATTGTTAGATAGGTCCAAATAGATGTAACGCTCTATCTTTGAGTACTAGTAAACTTTTAAAGTTTTTGAGTTCAAGTTCTTTTTTATTTTTTTATTTTTATAAAAGCACTATGAACATGCTGTTGCTCTACAAGTCTTTGTCATCATCATGAGCAAATATTATATTTATAATTAATGCAGTTACACTCACTCTCAGTCTGACTTTATTACACAATATTTAGCAAACATTTGGACCAGTAAATAAAAATATGGTTAAGAGGTCAGTCAAGAGCAAGAATTATTCATCATTAAGTTATATATAATGCTATTTTTAATTAAAGTATATTACTTGAACATTCTGATATTTTTTTGTTTGTTCTTTTCCCTTAAAACAATCTTTGTTTACTGTTCCTTCCCCAGGTCATCTGTGCGGTTTGAAGTGAAGGATGGAGGCAAAGGAGGAATATTTTGGCAAAAAGGTAAAACATAATTCAGAAAATATTATTTTTATTATTTTGCAGTGACATTATAATCTATCGATATAATACATCAACCATTCATGTAGATGTATTATTCATTTATTGTATATCACTTAGTATTATTTAAATGGTTATGACAATATGAGCAGTGGAAACAGGTGACTCAGTCTAAAGGGCATCAAGACAAAATGGAAATAACATGTCTTCTAAAGTTGTTGACATCACCTTGCCTGCACTTGGTGTTTGTGTGTCAGTCTCACTGTTATATTTATTATTACATCATGTGCAGATTGTACAATGATATAATACTACTTAGAAATACCAGCCTGTATTAACTATTATAATTATTGTCTAAATTTTTCTTTTCATTTCCTTTTCAGAAAAACCAAAGCAGAAGCCAAGGAAGGTGGGCATAATATTGTAATACTATCATTAGTATCAATGATAAAACTGAAAATGTAATACAGTAAAAACCCTGATGAATGACCACCACTCTTTTAAGACCAGCTTGTCTGACCCCCACCCCCACACACCACCCCCACTCCTCCTCCCTTCACAGTTCCATGTAAATTAACCCTGACCTGTTGTTGAACTTGAAGTGTTACTTTACGTCCACAGAAACCATACGCTTATTAGGGACGTGAGCCCAGGACAGCCACCTCAACTTTCACACAGCTCCTGAGCTCTGACCCCTGACCACAGACCATCCCTCTTTTAAAGTCATTCTGCTTGTTTTACAAGTAGGAATCTAAGTAGGATGCACTTGAAAGAGGGGTTAATCTGGTCCCACTGTAAGTGTATGATGGTAACTAGTTCAGTTTGAGACCAGCCTGGTAGATTTCATGATCTCTTTAGTCTTACTTCAGGACACAAGACACCTGTTTGTTGATACAAGTATGTATGAATGTTTGATACAAATCCAAGCAACTGATTATCCTGTTTTTCCTTTGTGTGTGAGTGTAGTGTGACACACAGAGCACAAAAGGGGTCCCAAGTGGATCTGACTACTTTTGATGTAGGATGGAACCCCTCCTTTCAGATCTCCCCCATTTTTGTGTGTATTTAAAGATCAGTAGTTCTTATAGGTTGATTTACTGAAAATTAAAGGCAAGTTTCAGGAAGAAGTGGTCAAAATCTCTCAGTGGTCTTTCACTGTGTTTTCTGCTGTAATACTGGTTCAGTAAGAAAATGCGCATGTATATATATTATCTGGTGTTTTGTGTGTGTGTGTGTGTGTGTGTGTGTGTGTGTGTTATTTGCATGAAGCAGGTATCTTCAGACTAAGAGTAATGTTAAAAACCAAATGCTACTACTGCTTAAGAATAAACCTTTGCTTGTTTGTCAGTATCTCCTGTCAGCCCCCAGTGACTTCAGACCCCTTTATGAGAATGGATGGAACATTTGCATAACTTTCATACTCACCCATTTTGGTTTCCTCAGTATGGCTACAAGACCAAGGAGCTGCGTCACACAATCCGCAAACCAGAACCAGAATACATTGAGGAACCAGCGCAGAAACCCCAAAAGCCATCCAGAGATTTCATTAAGAAAAACCGGGAGCAGTACAGGATGCAGAAACGGGATGATGACAAGGAAAATCACCGCAGCAACAGCGCTAGCACTGGCCGCCCATCATCTGAAATCAAAGCGGGAACAGTGACGCTCACTCAGGACCAGCTGAACGCTTTGCTGGCCACTGTTGGGAAGCTGAAACCAGGGGAGGGTGGCAGTCTGCGCATTAGCATAGGTAGTTGGGAGATTATTTTCTGATGATTTGTTTTATAATTATGCCTGTAATTGTTCACATTAACTTTGTGTAAATTTTAAATTTAGGTTTAAGAATAAATTTTGATGAGGGTAAAATTCAACAGGATGAGCTTGCTGTTGCAGTGAAAATGGCAATGGAATTTGTAAACCATGTAGTCTGTGGCTGTAATTGCTTGACCATTAAGCTTCTCAGTGAAAAATAATTGTAAGATTTGGATGTTGCACCAAAATGTTTATAAAATGTGGAAATGTGTGTACATTCCAACATTGTACTTTGACTGAAAAAAAACAACTATAATTATCCTCTCTTCCCAGCTGTGTCTTATTTCAATTCCAGTTCTTATTTCCATGATTGTGTCTTGCTTTCACCACCATGCCATATTTCCAGTAACTTTTGCCACATTGATATTATTTCCATATAGCATTACTGTGTATAAGTATAATATCTTTATCTTGCATTTCAAGGGTTGGCTTCCAGAACCAGGTATGTTCAGTGGAATTATAGCATTTCCATTGCATACTACCTCTGTCTTATTGTCACCACTGCACCTTCATGACTTCCATTGCCAAGTCTTGTTTCTTCTGCAGTGCACTGTTGCTTACTTGAATTACCGTGCCTTCTTTTCCAGATGCAGAAAACAACAGGCTACAGGTTGAGACTCCCCGTGACAACTCTGACAGTGTTCCCAACTCCAGTCACTCGGACACAGGTGACCAGAGGTCAGTGCAAGGGGAGTCCAGCATCTTTGACTTGACCAAAAACAGCAAAAGCACTGCACCTCCAGACAACAGAGACAGCTCTGGCTATGGCAGGTAAGTTTCAGTGTGACAGGTTGTTAGCAAAAGATAAGGTGAAGATACTGTCACGATGTGTGCATTGCTATCATTCCATTACAAAAAAGCCATTGACTTCGCCTGAAGTGTGCAGGTGAGTTTGATGGGTTGTTACTGCTCCTTTTGGTGTGTTACACAAAAGGCTGCAACGATAAAGGGAGATCATAAAAGAAATGACTAGCTAATTGGTTAATGGTTACAAATGCACTTCCCCCCTACACACACTTGAATGCATGCACACAGTCATGCACAAACATATATATAGCACACACACACACACACACACACATAAACAAACAAACAAACATGCGCACACTTTTCACCCTCCCTCTCTTTCTCTCTTTCACATACACATTGCTTTGTGATGTTCCATAATTTTATTTGTTTTTGTTTTCCCATCTCCTTTCCACCAGTGAAGAGAAGTCTCATGGTGGCAAAGAGGTTCGTTTTGACAGTGCCCGGAATGAGGAGCGGCATAAAACTCCAGAAGCCCCCTCGGTGCCCCCTCCTCTGGTACCATGGCGACACATGACATTGGGAGAGAGAAAGCGCTTACAGTGGGCCAGGGAAAAAGGTGGGCAGATGTTTGCCGCTGTCATTCCTGACTGTAGAATGATAAGGGAGGGGTTCAGTCTTAAGAACAAGTACAGAAAAAAACTCTTCTGGAATCCTTTCCCAGCCCTTAGGATGTTGTGTGCTGTCCTTGGCAAATCTCTTGCTTGAAGTCTGACTCCTTGTGCTTGCTATAGCATAACATGTATACTAGTGGAGAAATATATTAAGCAGTAATACTTGAAGATCTTTGAACATAAAATCAGTTTCATTGAACATTGTCACTGGATGAATATGTCATGCACATGAACATGTCCATTGGACAGGAAGTAAAAATGTATGTGGAGACTGAGAACCTTGAATGTCAGTGTTTTTTTTTTAGCACAGACATGTTCCTTGATACACATACATAAATGCCACAGCAGAATTATACACAGGAACCCCTTTTTTCAAACCAACCTCAGATCAGATAATAGTACCTGTAAATGAGGGATAAAACACCCTAAAAAAGAAGCAAAGGAGAGTGTCTATGGTCAGGGATGCATTTGTATGAAAATGTAAAGGGGAAAAGCTTCAGAGAAAATGGTATTAAAACTAAAAGGCCTCTTAACATTAGCATCTTTGAGCATGGGTTTCAACATACTTGATTGAGTTCTTTTGAACAATTTTGTTTTGATTTTGTTTTGTTCTTGCATGGACGTTTCAGTCACCAATTTGAGAATCACATTTTGTCAGACATCTGACTTTTCGTTTTTCTGTGTTAATTCTTTTTTCTTTCTGTTTTTGTATGCATTATTCATTTATTGACATTGAGTGAGGGGTGGGGGGCTGCCAACATGCTGCATCATGTATGCCATCAATACATAATTGACAATGTACCGTGTTAATTCTTGATCTTCTTGATCTCTTAACTCACTGGAGGCACACTATATTAGGCCTTTAAAAATACAAAATGTTTAAAATGGTATGATAGAGATAATCAGAATACCCCCCCCCCCGAAAAAAAAAAAAGGTGACTAGAAGGAAACAACTCTGTACAGAAAATTGATGGCAGTTTACATCTTGCATTGGATCTATGGACCACATCCTACATAAATTTAAAAAAGAAGAAGAGATGATTCCATCTGTGCTGAATGAATTAACTGTGTTCATACTCTTGGTCGTTTTTTTTGCCCCTGTGGTTTGAAGTTTCAGTGTTTTTTACTGTCATCAACAGCTGCTGCAGAGGAGGAGGAGAAGAAGAAGCAGAAAGCCTATGACCCCTGGGGTCGCCCAGGGGCTGGAGCTCCACAGAAAAAGCCGGAATCAAGACTCACAAGAGGACAGTCAGTTCAGAACAAAGGAGGTACTGTCTCTGTATTTTTCTATGGGTATATGTGCACTTATCTATAGCATGTTCCCACTCAAAACTTACTGTATTTAACACTGGATTAATGTCAGTCATGTGGTGCAGTAGAAATCTTTATTATTTGATCTCTTGATATTGTATCTAAAAAGATTAACCACAGGATTTATTCATCTTTGTCTTATTAGACATCAGGATAGAAACGATCCTTGGTGCCCCCATCGTATCGTGATGTTTTCCCCCAGGAGTGTTTGGGAAAGTAGATGGTTTTAAGCTGGCTTGCAGTAGTATGAAATATTAAATGTGTTTCATATCTATATTTTTTATTATGCTGTATATTTGTACGTGTTTTGTTGTTTATCTTCTTTTGTTCATATAGGATTGCAATACATACCTATGAAGATTTGTCTCATATTTCTAGAGTATTTAATTTTTCAGGTAGTTCATGATAATTCCCCTTTTTCTCTTGTTTGATTTCTGTTGGCTTGTTCTTTGTTCAGTTGTGGTTGGCTGAATTTCTTCATTAATATACCCTGTCTTCTGTGCATAACTATCTTTATAGAGGATATTGCCTATATCAGATGTCAGCAAGACAGTTTATTCATTACCGTGTTTTACCCCCCCCCCCTTTTTTTTACCCCCCCCCTTTTTTTTTTTTAGCAGCCAGTTTTCTTTGAGGAGATTCTTCATTTATATTTCAGGAGGAGAAATTACGGAAAGCCATTGATGAAATTGAATCCAAGTATGGCAGCCTTCTCAAGCAAGCAGAGAAAGAACAATCCCGATCTGCTGGTGGCCGACATGAGAATCGTGCAGACAGAGACTCAGACAAAACAGATTCTGCAGTCATACCTGGTCTGGATGTCAGCTATGATGCCGACTCAGGCCCCAGAGACAACAAGTCCTCAAAGAACAGAAAACAGCTGGAAGACAAGGGGAATTCCAGGCCTCCACGAAAACAGGACAAGGGAGAAGAGAGAAAGAGCCGGGGAGAGGACAGGAAAAACAAGGGAGACAGGAATATGAATCGCACGGGGCAAAGGCAGGAGGAAGAGAAAGAGAGACAGGCTAGGGTGGAAAGAAAGAAGAAGGAGAAGGAGGAGGATGAGCGGGTGCTGGAAGCCTTGGAAGCCAGGGAAGAAGCAAGATGGAAGGCAGCAAGCGTGGAGAATTCAGCTGTTGCACCTGCTGCCATGCAGACATCTTTGTTTATTGGGGTTGGTGTTTGCTGTTTTTGTCTTGTCTTTTTTCTTCATGACAAATTATCACAGACTCTCTTTGTATAGTAAGTTAATGCATATATCATGTTCTTTTGGTGTCATGATGCTTAATGGACTTTGTTCTTATAATAAAGTAACCCATTTCCTGTTCTTCAGATGACATAATAGATGTCCCTAACAAAGTGCTTCCTACCAACCTGTAGAATGGCATTATTCATATAATGTCGTACTTTGAATCCAAACTGCTAATTAATAAAGAAAAGAAGAAAAAGAAAAAAGAAAAAAACTGAAACCAGGTTGACTGCTAGCATTCTAAAACAAGATCCAAACATTTAGAAAGAACATTAATTTTAATGGGACAATGCAAAATGGCATACATTTTTGGGTTAAGCTCCTTTTTCAAAGCAATGAAATGACAGTTAAGTAACGTATTTCACTTACATGTCAGTGCCATGCCAGCATTATTCCAGACCCTCCATGCATTCCACCACACATCAAACCATGACCTGATAAGTATGCCATTTTCATTTGTCATCATTTAACTGTCATTTTGTTGCTTTGAAAACGGGGCTGCACACATTTTGCATTGTTCCATTACAATTAGCATTTCTTTTAACTGTTTGTGTTTGGATCCTGTTAATTGATGCATTCTAAGGTGGAGGACAGTTTACAAAATGATCATTTTTGTGTAGCTTAACCTGTCTCCAACATTTTTGTGTAGCTTAACCTGTCTTCAAGGCATGTAAGGAGATGGAACTGCTGGTACAACATGTTTTTGTGGGGAATGGTTAATTATGATTACTCCAATTTAAAAAAAAATCTTTGCCTTCTTTAATTTTTTTAATTTTTACTTACATGCCAAAATTGCAATTACACTTTTAAAAAGAAATGTGCTTTTCGTTAAGTTCAATTACTTTAAACAAGGTTATTTTTTCTCCATAGAAACCTGAATTTTATAAGAAAATAGTCCTTTTGGATATATTTTTTATTATTCTCTCTTTGGACCTCGTATCAAAAAGGGAGTCCTTTCAAATAATGTTTTTTCATTCTTTGGACTGGACCCACATCAGAATTCAAGCAGTGGAATCGCTAAATGTGTTTTTTGCAGCTAAGAAGGAGCAGGATTAGTTATGTGGAAGTGGTAGTCTTATTTGTGTCAGAATTATGTTTTAATTTCTTGTGTGAGCCATGACAAAATGCCTGTAGCTTTTTAAGTAGGAATTATCTGTTCCTCCAGGCCTTTCTACTGGTTAGTGTAAACTCTGAATGCTGTTGATGGTTGCTGGTTTCAGCAAGCAGAACCTGACAACACCCGATTTCTGTCCAAGAAAGAGGAGGAAAAGCGACGATGGCTGGAAGAGCTAGGTGGGTTTCTGTGTTAAAATGAATGTATCAGATGGTCATTGAAGGCCATGTGTGTATATATACATATATGTGTGTGTTTGTGTTTGCGTGTGGTGAGTGAACCCTATTCTTTCTGTCTGGCATATCTTGAACAAATGTATTTTGTTAGTATGGACAGTCCAACATAATGCCAGAGAATTAGTATACTTCCTTAAATTGGGCAGATCGACAACGAGAGGAGAAGAGGTTGCAGAAGCAGAGGGAGAAGGAGAGGCAGAGGGAAGGCATTGACGACACCTGGGCTGATCGCTTTGTTACGGATGGAGCCAGACGCCTCCCACAGTCACACCCACAGCAACAGCAGCCACCACCACCACCCTATGCCTCCGGAGGGGTTATGGAGAGGTCAGTGACTGGTACTTTACTCAAGTGTGGCATGTTCTGTTTAAATGTTGCAGGCTGCGCTTTTCTCATGTAAGCTTGTTACAATATCTGCAGTGAAGGAATGACCGCCCCTATGGCATTTTTTTCAGATGTTTCTGCAGTGATTTGTTAGAGTGATGATGAGTTTGTGCACACTCTTTTTTGCTATGCTTTTTTCTTTTTGTTGTTGAAGGTCTCGTGCAACAAAAGACTAAAATGTATCTGAACTGACTTGCTGAAAGCTAACAGATTCTCTTATTACATCAAATCTTTCATCAGGCTGTTTTAGGCCAAAAGTCTTCAGTGACAAATGTTTCTGTTGTGAGTTGTTCACCTATAGTTATTTGCAAAGGCAGTGCGCACTTCCAGTACATAACTGGTGAGTTGCTGAGGACAGAAGTTTGTAATTTAGTGCTGTTGAATATCCACCTCTCCTCATCTTTTAAGGCTCAACTTAAAGTACACTTCATCAACACCAATCTACTTATCTCTCTGTGCATATTGAGCGGTGCTAATTGTATATTGTAGACACAGAACCAAGGATGCTTGAATTATGGTAGTTTGCTTGGTGGTGTTTTTTTTGGGGGGGGGGGGGGGGTTGTTGTTGTTATTGAATGACTGAGTGTTGCTGTATGTATACCATTTTATAATTGTTACTTTGTATTTATGATAATGTTCAGTGCTGTGAGCTAGTAATTGTTTCATGGTGTATAGCATGGTAAAAGTGATGATCCTTATTCTTATTCTTATTATCTGTGGTCAGCTTCGCTGGTTTGAGCACTGCGCAGGCAGATATGTCCAGTGCCACCTTGCTGGCGTAGGGGAGATCATTTGCAGTTGACAAGCTTTGTGAAAACTCCAAATGTAGCCAATGCCGCCAGGCCACGCAGTCTGCAGCTAAGTTGCCCACTTTATGGACATGAAGCTGATACCTGTTCTGCATCTCCTGCACCATTCAAGTCAGAATTGCAAGATAGCATCTTTAACCCTTTCAATCCCAGCTCCTCTGGCTGGCAGCGGTTCCCAACCCCAGGTGTTTTTGACAGCACTGCCACAATTTTCACCACCAGAATGTGGAAGCATATAGTTCTTACACTGCTACACCAAATCTCTTATTGTTTTGTTTTCTTACGATGAGGAGGGTCAGAGCTATTAATTAATACACCTATTTCTAATTGTGTGCTTAAAGTTTTTGGTACTTAATGAAAAAAATTATGTGTAATTAACATACATTCATGCACTGACATAACATGACAAACAAGTAAGCACACTAGAAGACAAGGTCCAGCTGAAGCAATTTAATCCACAAAATCTCATATTTTCAAAACTGTCGTTTGAAGGCATGATATCGACAGACCATTGTCTGTTGACATCCCCTTCCTTCCTCTACTTTTGCCTGTCATCTTGGCAGACTGACATCAACTCACCTTGCAATAAAAAAAAAAAACTTGGTTGAAACACTGGAACAAAGGCTGAAATCAGTGCTGAAACATGGAGTGGATGTTCCTTGTTATAGGGTGAAAAACTACCTTTTAAGTTTCCTGTTTTAAATACGGAAGAGTTTTTAAGCAGTTCTTCCCTCCCCTATGCTGCTCATCAACAAAAGTTGACGTTGGGGTTGTAAGGGTTAAACCACATCGCTTATTTTAGTTCAGAGGTGTCTGCATGCTTGGGAAAACCCACTTGTGTTTCATCCATCTCTCAGATGTCTTGAAGAGAAAGGTGAGCTAAAGCAAAATGTAACCTGCATCTTTCTGTTATCAGCAAAGGACTATACTGCCAGACCATACTGGTTCACTGAGCTAATATTCTTCTTTTGTTTTAGGTCACTGGGCCAGCCCCAGAGCAGTGTAGTGGAACAAACTGCCCTACCTCCAGCTGCCATGAGAAGTGCCATTGCTATTGGGGTGAGTGTTAGGTAGACTAGGGTTGAGTATAGGTGCATTTGGTTGTACTAGATGTGTCTGCACTACATCCATTGCAGGTCAGATATGAAAAACACACCAAAAACAACAACAACAACATCTGAATCAAAGATGAATCTTAGTGTTCTCAAACAAGATCAAAACACACTACAGGTCAAAAAGAATACTGATTTTAATTAGACAATGCAAAACAATGCAACTTTTCAGTACAAGCACCGTTTTCAAACAGATAATACACTAACAAACACTGACATGGAAGTAATCTGATAGCTTGTTGTTGGTGTTGAAGAATTTAATTGTAGAATCATTCTATAACTAACTTCTATCAGGTGCTGTTACAGAACTTTTTCGTTCTTTATTGATGGACAAGAATGTTGTCATTTGATTAGTGTGCCAGAGTATCTTCACACAAGAAGCAAAATTGTTGAGAGTGAAGTTTTCAAAGCCTGATGGCAAAGAGTTGGGCTTAATCAGTACACATCTGAAGACTTGACAGAGGATAAATAGGAGTGGTTGATGCATGCTTTTTAGCCACATGGATGATGACAAGACTCCAGCTCTGTTTCCAGACTGGAGATGAGAATGTGTAACAGAGATCTATATATATTCATATGACGATATCAAAATGAATGTTCTGGTTGCATGGGCTGTCTGCATACTGATGGCGATGATGTTTTCAGGACACCGCTCCCAACCTGGACAAGATTGAGCTGAAGCAGGCCGAAGAAAAACGTCTGTGGCTTGATGAGCTCAGTGAGTAGACACAGACTTTTTGAGGGTTGTGAGAAGATGGGGGAAGGATGATTGTTTTGCCGTGTGGGAACATACTATGTGCCTGTCGACCTTGTTGTCATACAAACCAACTAGTCTTGGCAAAGACATCTAGAACTTGAGTTTCCACCCTTGGCAGTCTCAAGTCTACCTTGCTTTGTTTCCTCAAGTCTGTTCTTCCCCTTTGTTCACATGGACTTTATCAGCCCAGCTGCGGCTGTTTCAGACAAACAGAGAGAGGAGCAGCGAGAGGCTCGTATGCGGCTGAAAGAAAAGCAGAGGGCCTCAGAGGAAACCTGGGCTGATCGCTTCACCCAGGATCCTCGCACGGCAGCCGTCAGTCAAAGTCCCCGCAACCAGCCGCCAAGCAGTTACCAGGACAACCAGGCAGGTCGCATCAACAGCGCTCCGCAGCCTGCAGTGAATGAGCTGATGGATGAGACAAAGTGAGTGTCAAAGTGAATGTGTCTGAATAAATGTTGTAGATTGAACGTGTCAGAGTGAGTGTGTCAAGGTGAGTGTCTGCTGGGTGAGTGTGTCAAAGTGAGAGTCTGAGTGAGTGTAGCAAGGTGTCTGAGTGAGTGTTAAGAAGAAGGTGTCAGTGAGTGTGTCAAAGTGAGTGTGTGTGCGCACACACAGCCAAGCAGACAGGATTGCAAATACATCCCCCCTCCAGCCCCCCATACACACACACATGGAGGATTTAGAGCAAAATTCTCCCAGTGAACTGAGTGAGTGGGTGAGTCAGCGTCAAAGTGAGTATGTCAGAGTGACAATACATGCACACACAGAGACAGGCATGCTCCAGCATCCATCACTCCACCTCTGAGGATTTAGGGCAAAATTGTCTATTTCTTCTCAGCCTCAGTGCTATAGACACACACCTTGGAATTGGGCTGCAGCAGCCTGAAGGACAGCCATGTAGGAACAACAAGTGCACACTGACAGACAGGCCTCTCACTCTCCTCCACTTCATGAACCTCTTGGCTTTTAGCTGAAGAGCGATTAGAAAGGAGTGGTTTGTTGTGCTTCGACAGAATCCTTGATTGTGCTGTGATTGTCTTGACTGACAGGACACATCTGCGGGGCCAGAACGTGCATGTGGATCCTGTGACGAGGCGTGAGCAGGAAGAGAAGCGAAGGAAGCATCTGGAATATCAGGTACGAGGACAGGCAGCAACGTCAAAAGCAGAGAAACCAGTTTACATTATCTTCCATGTGGGAAGACCCCCCTCCCCACCGCATCATTGTTGTCAGTGTTGTCAGCTGGGCTAAGTCAATGTTGATTTAGAAGTTAAACTAACAAATAAAGTGGAAATAATTATGTCTTTATGTTTTACTGGTCTAATGAATTAATACTAATCTTGGGATACCTCTTGTTCTTCATTGTTCCAGGACTGTGAGTTACAACAATAGGTGGGAAAGTGTCACTAATATTTTTTATTTTTTATTTTTTATCTTGCTCGTCAGCATTGAAGGCTGGAGAGAAACAGGATATGAGGTCAAAATTGGCAGGGTGCTAAAAAGGTGGGATAATGTCATAGGTTATCTTTGTAAGCACCCTGGGCTTTTACAAGATGGGGCACCATAAGTAATATTATTATTCCACCTTCCTCAGACCTTGTGGGGGTGGGTGGCTGGGGGGAGATGAAGAAAGACCCACCAACAGGAGGTGGAAGCAAGTGTGAGAAGTGGCCGGACATCACAAAGGATGAGATGACATCACTGCATGTCTCTTCCTTCCTCAGGTGGCCATCAAGGCTCAGATTGAGGAGAAGGAGAGGCTGAAGCGGGAGGAGAGGGAGAAGAAATGGAGGGAGGAGGCGGAGGAGGAGAGGAAGCTGAAGGCGGAGCGAGACGCGCTGCAGAGACAGCTGGAGGTGGAGGACAGCAAGAACAGGCAGAAGGAGGTGGGTTAATTGTCTGCTGCAGTGCACACCTGCTGATGCACACAGTGTCAGCATTGCAGTTAGCTGCCTTGCAGGTTGAAGTCCGAAAACCAAGAGCAGCAGGGGTTGTGCTTTAGCTGCCTTGCAGGTTGAAGTCCGAAAACCAAGAGCAGCAGGGGTTGTGCTTTAGCTGCCTTGCAGGTTGAAGTCAGAAAACCAAGAGCAGCAGGGGTTGTGCTTTAGCTGCCTTGCAGGTTGAAGTCCGAAAACCAAGAGCAGCAGGGGATGTGCTTTAGCTGCCTTTGCCCGCTTGAAGTCCGAAAACCAAGAGCAGCAGGGGTTGTGCTTTAGCTGCCTTGCAGGTTGAAGTCAGAAAACCAAGAGCAGCAGGGGTTGTGCTTTAGCTGCCTTGCAGGTTGAAGTCGCCAAGAGCAGCAGGGTTGTGCTTTACTGCCCTGCAGTTGAAGTCAGAAAACCAAGAGCAGCAGGGGTTGTGCTTTAGCTGCCTTGCAGGATGAAGTCAGAAAACCAAGAGCAGCAGGGGTTGTGCTTTAGCCAGACCAACTGTTATTGTGATCAATATGTATGTGTGGGGTGTGCTTAGGCTTGCACACATGCTGAGCATGCAGCACATGAAGAAACAGTAGGTAGTTAGTATATATACCTACTTAATCACAATTGTTATATTTTTTAGACTTAATTAACATAATTAAGGTAATAAACACAGAGACACACATGCATTCATGAATAGGCACAGATGCACGCATTGCTTGCTGTTAGGTAGGAAACTGTTGGAATAGTATGGGAACCTGCCTGCCTGTATCCTGCCTGTGAGGGTGAAGGTCAGATTTTAAAGAATGATATAGTTTTTTTGAGTTGCACTATGAAGGTGAAGGTCAGATTTTTAAAAATGGGGTTAGGAACATTATACTCTTTTTGAGCTGCACAATATTTTCAAGATGGTATATGCTGAAAAGAAAAAAGAAAAAAAGAAGACAGTTATGATTATAGCCCACTGTATTCCTAAAATTCTAATTTTGAAAATCACTGGTCCAACTAGACATTCCTGTTTTGATCAATGACATGTTCTGTTGTGACACCACTGTAGCCAGATGACATAATCTCTGACATTACTTGTATACTGGCAGATTTGTTAGCACAGCTGTTCTTTGAAAAAGTTCCAGAAAATGGTTTGTTAGTCTCAAAAATTTAAAGTTTTGATTTTTCTGGAAGCTTTGCCTGCACCCCCCCCGCCGCCCCACCACAACCTCAGACCCTTGCAAGGATGCAGATCAGATCCTTGAATACCAGTGCAGCTTTATGAACCCCTAGCATAATTTCAGGAGGTTGAGCACTGTCAGATTTTCTGTACTATAGCTGTTGTTTACCTGGCTTGTGCTGATTGTGATCAGGAAGCCCGGCAGCGGCAGGTGGAGCACCTGAAGAACATGATGGATGCTGAACAGGAGCGGGCTCAGGAGCAGCGCATGATAAAACGACTAGCCACGCTTCAGCAGGCTGGCCATGACGTCTCTGGCCTCAAGGCACACTATGAAGGTCAGCATATGTCCATACGCTATACACCAGCCAAACGTTTTTGTTTCATTTTCCCTTCACTTGTATTTCATTTTATTATTTGATTTTGAGTGATTGTAGTGCATTCAACTCCTCCTAACAGGAGACCGTGCATGCAGAAATTCAGATTCCCTGTGAAGTCCAGGGTATTGGAGCTATCCTCTGTGCAAGCTTGGTGCAAGGCACAACATAGCCTTCCATGCTGAGCCTGCTGCCACATGGCTCGTTTGTTGCTCCACTTACGTCATTTCCAGTTTATTCACATTCATTTTTTCCCTGCCCTCACTCAGCTTTAACAAAGACAAGACAAGATTGTGCAGTCACCTCCAGTCTGGTTTGCTAGGAAAGAAGGGGTTGGGGGGGGGGGGGGGGGGGTAAAACACAAAATTCAGTGAACTTATCAAACTTGATCACATTTCTTGTTTTGTTCATCACATTTTGTAGGCTGCCAAGGCAACTATTCTGAAAAGGTTGTTGGTCTCTAAATCCAGTTACTTTACTGATGATGTTTTGGAGCTTGCATGGGATTCTTCTGTTTACCTAGTTGCCTCAGCTGTGCAACTTGCAGGTTGATTCTTTAATTTACTTCATAAAACACAGTTGTGTGACTTAATTGCATGTGATTTTTATGTTTACCTGATTATCTCAGTTGTATAACTTGCATTCTTCAGTCTCAGTTGATTCAGAGAGTTTTTAAGAAAACCAAACATATTAAACACTATGGGCTGTTACTGTTTTTTTTATTTACTCTTAGATTGCATAACTTAGATGAGTTTCTTCTGTGTACCCAGTAATACTCGCATGTAACTTTCATGAATTTCTTTGTTTGCCCAGTAATCATAATTGTGTAACTTTACTTGCTTGGTATTCTTCTGTTTAGAACACTTAGTATTCAGTAATGCCTAGCATTTTTCTGTATAGTACATTTAGTGCACAGGAATGGGTGGTGCTGGGTTTGCTGTAATTGAGAGTCTTACACTACATACACAGTAGGTACCAGCTGATGCTATTGCTCTTTTGTATCTTGCATTCTTTCACCCATTAGGATCTCAAGAGGGTTTGTATCATTTGAAAAATAATCATTTTTGCCTCTGTATTTTTTTAAATGTTATATATATATATTTTTTTTTTTTACTCATATAAAAGTGAGTCCATGTAATGATATGTGTTCTTCCATCAGTTTGGCTGGCTGTGACAAAAACTTGTTTTTCCCCCTCTGACACTGTATAAGCAAGTGTTTTCAAACATTGCATAATAACTCCCATTACACTTTATGTTTTCATGCCAGTTTAATGAACCTGAAGGCCACAGAGTGTTGGAAAGGTAAAATTGCAAGTTGCATTACCTAATTAGGAAGTTCATATCCAGCTGAATTTAGATTATGTGTGCTTATTACATTATATTCAAAGATGGTGTGTACATAAGGCAGATAATTGCATTTCAAGCCTCAAAATAAACTTCAGTGTTTTTTGTTTTTGTTTTTTTCCCTTACACTAAATGACATCATTGAAGTTTTGCATGATGATACTGCCAGTGAGCTTTATACTTTCATGTTAGTGCTGGTGATGATGAGAGAAATTTGAGGTTGCAGCAGCAGTCAGTAGATGGAATTTAAATCAAGAGTTTTTAGGCTAGTTTTTATTCTAGCTTTCTAGATAAGTTCAAGTTTTGTATGGTTGTTATGTATGGAGAAATGATATGAACATGGTACTTCATACAATTTAAGCTTAAAGACAATAATTAATATTGTGATGTTCCCTGCTTTGAAACAGACCTTAATTTCTGCTATTTTGGGATGCTGTGTAAATTAGCAAGGTGTTTGAAACTCATTATTATGATGATCTCCCATGAGCTTTGCATTGTGCTTACTAGTTTTGGCAACCGTGACTTATTTTCAAGGTCACCAAAGAGCTTGAAGTTACAAGTTAAGTCTCCCATGTTGAATGTGAATGAACTAAGCATTTCCTCTTTTTTTGAGGGGAAAAAAAGTTGGGTGATGTGGTGGTGGTGTTAGTGTGGAGAAGGGAAGTTTTATTTTGAACATTTTATTTTCTGCTGTGAGCAATTTTGACTACTTTCCTTGGTGAAGTGAGCAAGCACAGCACTGTATCACCCACATGGCCCAGTCCATATGGTGAGGGATCAGTCTCCACTGAATCAGGATGGTGTGTACTTGTAGGGATCAGTTTTACCAGAATTGCTGTATGATGCCACTGGCACTTTGTTTCATAATCTGCTGTGGAGACTGCATGGTGAAGAAAGCGATTTAGCATCAGCAAAACCATGACACAGAGATGTGGACCAGTGTGCTACAATAATTATAAAGTAATTTTTTAGCACAATCAGACAGAATTAAAAGCAGAAACCCAAACCTGAAGGGAAGAACTTGAACTCATACTCAAGCTCAAAAACTTTAGAATGGTTGTAGTTGAGAGAGAGAGAGAGAGAGAGAGAGAGAGAGAGAGAGAGAGAGAGAGAGAGAGAGAGAGGAACTTCTGGTGAGAAAAAAAAAAGATTCAAGGGGGGGAAGCTTGCGTGAGGGCTTATACTAGTTATAGAAAACGGAAGTAAGAGGGGAATGCCCAAAGTGAGTGTATAGAAAATTGGAGTAGCCTCTTGATTGTTTATGTGAACTGCCAAGCACACACATCACTGATTCTGATTTTACCCACCTAGGCTCTGCTACGTGTGCAGATTTCAGATGCCTGATTCTGTAGTCTCACCCTTAAGCACACAAGTGACAATTTGGTGTAATTTTCATCTGCATGTTTAGAAGCTGTTACAAGTTATGGAATGGAGAACTTGTCTTTGGATACAAATTTGACCTTGGAGAAATAGAAAGTTGAGCTATATCAGGATATCGGACAAGTGAAATATGGTTTGTGATACTGTTCTTGGTATGTTTAGAACCAGGTGATAGTACTGGGAGAGCATCAGCACAAAGTCGGATGTTGACTCGCTTGGGTGTCAGAGGTACAGCGGGTGCTTGAAGTAGTGTGTTACACTGACTCTTGCACAGTTTCAGTGGAATAATGACAATCTTACACTTTTGTTTGCCTTGCCTTGCCTGTTTGAGTCTTAACTCTTTCCTGCCACTCAAATGTTGCTCTTTTGTCAGTCTTAAAATAAAAAAATAAAAAATAACCCAAACCCCACCAAACTAACCAGTCAACTGAACCAACCAACTGAGCAGCACCCTCACTTTTGGGGATTTTTCACACAAAACACATGCACATATTAACCAAACAACAACAACAAAAAAGGTATTTCTTTTCACAAATGTACTGCATTCTTCAAATGGCTAATGTGTTTGTTTTTGTGTTCACTTTGTGTGTGTGTGTGTGTGTGTGTGTGTGTGCGTGCATGCGTGTGTGCGTGTGCATGTGCTATATCTGTGCTTATAAAACTTTTATGAAGGTGTTCAGACAAAAAGACACAATCTTTAATTCAAGACTGCTGACTAGTTCTTTAGCAAACTTTTTTCCTGTGTTTTCTGTCGTGTATGATTGTGTAGAGTTTCTCCAAACATACTAAATGGTAACTAATTCATTAATTGTAACACTGGCTCCTTGTTTTCTGTCATGTACGATTGTGTAGAGTTACTCCAAACATACTAAGTGGTAACTAATTCAGTAATTGTAACAGTGGCTCCTGTGGTCATACTTGAGTTACCACACCATAAATGTTTTCTGTTCAGTCATTTTGGCAACCACACAAAAGGCAGTGTGGGTTTCTCAGCATTTAATGTTATCCAGTATTGGGTTGTATTTCTGTCTGCGTGTTTGTTCTTCATTCTTACTCTTTCATGTGGCTACTCAGTGGTGCCACAGAAATAAGTGTGAGAGGGAGAAAGAAAGAAAGAAAAAAACAAGTTATCACTGCTTGCTACCTTCAAGTCTTGCTGTCACCTGTCTTGTAGCTAATGTAAGTCTTTCCTGTTATCTTTCCACCAGCCATCACTCCAAGGTTTCAGCAGGCAGTTGTTGATCCTGCCTCCATACCAGGCCTGCAGGCCTCCCCGCGTGACAACTACGGCACTGGCCACTCCCCTCGGGCGAACCCGTCGGGCTACTGGACTGCTGAGGGCCCCTCCACCATGCGTAACCAGGAGGCGTCCACCCGGCCACTGAACCATGAGCCATACACAGAGAACCGTGTGCTGACACCCAGTCGCTTCCGACAACCCAGTCGTCCCCGCAGCAACCCTGGGTCCCCGCAGCGTGAGTTTGCCACACAGACTGGTAAATGTTGTTCAGGTTGTTGTTGCTGGTGTTGGTGCTTGGTCTTTATGGAGGTGGTTTGAGTGGTGGTGGTGGTGAGGTGGGTTGTTGGCTTGTTTTTCTTTGAAGAACAAATTTGACTGAAAACAGACAAAGAAAGAAGTGGACAATGCACAAAGTACCTTCAGTGCCAGCTGACACAACTTAATACACAAGCTTGAAAGTAAAGAGTAGAGATCAAGTACAAGTTCAATAGCATTTTTGTTTGTTTGCATGAATTATGTGGAACTTCTGATGAAAGAACAGGATCCATTAAAAAAGGCAGTCACTCTTTAAAGTTGCAGAAGCTTCATTATAATGGAAAAGGCAGGCTTCATAATATGATGAATGAAAGTGTAAATGAACAGTCAATTTGTGAGGTATACATTGAACTTCCGCAACACCACAGTCAGTGTGCTCACAGTACTGTAAGCAAGCCAATATTGCAACAGCACTAAACAAGTAAACTGTTTTTCAAAACAAAAGTATGTCAGCTTGAGCCCAGCCAGCTTCTGGTGGCAGCCCAGTCACTTTCTTCCACTGTGATCACAACTTGGATCAGTTTTGTCACAGTGTGCATCATTGCGATTCTGTTTTAGTCTGTGTAAACTTACCCCGCTATGTTCTCTCTCAGTGGGTGTTACTTAACATGCGCATATTGCCACTGTTGCAGGAGAGAGAAAACCGTTTCTTCTGTAATTGCACCCAAAGGAATTTGTTTTTAGTCTAAGGGTGGAGATATGGACTGTTCTGTAAGACAAGGGGATAGGACATGACTAGGCAGAGAAAACACCCGACAACCACCTCAGTCTCGGGCAATGGAGGCCAGAGAAGACTTTGCCCATGAAGATCCTGCCTTTTTGGGTTTTTCAAAACACCACAACCCAGAGGCAGATCCAGGTTTGGCTGCATGTTGATGTTAGATCAGCATTCTAACTGGTACATCACTGACCCCTACACACCTTTTGACATGCCGGATGATTGCAGACGACCTGATGGAGCTGTCCAATGGACTGCGGAAGGAAATGAGTGAGGTGGAGATAGAGTACCGAGACCGACCCACCAAAAACAGCAACAGCAAAGGTAGCAAAAATGTCCGCGTGAAAAGCGCTGAGAGGAAGAAGCCTGCAGAGAATCCTAGAGGAAGGCCACCTGCACCAAAACAAAACAGACAGAAACAGCAACAGCAGCAGCAGAAAGGTGTTTTTTTCTGTCTGTTTCTGTCTGTCTGTGCCTCATGCTTCTGTTCATGTGTTTGTGTCTCAGGCAGTGTTAAGTTCTAACCCAGTTTGGTTCAGATGTGTGTGGGTGTTGTATGCTTGAGCTTGGGCAGGATCATTCACTACATGATTTGTAGGGGTGTTACATGTTTGCTCATTATCATGCACTACGTGATTTGCAGGGTGTGACATGCTTGGGCAAGATCATCCACTAGATGATTTCTGTGGGTGTTGCAATTACATGCTTGGGCAGGATTGTGCACAGCATGATTTGTAAGGTGTTAAATGCTTGGGAAGGATAAACCTCGACATGATTTGTTACACTGGTACACTATATCAGTGTCAGAATATTTTGGAAGATAGAAATTGAAGGTGTATTTTTTTTTGGTAAGGACCTATGCAAGAAGTTGAAACTTTTGTATTGGTTTTGAATATGCAGATTAGATTGGTTTGTAGTCGAGGGTGATGATTGGTTTGTAGTCAATACAATTTCTGCTTGAACCTCGTGATTTGCTTTTCCTTTGACAGTTTGAGAATATCTTTAAACTTTGGATGACATTGTCCTCTATTGAGTTCTGTTTGTTCATTCTAGATTGGTGACCTTGACCATATATATCAAGGTCACAACAGCCTTAGAAATGTAAAAAATGTAGGCTGCATTTTCCAATAACTACAATAACAATATACTTATTAATCCCAGTGGGAAATTAAAACTGTTATTCGATCACACAACGAAGAACATATCTCAATAATTCTAGGTCATGAACCACACGTGCATATACACACTCTTAGACATATGCCCCTTTTCTCTCAATCTGCATACACTAATAGCAAACCCAGAATTACCTGGAATAATGCTTTCTCTGTGTCAAACCAAAACGTAAAAACTCAAATAAAAATCATTAAGTTCACACATCCCCAACCCTCCATTAGAAAGTTATCATCCTCAACAGACATCTTGATGCATGCGCCAAGACCAGTAACCTTTTATGTGATCAAACTGAAACTATGCACCTGGAGAAGTTCTTACACGTAATTGTTTACATGACACAACTACGACGAATATTAATCTACCTGACCTATATGCTTGTTAAGTTTTTGTCTTGTTTTTCTGCATGTCAGGCAAACCTGCAAAATGGAATTACCAGAACCCCCAGAAGAAGGCGCCAGTGAAACAGTCAGAGAAAGACCCTTTCTACGAGCAGAAGCGCATGGAGAGTGAAGAGCGACGGGCCAAGAGAGAGCGGCAGCTGCAGTACCTGGTGGAACTCAACAAGCAGGTAATCCCAACAGAGAAACAGGCCCGCCCCAACCACCCCTCTAGCCAAGATTCTGTCATTGGTGACTCAGACTTTGCTGAAAGGTGGGAGAGGAGAGGGGATGGTCATGGTTCCGTCGTCAATGGAGGTACATCTCATCGGTCACAGTCACCTCCAGTTAATCGCACAGGAAAGTACCGCCCCAAGGATCGCAGCCGCTCCCCCCCTGTGCTGACGGTGAGACACAATACGGGGCACAACCCGGTCAGAGACTATGAAATTGATTATGATACGGAAGCACACAACTACCACCGCCCCGACCCTGGATTCACCCCCAACATGGATGAGCGTGGGAACATCAAGGTGCCCACCAAGGACTCAGACTTTATCCCCTTCACCCGCACCACAGACATCCTTGACCCCTCCAGGGCAGAGGAGCCTATTCAGCTGTCACGGGAGAACACACGGATCAAACAGGCTCGGCAGCACTACCACGAGAACTTGCGGCCGGCTGACTATGGCAACCACCTCGACATGTATGAAGACAGGCAGCGTCAGCCTGCACCCCGGAATAAGGTGAGAGCAACGCTGCTGCACTGAACTGGTGTGGTTGTCAGTCAGTGTCGGCTGACACTCAGTGTCAGCTGTCACTCAATGTTAGCTGCATGGTTCCTGGATTATTTCATCACTTCCATCTTTTGCTCTCTCTTACTTTTGGTTCAAGGTGTGCTCCCGTCATAGAACCTCAGATGTCAGTGATATTAGACTTTGTTTCTAGGTTTTGAAATCTGATCCTATTCTAAGATGCTGCAGTAAAATTTGTTTACTCCTTTTGGCTACCATTCATTTTCTTTGGTTATGAAAACCCCTGGTGTACCGAATGGTCAGTCATTACCCTCTCAGAACTCCGTTATTTGCATGGTGGATTTGGCTCTGGGTCTGAAGTGAGCAGACTCTCCTTGGCCGCGGGTTACTGCATGGCTGTGTAGTACTAGTACTTGCACAATATCTGAATCATGTTTGTTTTCTTCATGCCTTGAAGATGAGGAGCTTGTGGAGGGTTTGTGGATTTTGCTTTTCTTTGTAATTGTCCGTTTTGCTTCTTTTTACGTTGTCCAGCTTGCACTGAGAGGTGGAACTAGGCAGCCATGAGATTTGCACATGCAAATGGTTTCCGCCACTGTCACACCCGAGGTCCTCTGCCATCCATGCAGTTGCATTTTGTCGTCAAGAATGATCTTTATGATTGTTTCAACAGATCTTTATGATTGTTTCAACACAGTGAAGTGGAAGGTACCCACTAATCACTGAGTGCAATACAGTAGACAGTGCCCATTAATACATACAATGGAAGATAACAAGTGCAAATGAGCCACTGGAAGGCACTCTGAGTCAGTGCAGTACAGTGAGTCACCTGAAGGTACTCATTAACAACTCGAGTCAGTGTGATACACTGGAAGACAACCATTAAAAACTGAGTGCAAAAACTGGAAGACAACCATTAACAACTGAGTTGGTGCAATACAGTGGAAGACAACCTTGAACAACTGAGTCAGTACAATACACTGGAAGACAACTACTAACAACTGAGTCAATGCAAATGCACTGGAAGACAACCACTAACAACTGACTTGATGCAATACAGTGGAAAGTAACTGTCAACAACTGAGACAGTGCAATACGGTAGAAAGTATAACCATTAAGGACTCGGTCAGCTCAAGGTACCCATTAAAACTCAGTGTGATTCAGTGGAATGTAACAATTAACAACTGAGTCCGTGCAATACAGTGGAGGGTAACCACTAACAACTGAAAAGTAACAGTCAATGCAGTACAGTAGAAGGTACCATCAAGCATCCCATTATGATTAAACCACTTGAGCTTTCCATGTTGTTTGATCATCTGCCACTTGGGTATCACTACCAGTGTTTGTTTTGCTCTGTGAACCACTAAGGTATACTGTTTTTTTTGTTCTTCTTTGTCATTCTCACTTTCTATCTTTGTGTATTTGTCTGCCTGTTCTTGTTTGTCAGTTTCACTTTATATCTTTGTTTGTCTGCATGTTCTTGTTTGTCAGTCGCACTTTCTTTGTCTGTTTTTCTGCCTGCCTCTCTTTCCACCTATCTCTGTCTCTGCCTGTATTTCTGTCTGTTTCTCTCCACACTCCCCACCCATGTATCACACTTGGGCACATGTCTGTAGACTAAAAGATGTTTTGGATGACAGTTATGACAATAAACATGTGTTAAGCATCACTATGTATTATTTGCAAATTTAGTGCAGCATGCCTTTGATGTATACCTTTGTTGAAATACATTATTTTGAATGTCAGAATGTTGTTGTTTTGCTGTTGTTCTAAATTCATGCTCATTCATCTCATCTTTTTTTACAGACTAGAGTTTTCTGTTGTTGTTTGTTGTTGTTGTATACTGTGCTTAGATGGTGTTTTTTAACTACCAGTTTGTTTTTGCTTGGTATTGTCTTATGAGTCTGTATGATACAGTGCAAGTATGAAAATAAGGTTTTTGTATTTAGCTTTTGTTTTGGATCATCATACCTGTCAACCCATACAGTTTACCAGTATAAAATATATATAAAATCATTATTTTGGGGAGATATGACCATATTGGAAAATGGATCCAGGAAAACACAATTTTCATGAGATTTTGTTGTGGTTTTAAACAGAGCAAAAAGATTGAAAAACTGTCGAATGAGCAGCCAACACACGCCACCGCCAAATGCACAATGACTGGCCTAGTGCGATAGGCTAAGAAATCTTGTCAGATGTGAGATTTAAAGTTGCACATGTGTATTTCGCACAACATTGCTTCTTCTTTCCACTGCCCCATGTGCTGGTTGGAATTCAAAATGCCGCTGCCACAAGCGAAAAAACTAAAGTCCCCAGCCTGCATAAGGGAAATACAGGTTCACAAACTCTGGACTAAGGTTTACTCCCAAAATGGGTTGACAGCTATGCATCATACATGAGAAACCATTTGCGTTATTCGGATGAATTGTGTTTTGTCTGTTTTTATTATACTCACTTTATGGTGTCTACATGTTAAGATTTTCATACTATTTATACTGTTTTAGTTGCTTAGGCCTTATCATAAATCTCTGCTATTTGTGCTTGAAATTCTTTTGCTCATAGTTGATTTTTACCCATTCATGTGTAAATTTGTGGTTGTGTATCTAAGTAGAAATGCTCACTGGTTGTCAAAAGTTTCTTTTAAACTAACTTTATGGGTGCTTTTTTTTTAAGGTTTCCTTTCCAGAATTATAGACCAGTATGAGAGAATAGACACAGGGAATCATGATGTTAATTCCTAGTACAGTGTCAGTGAAGTAAGACACAGGGGCTGCGATCATCAGAAGTTTGTCCAAACCAACATTAACAGTGCCAGGAAAGTGAAGAGCAGGGGATTTAAGATCACTTTGTCTGATCCCAAAATTTGAAATAAGGAGTTATTGTACGAACTTTATTTGGTTTCATGAAGCAGTGGTGGTGTACATTGCCATTTAGAGAGTGAGACATTGGGGAAGAAAGAAAAAAGTTTCATGCATAAAATATTGACATGCAACAGGTGATTTGTTTGGTGGTTTTTGATGAACAAAGCATGGTGTGTTGTTGGTGTGGGCAGGACCCTATTCTTAACCCTGGTCTGGTTAGAGACCACCCCACTGCACGCCAAGACCAGATTCTGCAGCAGCTGTCTTCGCTCAAACAGGTACACAAATTGACAAGACAATGATTGAATGAAACATGCAGATGACAGAGCAAGCAGGTAGATCCAGCCAGCAAGACAGTGAAATAAATATACAAACAGGTACTGACATAATTTATGGCAACACAACTGAATAAAAGCTGTGCATACACATAAAAAGTAGATACACATGTTGGCAAAGGCAGTGAAATGCACATACATGCATCCATGCACACAGGCATGCGTGCGCAGTTGCACACATGCATGTATATGCATGCGCACACACACACCCTTACCCCAACATGCACAATAACAAAGACAAGAAACAAAGGACAATGAAATTATCATAGAGAACAAAGAGACTGACAAAATAAACATAAGAGTATTAAGACTTAGATACATTTATTTTATTAGTCTTTGCACATTTTTGTTCTAATTGTATACACTCTGACAGAATAAACAACATTTTTCAGTGGTGTGAATTATGAGTATTATTTTATTATTTTATGATAGCTTCAGTTGAAACTTCAGGCTCATGCTATCCAGCTGTTGAATAAGACATTATATCTTCAGGCTCTGTCTGCTTTTTTCTTGCTGTAATCTGTTCCTGCTGCTCTAACACAAACCCCTGCTCCCCAGCTCCCCTGCATTCCACCCTCACACCCTTTCTCCACCCACCACCTACTCGTGCAAGACACCATAAACCTGGAGCAGTGTGGGTAGGACAGCATTGTTGCCTTTTACTGTTATAGTTATACAGTGGCTTTCTGTGTGGGTGCTGTCTTCAAAGGCAGTCCTGGGGAATTCTCCGAGAGATGGGGTAGAGCGCATGTGGGCTTTTACAGTACAGAATTATGTACGCCATCTTGAACTGCCCTGGACTGAGTAAACTGGTGTAATTTCCTGGCCTGGTTCTCATGGTTGACTCTCTGTTTCAGAGCTTGATCCAGCGACAGAGAGAGATTGAGACCTGCATGTCGCCCAGCGACCTCGAGAAGCAGGTGTGACTTTGATGGCAGGTTGGCAGCTCTGTCTGCTGGACTGTTGCTGTCTGTTGAAGTGATATTCATTTATTTATGTATTGTCTATTATTTATTTACATTTCTTATTCCAGTTTTTGGTGCTTTTAATTTCTGGATTTCATTAGTCTTTTCCTCTAAGTGTAAGAAGATCTTGTTAATGTGCATTCATGTAATCATGTACAGAGTAATAATGAATGCATCCAGGAGTTCAAAGTGAAACAATGGAAAATACTATTGGTAGATTTGAAAATTTATATGGAGGAAACCGCATTTATATGGTGCAGTTCACAAAAGTACAATGAAAATATGTTAGAAAATTAACACAGTACTAACCTTCCCTCCCACCTCCACCCCTCCCTCCCAGCATTTTCTTGACAAAAATGTTTGTTTTTATAGCAATTTTGAAAGAACTGATTGAAGAAGTATGACTGATATTGTGTGGGAGTGTTGCAGATTTTTGGATTTGGGTATGCAAAAGAAGTAGGAAGGTGACTTAGTTTTGACAGAAGGGATTTAAAATGGTACCAGAGCTGTGCCAGGAAGGCACTAAGTGCGTGCATAAACTGCAAACTAATGCAGGGGCCCATCACACACACATACACACACACACACACGCACACGCACACACACACACACACATACATGCAAGCACACATGCACGCACACATGCACGCACACATGCATGCACGCACACAACAACAACAACTAGATGAAAGAAAGCTTGTAGTTGATGGACAGGAAGTCAGAAGTAGGAAAACATCTAGTTTTGGTGGTCTGATTGCTTGCCAGGCTGTGTTGCGGATTTTCTGAAGTTTTACGAAAGGTTACTTGGGGCAAGGGGAGGGTAGGGGGTGCTAACCAACAGGGATCTACAGCAATCAAGCTTGACAGAAGAAAACATGTACACAAGTGTTTTGACTCAAACATGAGTCTGTAATGTACTGTATGCAGTCATCAGTGTAAGGCCATCTGGCTGGTGAGATGGCCATTTTTTCTCTTTTTTGTGTGTATGTTTTTTGTTTGTTTTACTGTGAACTATCTGAGCATTTACTCTTCTTACTGTTGTATAAATTGAGAGAGATAGTTTCAAAGTGAACTGAGTCCAAAATGGGCTATTTTACTGATGCTTGAAATGTACTGATAGAAGGAGAATGTTTTACACTGTTACAGTATTAGTCAGTATTTGTCACAGGATTGTTAATCTTTGGAGTGTCCTTTGCTGTGTTGTTAAAATCCTGCAGTGTTCAAATCTGCTGCTGCTGTTTGAGCAACAAGAAACAGGGGTATAGAATCAAGTTCAGTTCTTTTCTTGGAAAGACTGTTTCTCTGTTGATAAAACAGTTCAGTATTTTTGTGAGGAATTTGTGGCAGCTTGCTTTTGTGTGTGATATAAAATGTCTGTTGGTTGCTGTTTGAACAGGTTGTATATCTGATTGTGAACCTCTGTACAAAGCATGTCCTGAAGAATTAATCCCAGAGCCATAGAGTACATCATATTCTGAGACAGGCTAATGCATGTACACTGTACTACCTTTTCTCTGTCCCTGCCCCCCACTCCCCAAAACAAATCAAAACAGCTATAGCGGAAATAAGAACCAAACAAACAAACTTGCATTTACACTGCAGATGTGTTAGGTATGCTAATGCTTTACAGGTAGTACACTGTACCTGTATATAGTACAAACATGGCTTATTTGGGTTATTATTATTTATTTATTATTAAATATGAGAAAATCAAAATATGCCATTGTTGACATTGTGAAATAAGGTGGAACAACACAATGTGGAATACATGTTTTATAAGTTGACATTGTGTTTACGTGCGTTATTGATGTAGAGGTTTATTAATGATTTAAAAAAGATTTTATTTGTGCAAGAGAGAGAGGGAGATTGACTGATTTATTGGTTAAATCAGGCTTGTTGTTGAATGCCTGGTCACCTGCAGGAACGGGGGGGGGGGGGGGGGGGGGAACCGCTCAGTTTGATTTCAATGGGAAGAGAGAGTCTCAAGCAGAAAAAGGGAGCGTGTGTGCGAGTGCATGCACTCCGGCATGACTTTTCTTGCATGTCTGCACAGACATGCAAAGACAAATGTTTATGTTCTGACATGTTCTGCAAACAAGACTGTTTTTAGGCCTTGTGTGATGTTAGTGTCAAAAACATTTGTGAGAAACTCGTGTTAAAACCTTGTCTACTGCCTAGACAGGAATGCATTAACATGTAGTAATTGTGCAACACTGAACATTTTCCCAGTCTCTGTGATATGCTGGTGTTGTGAATTCTTACAATACCTTCAGTGATCTGTAAAAGGAAAATTGGTTGTTTTACCTTCTATTCAAAACATTGACAAATAATAAACGAGCAAATAAAAAGTAAGTGAATATATAATACAGTTTCACTTACATAATACAAAGTAAAGATAAACTTGTGTTTGTTTTTTCACTGCATGTGTACTTAACTTTTGCTTTCGTTGATGTGTGTAGCGTCTGCCTCTAGAAGTAGTTTTGTTGGTACACAGTGGTGCAAAATCATGCAAGTGTTTCACAGGTAAGTAATACATCTTTGTGCCTTAACCGCACATATCAGGATGATGGGCGCTTTACAGTACATAATTTCATCAACAAGCAGCCTTTGCAGCCAGTTTTAGGTAGTTGTCGGCAGCTGAATGAACTCTACTGGGGCTTTTTGCCAAAGACCCCAGCAGAAGAAAGAGAAAGATGCATGCATCTTGTTAGAGTCAAGCAACCGTAATCCAAGTATTGGTTGCATATTGCAGTGAGGAAAGAGCGGTTGGTATTCAGACTTATGAGTGTTGAAGCTTTACTGTTGAGTATAGGATTTGGTGTGGTTAGTACATTTACTGGTCAACCATTCAAGCCAGGATTCTCAAGTTCTGCTTATTGGCTCACAAGAAAAGAGTGTTTTTCAATTGCATATAAGTTACTTTTGTAATAGTTACTGCGTGTGTCTTCACCAGGCACCATTATTGCGAAAACCTCAAGATTGTAATTTTTGGGGTTTATTGTCAGAGACACTATATAAATACTGTGTTATGTCTTTGACAGGTTGACAAATACAAGAAAAATAACACTGATGTATTGACAGTGTTTTTTCCTCAGGGATTTCGTTTTCTTCCCCTGACGAAGATGCATTTGTCTAAGCATCTGAGTGTGTTGCTTTTCTTGTATCCATGACATGTCCTCTTGTGAATATGTTTTGCTCATTCTTTACCGCTTGTTCTTCCAGCACTCATTAATTTCCCCCCCCCCTCAACATCATATACAGTTGGCTTTTTGTGAGGGTGGCATGCATTTAAGGAAGATATCTGATGCATTGTGTGGACTTTGTAAAAACTCTGACATTGGCTCAGCTGTTTGTGGGATACTACTTAAGTAAGATCAGTCAAACATTGCGTGATAGAGGCTTAACCTTTAATGTTTTTAAACCATCTTGATCAAATCGAAAGACCACTGGCAGCAGAAAGATTAAATAAAAAGTTAGATTTTCTTGAAACGTTCTTGTGCAGTTGAGATAAATTAACTTTGTGTAATAATGTCTCCCCCCATCATGTTTTGTATGTGAGCTATCAGAGTGTTGCAGTTCTTATTCTGTTAGTGCCTACATGCTTACAACTTTTTTCTGGAGGGAAGGGAGAGTTGGGGGTCAGATGATATCACTAGATTTTTAAACAAGAAGAGTTGAAGGGACTGTACTTTTATATATTTTTTAATTACAGTTTTGACATTAATTAATTTCAGAGAGGCCAGTGTTTTTTTTCCTTCTGTTTTCTTCTTCTTCCATTACCACTGTAATATGCTTGCAACTATTGTATATGTATTCACTTTATACATCAAACAGTTGCTTTTGAGCACATTTTGGTGTGAATGGTTGTGCAAAATTGTACATTGTTCATAAATGAATAAATCAAGGTAAAGTCAAAAGTGTGGTGTGTGTGTGTGTGTGTGTGTGTGTGTGTGTGTGTGTGTGTGTTGTGTATGAGTGAGTGCGTGTGTGCATGCGTGCGAGGAATACAATATTATGGCTGTATATTATTTTTGAGCCGTTAATGTATACATTTTTGTAGTTCTTGTAAAGCGCGGAGTGCTCACCTTTGTCGGCGAAATACGGCGCTAAAGAAATTATCAATAATGGTGAACACCGGTAATAATGTGTTTAAGTTTAGTCCTTTTGGTAAGCTAGTAACACGTAGGCATATATATATATATATATATATATGAGGACTTCAGACGACGGATCGCCACCCAAAGCACCATTTAACTCACGCGCACTCCCCTCCCGTCGCATTTATACCTAAAGTTAGGTCAGGCGACGTACTTCTTCAAGATCAAGATCTTTAGGTGGAAAACCTGTGCTAAAACTAAAAGGAAGGCTTGTTTCTTTTCTAATGTGGAAGATTCGAACCGTGTCTCAGGTCTTCTGGAAGGAGTTCCCAATGTGGGATTTGTTGGAAGAAGGAGAGCAGAAGCACTGGGTTTTGCGGTATGGCTTTTTGAGGGGGCATTTAGTGTATGCCAGCACAAGCGCGCGCGATCCGCCTGTGTGTGTGTGTGCACGCGCGCGCTCGCGCCTGCGTGTGTGTATGTGTGTCAGTGTGGGTGCGTGCACGGAAACGTGTTTGTGCGAGGTTATACATCCATCCTAATTTATACACATACAGTCTACGTGTGTTTATGTGTGTGGTGTGCGCATTCAGCGACTCTGCGAGTGCGAGGATGTTTGTGTACAAGCAAAAATAATGACGACGGCGACCGGACCACACACACGCACGCACGCACGCACGCACGCACGCAAGCAAGCACGCACGCACTTTCTCTCTCTTCGTCAGTAATTTCTTTTGAGTAACAACCAGTACAGTGTGAATAGGTAATTTATTATACTTGAAATGACCGCAATACAAGTAAAAGCAATGTCACAAGTTACACTGAACAAAATGCAAAAACTGTCAATAACATCAAAAGAGCTTAAATAAAAATTTGCATCTTTACATATTCATAGCAAAGCATATACATAATTATTTCTTGTTTCACTGATTCAACCTTGTTCACAGTGTGTGTTAGTGGGCGCCGGACTCGTGATCGGGAGGTCGCGGGTTTGATTCTCGACAGGAACGTCGGGAATTTTTTCTTCTCTAGAATGATTCATCTTTCTGTGCTAAGTCTTATTTCGTTATCTGTTCCACCCCCGTTTTACAGCAGTAGCATGTAAAAGGCAGCGGTTATTCTTCCAAACGTGCAGGTGGCACATGCATATGCCCTCTCAGTGTAAGTTAAACATGGTGCTTAACGTTCACAGAAACCGTACGGCTTATTTGGGACGGGGAGAAGGGGGGGCGGGGCGGAGGGGGCTGGGGGGTATGGAGGTGGGGGGAGAGGGACATTATATACCTATCGCTACACTGTCACCACCAGAATGACTTCTGCATTAAGATGGGCAGCGATGAGAGCCATTTTAATGTTTCAGTAGGAAGTGATGGACAAAGTCACAAGACTGTCCACAAACCACAACCTTTTCAAGAGAAAGGTCAGCCGACAGCCGAAGGGTATCGAACCGAGGTCCTTCCGCTTACCAGCCTAACACCTTACCACTAGGCCAAACCGGCTCACCTTCTCAGTGTAACCATATCCTTCTGTATAAAGACGCTGGTCACCTACACAGAAGAAGAACAAGAAAACCAAACCGTACTTCATCGCATTTTGTACCTTGTACATTCTGGGCGTCTCTTGATTTGCTTGATGCTATGAGAAACTTACATTCTGTTATTATCTTGAAATAAAATATATATGCATATACTTTCTTCAAATAAAACATCTTTAAATCGACAGCAGCAAAGCCATGGTATATCAAATTCTGCAGTTTCGCATTACAATTCTACACTAGATTACAAAGATTCCTCTTTCCAGTCTGCATCTAGGGGTAGTACATCCAATACAGATAATAGGCTACAGTACGGAATACACGTTATGAAATAAAAACTCTTTTGGACATAACCGGTTTAGTTAGTAACTGGATTTTAAAGTCCTTTTATCCATACAGGGTCATCTCACGACGATCAAACTCTGTTAAAGGCAAATGCCTGTTTCAGGACTCTTTTTATACATGTAAACCCTTTACAAAACAAACGTGCAAAAACCTCAAACACGATTTTCAAAGCGTCAATCCGTTCAATATTGCCCTTGTTAAAAAAAGAAGAAGTTATAAGGCTTGGACATGTTGGTATCGAGGACAATTCCTTCTAATTTATAGATACTAGATTAAAGCAAAAACGAAAACTGAAACAGAAAGAAACATTAAAAGAAATAATAATGATGATGGCGAATACCAGTGCCATATGGCACCAAGTTGCACGTACCACCTACCAGCTATCACCAAGATGGTGCGTGAATGCGCGCTCGCTAAGTATGTACGTTAAGTATCATTTCTCCCTTTGATGCGCGACGGTATACATTATACGTCGTTTAAGTATCCTACGAAAGCTCAACAAGAACCATAAAAAATATATCTCTTAACATAACATTTTGGAGAATTTAGCATTTTGGATTGTAGACGCCCCATTCGGGGTTATAACCAGTTTATAGCAACCACATTGTACATATTTACGAGAGAGAAAAAAAGACTATACAGACGAAAATGTTTCGAACACGTAAAACAGCCAACTCAATGAAGTAACAGCAACCAGTTTTAAGATTTTTTTCAATAATAGTATGAATTGCATAACTTTTCAATCGTTTCTATTTGCAGCTACTCTAAGAAAGAAAGATTCAAGTTGGAAGGGGGCGTGGGAGGGAGCGGGGAGGGGGGGGGGGGTATCGATGGTCACGGCGAGTTCCAAGCATGATGTTTCAAACGAAGAAGAGGAGACCAAACCACCCAAAAGTAAGTAAGTTGGTGTTTTACGCCCTGTCAACCGATACGGTTATATCAGGGCGACCACCCAAAAACGTAATATCAAATTTATTGTTAAAATTACGGAAACAAGACCCTTTTTTTTTTTTTAATGAAGTAAAGCCTGTTCTCTTTACACAGTGTTCAAAAGGAAACGCACTGCATAATGATGGTGTTGATGTACGCGATCCAATCCCTGTAGCCAACTTTCGGATTGCACAACGCAGTTCAAATTCTTTGGCAGACACTAACGTACACAACAGACTTATATTTTAACTCTTAAAAACAACATGAAAAACAACGATTGTAATACGTTACTCAACATCAACGGGTCACGAGCCATCGTTTATTCAACAATGCTGCTTTTCGTTTATTAAACCACAAGTGTAAAGCAACTCGTATATTTGGCAACTAAGTCACAAAGATAGTGTCCACAGAACCAACTGTTGATACCCGTCGGTCATGCAATAGTCATTGCTCGTTTATACAGCCGGTGGGGAGAGGTGCTTCAAACGAAAGACAAAAGAAAGGAGATCAAAACCACCCAGAAAGACATATGGTATAGTATTTGTAAGGAACAAAAATGCATGCGTAGTGGTACAAAACGTTGCTTAATAAAAACTGCCCCCCCCCCTTCCCCCCCCCAACAAACAAACAACAACAGCAACAAAAGCAAAACAAAAACAAACAAAAAATAAGCACTTGAACAAACAACCGGCAAAAATTGGTCGTCTGTACACTTTTCTGTTACATTATACACTAGGTTATTTGCATGATAGAACGAGAGACAAGACCTCAGGCACTTAATTCACACTGTGTTTTGCTTTCCAAAGCTGCTTTTTCTCTGCCTCCTAAGTGCCGTGCTGGACCGCCAGGCGGGGTTTGAGGATCCAGTGGGCAGCCAAGCGGAAGGAGGTCGGTCCCTGATGGCCAAATGCCCAGCGGAATTGAGGATGGACAGCATCTAGCTCCCATTTCTTTCTGTGCAGTAGAGTGCTAAGTAATTTACAACTGAGGGAGGCGGAAAGATGCATTCACTCGCCGTAAGAAACACAATGTTTGTACACGGGTGCAGTGAGCACATGTATTGATGTTGTTAAACGCTGTGTGTGTGTGTGTGTGTGTGTGTGTGTGTGTGTGTGTGTGTGTGTGTGTGTGTGTGTGTGTGTGTGTGTGTGCATGCGTGGGTGCGTGGTGCGTGCGTGGGCGTGCGTGCGTGCGTGCGTGTATCCGTGCGCGCGCATCGGCAGAGATGCCACAGAAAACCGATCCAACTGAAGTACACAAAACTTTCAAAAGTTATATTCCTTTTGTCACTATTAACCAAACTGCATCCGAAATTTGCATTTTATGACACCCACCGGCCGTTGAATATTTGGTTTCCAACCAAACACAGACACACTGAACGAAAACAGTCTCAATTATTGTCTTGCAGAATGAAAATCTGCAGGCATAAATGGATCTGTGTGAATTTTTGAAATAGACTTTGTATTGATCGATTTATTAACTAATTAATTAACTGGGGCGGGGTGGCATAAACCTGCTCAGAATGCTAATTGTGGAAGGACAAACATGGTGACATCAACGAAGAGGGGAGTTGATTAGCGCTCGAAAGACGTCACATGAACACGTCAACAACGACCTGAGTCACCTACGGTAACTCTCATCCGGCATACAAGTAAATACAAAGTGCATAAACCCCACCACAGCTGCCTTGTTTTTTGATTCTGGACAGGCGCTATTGGCCTCGTTCTGTTTCAAACAGGGAGACGATTAACATTCTCTGCCAGAAAGGTTGCGGCAACGTAGCTAGAAAGGAGACTGCTGCTTCATCTCGCTACAGGCAGTCCTGTGGCAACGTCCTGTCGCCGGCCTTAATGAATCATTACACAAGGGAGTTAATTAGCACTCGAAATACGTAACACAAGTCCAACAACAAAGACCCGAGTCGCCTATGGTAACTTTCACCTGGCATGCGTGTAAATACAAGGTACATACATTCCACCAGAGGTACATCCTCAAAAAGGATACATCCTCAAAAAAGGATGCCCCCCAGTGGCATATATACCTTACATTTCAGGCACACTCGGCGACACAGGTGTGCACAGGCATAAGACAGTTTTAATGACAGTTTTAATGAGGCAGGAAGGGGGGGAAGGGAGGATACAAAACAGTTTGCGTTTCACTGACCTTTTCGCAACTGATTCAGAGAAAGCATTTCACATTTGAACTGTGGGTCTTCATCTGTTTGCAACGCGAAGGCCACTCCTTACTTTCGTATATTTAGAAGAAAAAAGAGAAGAAGAAAAAGAAAAAAGCCGAAGAAAAAACCCAATGCGTATTCGTTGTACTTTAGCGCTTTTCTCTGAGTTCGCGTTTAAGCAGCCATTTGTC
>JABMCL010000027.1:240000-255000 GCA_018857735.1 Alviniconcha marisindica
CGTGACTTTCAAAAGTCTTCTTCTTCTTCTTTAAAAACAAAACAAAAACTAGACAATTAATCAGTTGAGAAACTATTCATTTTTAGTTCTATTGCTATCGACAGGGCCCTATTTTTGCTTTCGCTTGGAGTCCCCTTTAAGTGCTGAGTTCCCTGCTTCCATCAGCCCGCGGCGCTGGCCGGGGACTCACTCACATGCATTGCACGATGACCGGCTTGTCGCTGGCCGGGGACTCACTCACATGCATTGCACGATGACCGGCTTGCCGTCCCTCTCCTTGTGGGACGACTGCAGCGTGGTCAGCAAGTGGATCAAGTCGGACGCGTTGTCCGCCACCTCCCCTGTCCACCCAGCATAATGCAGCACGCGCACCGCACGAGACTTGTCCTAAATAATGAGCAGTAACAGAATTCACAAGGAATGAAGAGAGAGAGAGAGAGAGAGAGAGAGAGAGAGAGAGAGAGAGAGAGAGAGAGAGAGAGAGAGAGAGAGAGAGAGAGAGCCCTCTCTCTCTCTGTTGGGAGGGCTCCAACAAGAACGTAAACTGCTTCTAAGAATGAGATCAAACAAAATCAGCGAGTAACCACCAGCTACCACGTATAGGCTACTGTGTTTGTGTTTGTGAGTATTGTGGGTTGTGTTCGTGAGAAACAGCTGTCTCTCTGACAAGGCAATTACGACACACCAAAAATGTGCATGCTTTGACTGACCTAGCTGGCTAACTAACCTCCGATCCAGTGTGCTTTGATCTTTCTGCTCCTGTGTTAGCTAGCATACAAAAACCCACACAAAAACACAACAGCTTGTGTGTGAAAAAGCCACTTAACTCCAATACTACTACTATTACTACTACTGATAAATAGTAGTCATAATGATAACAACAATCAGCTTCATCATCACGTTCATTATAATGAAAGCATGTTGAGCGCATATCGAGATATAAAGTATCCAAGCCATTTGACAATAATAATCCCAACAAGAGCCAGTCAATTTACGTTAACACTCAACATCATCCATGTATAGCAAATATTCCCAGTAAAACCAGCCTAACCGGTCCATAATTATGGGCAAAAATAATAATAGACAGCTTCTTGTTCAAAGAAAGCACCGATTGCAAGTTAGCGCGATAGGCTGAAGAAGAAGAAGAAGAAGAAGAGGAGAAGAAGAAGGAGGAGAAGGAGGAGGAGGAGGAGGAGGAGGAGGAGGAGGAGAAGAAGAAGAAGAAGAAGAAGAAGAAGAAGAAGAAGAAGAACAACAACAACAACAACAACAACAACAACAACGGAAAAAAGAAGAAGAGTTTTCGAAATATTTTCTATACAGCTGAGTGAAATACGGCTGGGTAAACGTCGCGTTTATTGTTACTTCGTTGAAGCTGGCGAAGAACTATAAAAGACTCCAATGACACAGAAAACAGCCATCCCTGTTTATATGATGTTTTTCACCCTGAAGATCACTTACATCTCTCTGCATCGTCACACTGTAGCTGAAAAGACATTCGCCGATTTTTGCCATGGATTCCAGGCTGATGGTGTAACTGCCTGTCTTGATGGTTTCTTTATCCTTTGGCCAGTAGCGGCACATGTCCTGAAACGTCAGAGACAACTTAATGTGATTTGAGAGAGGGGTCAGGTACTTCACCGATGGGTACAGTATATACTGAGGTGTGTGAGCATCACTGGGGGGTGTTTTTACTAATGTATGTACACAAGTGTCCGTGCCGTGTATTCATGAGCGAGTTAGTAGACCTAAAGTGTTCGTGGATTATATATAATATGATATATTAAAATATATATATATATGTTAGTGTGAGTGCTGTGTGTGTGTGTGTGTGTGTGTGTGTGTGTGGGTGGTGTGTGTGTGCTGTGTGTGTGTATGTGTGTTTGTGTGTGATGTTTGTGTTGTGTGTGTGTGTGTGTGTGTGTGTGGGTGTGTGTGTGTGTGTGTGTGTGGTGTGTGTGTGTGTGTGTGTGTGCATTTTTAGTAAAAATGAAGACCAGAGTTTTATCTCGTCTCTCTGATTAACCTCAGTTTTACGTTGAACAGAACTGACACTGCAAGCTCATGCAGAAATATTTCCTCACCTTGCCACCGTCCACTTCCCCAATGGACACAATGGTGTCGGAGCCGCACCCGTCTACAAGTCTCCACAGGTCCATCAGGGTGTCCGGCAGAGGCAACTGGGTCATGATGCTGCCCCGGGGCTCCTCAAACGTCTGAGTCAAGAATCCACCAACGAAGGGGTTAGGTGCGGTCCAAAGACATCACATGTGCAACACGGACACAACAACAGAGACCGAAAACGCCTCCTTTCATTAGCACCTGGCGTGTGAGTAATCACACGGTAGAAAACTCCTTCAACGTCAATTGCTCAGACACATTTCACCCGAGTCAAAGATTACGGTAGAAAACTCCTTCAAGGTCACTTGCTCAGTTACATTACACTCTAGTCGAAGATTACGGTTAATTTTAACCTGTCATCCGTTCTGAGTCACACACATATGACTGCAAGCTACAACACTGTGACGGATATGAGTCAGCAGCAGTCAAACTTAAACATATCAAGTTATGACATAAACGGAACAATTTAATCAGTCAATTCTAATAAAACGCAGCAGACACAATCATCAAACGACAAGAAGGGCAATAACTCTCCGACGACTCGATTCAAATGTAAAATCGGGAAGAAAAACAAACCGGCTGAGTACAAGAGTCACACGAAGACTATTACGCACGTGCATTTCAATGTATGTAGCAATCATACACCGTTTAAACTACAGTGGGCAAGACTACAAATAAAGAGAGAGAGAGAGAGAGGGGTGGGGGTTGGGGGCTTATCATATTCTGTTAGTGAAAGAGAGAGAGATTCAGAGTTCAGGAGCTGTGTGAAAGTCGAGGTGGTCGTCCTGGGCTTTCCGTCCTAACGAGCCTTATGGCTTCCGTGGACATAAAGCAATATTGAACCATGCTCACGCACTGGTCTCAGCTTGTCCTAATACTCGTCACAACCAGACATCGAGACAGCAAAAACATGAGAAGGAGAGAGAGAGAGAGAGAGAGAGAGAGAGAGAGAGAGAGAGGGGGGGGGGCCTTATCATAGTCTGTCAACCTTTGCTGCAAAATACTACACACATTAGCAACTAATTCTCTTCTGTCTGACCATCTGCTGGTTTTTGTAATTGATTTCATTTCCACATACGGGCATGAAGACGGCGCTGATGAACTGGCTACGTCCCTTGACATGCTGCGTCAGGAACACCAAGTGCTTGTCGTCTGCAATGAACAGACAACATCTGATTACTTTTACACAAATCTGGTTCGTACTGAAAACAGCGCGTCCAGTGACGAACTGATTACTTTATTGAAAAATGAAACGCAACCCATTCATTTATGACCGACATGCTGGTAGGTTGGTTTTGTGGTACATTCACCGAGTGTGTAGGAGAGCGAGTGAGTGAGTGAGCGTGGGTACTTGAGCGAATGAGTGTATTAATTTTGTGAATAGTGATTATCAGCTCATTGGACTTTTGTCATTTGATCAATAAACTATTGATCCCCAAACTGAGTATCTGAACAACAGACGGATCGATGGGAGGACAGACAGAAGGCCGATGGATTGATGGTTAGATGTATGGGTGTGATTTTGATGTGCTGAAGTAGGTCCAAGACAAAAACAAGTCCCTGTACCGAGAATACACTTTACTGCCTACCAGGTAGTGCATTAGGGTTACGGTTCTTGGCTCTGTTCTCCTCCTGGGTGGCGGTAGTGTAAGTGCGGTGTGTCAGACAGTTGCGCATCTTCGTCAGCGTCTGCAAGAAATTTTCCCGAGTTTGTGCTTCCATGAAATGACAACAACAGAAAATTAAAGAAAAGGAAGAAAAAAGTTTTTGCTAATAGATGAAAACAAAATAACGTGCAAATCTTTGGCAAAAGTCTTTGTCCTGGTAGCGGGCAAACGTACTTTGTACAAAAAACAAAAAAAAAAGCAAAAACACTGAAGAAAAGAACGCGTTTTTTTCTACATGAGCTTTAAGATTGAGACTGTGGCGTTTTAAAAACTACTTCTAACGTCAAACATAATTATGCTACTGAAAAAACCTGGCACTTGGGCAGTATATGTAAAAAAGACAAGTACTGTAAAGACACGCGTCAACTCTCAAGCATTACACACCCAATCACCCACGATATGGATGCACACAGACACATACACACTGCCCCCATAGTTCAGGAGCTGTGTGAGAGTCGAGGTGGCCGTCCTGAGCTCTCCGTCCTAACGAGCCTTCTGGTTTCCGTGGACGTAAAGCTATATTGAACTATGCTTCGGCATTAGTCACAGCTTGTCCCTAATATGTCAACTGACATCTGAGGACATTAAGCATCACTTCATCATCATCAACACACTACCCCCCTCCACTAACCCCCAATTCACCGTCACACACACACACACCACACACACACACACACACACACACACACACACACACACACACACACACACACAACACACCAAACCCTCAGATACACACAATGACAGTGGGGCCCTCTTTTCTGCCACCCGAAAAAGCAAACAACAGCAGTCTTAAGGAAAGGCGATCAGAAGTTCATTAACATGGAGCACCGAAGAAAAATGTTTCACGTAGCGCTCTTAACAGAGAGGCGACCTTTGGTCAGAAGTTCATTAACATGGAACAGTGAAGAAAAAGCTTTCACCAGGTGGTCTTAAAGGACAAGTCCAAGGTTAGGGGTGATTTTTGACACGATTTCCGTTAAAGCTCGCTGAGAACAATGATGTAGGTGAAACTGTGATCTGAGGGTTATAAATGCACGAAAAAAAGGCATTTTCTGTCGTACCGAAAGCGTCGCCATGACGCCCAAATCACGTGACCATATGCCTACTACGTCACTCTGGGGAGTCGCTGCAAAATGGCCAACTCGAGCTCCGAAGACGAAACTGATACTTTGCCCGAGAGACCCACAAGGATACAGCCGTATTAGTTTGAGCCTGTCGGGCAGGATTTTGAATGGATACCGGAACAACGTGTCAGCAAACCCCATGCGGTATTCCATGGAGTTTGCGAAATCTCACTCACTGAAGTGCTCGCTACACAAATGGGCGTGATGCGGCGCAGCAAGAAAGTCAGCTCGTTTGAATTGTATAAATTTAATCCACTTTCGCCTCACTGCGGGTCGATTGCGTGGGAGCTCGTGCATTGTTATACCTGGGGTCGTCTGCGAATTGTTACAGTTCGCGGCAACACAGTAGGCCGGCATAGTTAACTTTTTTGTCCGCCACACGCATACACAGTTTACTGAAGAAGCTAAGATGGCAACCGCACTGACTCCCCAGACTGACGTCACTTCCGGGAAAGTCTACAGAAAATAAAATCGATTAAAAACTCAATTAAACATTTTTTATATTTTAATTTCATTAAATCTGAAACTAGTGACTCATTTGTCAATCATTTCGATGGTCATTTTGCATACTTAAAAACCTTGGACTTTTACTTTAAGAGAAGGGTACGTGGTCCTTGGTAAAGAGTCTTATTAACATAATAGAACAATGAAGAAAAGGGTTTCACAAAGCAGTGTTAAAAAATGGGCGATCTCTCCCCAAGGTTCCACTGTAACGACAAGAGCAAAGACAATTTGAAACCAACTCCGTCATTCTTTAACAAAACAGTATTTTAAACTGGGCTTCGTTGAGCTGGTCGGAAGTATGGGGGCGGATGGAACAGAAGGCAAAACGAACAAATGAATAACCAACACAAAGAAATGGCCAGCTTTGTGAACGAATTGTGGATAATTAGTGGGTTTGAAACTGAAGGTATGAAATATTAGAATTGAAGGCACGGAATATGTATCGGTTTTCAACCTTAAAATGCCATCTGGAATGTATGTGATTGTGAAGAATGTATTAGTTATCACTTACCTTTTACGACAGCTGTTCTTTACGCGTTATACCTCCTTCTGTTCGTGTTTAATCAAATTTAACTACATTATTTAATGTGGCAGAACCAGTGTCAGAGAAGAAAAAAAATCCGTTTAATTGTTATGATTGCAACGGACAGTAAAGTATTTTGACTTTGAATTTGAATGTGAACGTAGGCACCTCAAACTCGGCGTCAATACGCTGATGGGGCGCGTCATGGCGGATGGTGTGGGGGAAGGCGGAGTCAAAGGCCGCTGCCTCCATCCTCGTGTCGCGACTGCTGTACGCCTCCAGCACCGCCTCGTGCAGAAACTCATACTGGCTCTGCAGCAGCAACGCGTCACCTGTTAATGCTCTTGTGGATCATTAGAACACAGGGAGATTCGACAACCAAGATTCGACAGCAAGCCCAGCTGTAAGATTTCTTCCATTTTGTCGTTTGTTGTTGTATTATTTGTCTGTTTCCCGCCCGAAAAAAGGTGCTTGCACTGAAAATTTGCATTTTGTTGTTGTTGTATTTTCGAATTAAAATCAGCGTTCTTTTTAATTTTGTGTGTGTTCTGAGGGGGTGGGGAAGAGGGTATGGGGTGGGGTATTCAGAGTATGCACGTGTGTAGGCGGTGGGAGCCGGGCGGGGGAGGTTGTTGCACGGAGACGCCATCACGAGCTCGTTCCGCTTTTGATTATATACCTTTGGTTGTCAGTGTTTGCACAATATGTCACTGATTGCACGTTACACTGCAGCGGATGGGGGAAGGGCCTGTGTAAGCAAGGTAGGTCCCCCACCGACACTCTAACACAGATAGAAAGTTAGGATCAAATCAAAACCCAGAAGACAAGACAGGACAGACAGTACACACAAGTCGAATGTGCACGATTCATGATTTACAAGTGTTTACCACAATTGGATCTCAAGGGCCAGTCGCACCTGTTGATTCAAATCTGCCGAGTTACATTTCATTGTCATGTGAACCGCACAGGGACACCTCAGGGGCAAATTGTACACAGGTTACCACAGCCTTTATAGTACCAGTGCGTATCGACTTTTTGCATTTGATTATGTGAAATAAATAATTAAATCAGGAAAAGAAAAGTAGAAAAAGAAGCAGAAGATGGGGTAGGTGTCTCCTTGGCCCACCTTATTCTGCACCATGTGACAACGGTCCTCCCTGAGCTTGTCCACGATGTTGTAGATGTTGATTTCCGTGTTCTGTTGCTCGGCATGGTCCATGATGATGTCCAGCGCGATGTAGGTCCCTGTCCGACCGACCCCGGCACTGCAGACAGAAGCAAGGAAGGGAATGACGCTGATATTAACTCTTGGCGACTCTATTTACACCATTTCTCCCGAACCATAGTGATCAGCATTGTAAAAATATGGACTTTAACGAGTCTTTTCATGGAGCTAACGCCTAGTTTATTTCAAGCCTGTAATCTGTGAGTGTCAGATGAAGCGCACACCAATTGCTCATTCTTCCTTCCCTCCATCAATTCCTGATTTAGGTTGACGCCGTTAATTTCTTTACAGATTCGGCATTGGTATATTTCGTACACTTTTAACATGAAATAATCGAGAGTTCACACAGTCCAGCAGAGCCAGAATAGAAGAGGGCGTGACTGCGAGCTCTGGTGACGCGAAGTTGTCACTATGTTAGAGAGTGTGAGTTCACCATACTTCTACTCTCAGCAGAAGTTAAAGTATGTAGGTCAAGGACAGTGAGTCGCCAGCGTCTACTTGAACTGTACATCCCCACCTTCACATTCCAGGCAGCGACTACCGGCCTTCCCTTTCGGAGGGAAGTCGCTCTCTACTTGGAGACTTACGTGCAGTGCACGAGAAGGGGCGTGGCGGAGGCGGAGCGTGGTGCACGCGCTCTGATGTAACGCCAGAAGTTGACGAGGGGCGTGGTGGCGGGCACCTCGTGGTCCATCCAGCTGATGTAATGGTACTGCTTCACTCGCACCTTCTCTTTACCCTGTGGTGGGGGGAAATAGAAACAACCAATCGTTTAGAAAAGAAAACTACGACAGGTACCAGTAGTTCGAACAGGTGACCCGGAGACCGAGAAAGAGAGTGAGGAGGGGAGTAGGAAGGAAGCGACAAAAGAGAGAGAGAGAGAGAGAGAGAGAGAGAGAGAGAGAGAGAGAGAGAGAGAGAGAGAGAGAGATCTCTAACTCGAAAACTTTATGAGACAAAGATTGCAGTTTAGTATCAGTCAAAACCTGCCTAACTACTAAATGATAATAACAAAAGAAATGACAAAGACACCAGAGAGAGAGAGAGAGAGAGAGAGAGAGAGAGAGAGAGAGAGAGAGAGAGAGAGAGAGAGAGAGAGACACACACACACACACACCACACACACACACACACACACACTCACACACACAAGCAGGCAGAGACAGACAGACAGACAGACACACACACACACACACACACACACACACACACACACACACACACACACACACACACATACACACACACACAAGCAGGCAGAGATCTGACCTTCAACTGTCTGAGGTCAAAGGTCCTGATGAGGAAGTGGGCCCTGCCTTCCTCCTCCACTCCCGTCACCTCCATGTGACCCGTGTTGAGAGTGGCGCCCTCGCTGGGCCAGTACTTGTAGCACTTTCCCTGGGGAACAAACACAGCCCACATTTCCTCTGCACACTCTCACTAGCACGACAAGATGCCTGGCAACTAAAGCCTACAAAATTCTTCTCCAGTGCGTCATGACGCTTTTTTTACTTTCCTGAAATGCTCACGAGTAGATTTACTCTCCAAGCCTCGCTTTCCGGCACCCTTCCTCGAAACTCTGCCGTAATTGCTTACTTCACTCAAAGATTATAAATACATATTTGCTTCCCTAAAGGGGCACTACTTATCTCCGCGCATCTGTTTACAGCAAGCACCTTTATGTCTCGTCACGCTGTTGGCGCCGTCCGTAATCCCTCCCCCCACCCTCACCACCTCCAAAGTTTGACTCAGGTTGCGCAGGTAACATAACGTCGAAGCAAGCACATAAATATTGGGAACGTCTGCCCCAGGTAGAAAAATATTTCAGTCTCGGTTTGATAATTATGATTATATTTGTGCTGGAGTAAGCATAGTGAGCAGTTATAACCCATAATTATAAGAGAAACATGGCCTAATACAATTTGGGTTGTCTGTGGTTACTTATACAAACTTAATTATCTGACAGTTTTCGGGTACCTACAGCGTAACCGATTCTGGCAGTGGTTGCAGGAAGAATGCTGAAAACGGATGCTTAGAATCTGGCATGTATTATGAATCTAAACAGAACCCGAAAGCTAGACATCTAGAGTAATATGATTTTCCTTCACCATTCTTCTCTTCCATTCTGTGGTTGTAATCCGAAGCAATGAGACAGAACACCCCAAGGGACACGTACAGAAAGGCATGACTAGCTTTACGATAACTATCACCTGGCATGCGAGCAAACATAAGGTAGATGAAATCCACCAGCCTTATAGCCTCTAAAGATGCCCAATGCCCAACGCAGTCTTCCGCGTGCTATCGGGTTACAACCATTGAGTTACACGGCTTAGTGCTTACAATGGTAACACGGCTATACGCTGTCAGTCCATGCACTTTGACGAGCTTGTCTCAACTTGTGGTGAAGCTTACCTTGGATCCCTCCATAGTGTTGGTGAGAATAACGATGTCGGTGACCCGCTCCTGCCAGACCATGCGCCAGAAGTCGTCCTGGGTGTTCACCTTGGGGCCTGTCGCACAACGGAACAGGACGTGCAAGTGTTTAACAAGGGTATTACTACTGGGACCAGGGACAAACAGGAGAGGGGTATACAATAACTATTGTTTAAGAAGGGTGTTCACCTTGGGGCCTGTCGCACATGGAAACAGGACATACACGTGTTTAAGAAAGGTGTTCACCAAAGACCTGGGGCACACGGGAACGTGGCATACAGATGTTTAACAAGGGTATTCACTGGGGCACAAGTGGCATACAAGTGTTTAACAAGGGCGTTCCCCTTGGGACCTGGGGCACACAGGAACGGGGAATACAAGTCTTTAACAACTGAAAGAGTTCACCCTGGACCGAAATAAACTGGACATAAATGTTTATCAGTGGTGTTTACCGTTGGAACTGGCGCGCAAGGAAAAAGGGCATGCAAGTGTTTAACAATGGTGTTCGCCTTGAAGCAAAGTAAGCATGACATACAAGTGTTTACAAAAGTGTTCACCTTGGAGCACAAGTAAACGCGGTTGAATGTTTTAACAAAGGTGTCGGTGTTCAGCTGAACTGAACAAAACATGCAGGAAAGTTTTTAACATGGGTGTTCACATTGCATAGCACAAGGAAACAGAGCATGTACGCATGTGTTCGTCGTGAATATTTCACTCGAAAAATCTGAAGCTTATCGTAAAAAGTTCTGTTCTTGAACGGCGTGTGTGTGCTCGTGTGCTGCGCGCGTCCGTGCTTGAGTGAGTGAGTTAGTGAGCGAGTGTGTGTGTGTGTGTGTGTGTGTGTGTGTGTGTGTGTGTGTGTGTGTGTGTGTGTGTGACGTGCGTGCGTGCGTTCGTGTCTGAATGTGTACGTGCGTGCGTGCGTGTATGTATGTCTTTCTATGTGTGTATGTGCGTGCTTACATGTATATGTGTGTGTGTGCGTGCGTGCGTGTATGCGAGGGTTATGCGTGTACGTGCAGGTGCTCATGTATGAGGTGTGCGTCAGCGTGTTTGCGTGCACAAGGATGCACTTAGCCTCAAGGCAGATTTGTCTACTGGTTGTTACTGTCTCCACCGGGAAGAAGATTATGGTGTATTAATACCCAACAGAACTAGAAACAATACTTGTATCTATAGCTATTGGGCGATTCAGGCGGGGTTGTTAACTCCCTTGACTTTTGCCCGGCATCGCTTAAGTCCCTTGGCTGCTTTTACTTCCGGTGCGTACTTTCTTCACAATGGAAGGCGGTGACAGTGAATTTGCGAATTTTACACTGCCAACTTTAAAGGCATTTTTGGAGGCCCGTAGTCAGAATGTGTCTGGCAACAAGCAATAACTTGTTGCTCGTGCTATAGGATGCCCCAAAACGCATTTTTTCCACGAACTCGCAATCTTCTGGTCAGCCAAAACTCGAGGCAAAGACACTTTTTTTCCACCCTCCATCCCCTTTCTCCGGTAATTTTTGCAACTGCAACAGTATTGGCATTTGCACTGCTTTGCAATTCTAGGTTTAACTTCCATTGTTATACATAGCGTGAAGCAACCCCTACACAGAAATCAGCCCGGAAGTGACGCTGCGACCTCTCGCGACTTCTTGATTGCAAAGGGCATTCACTCGTGCAAACCAGCTTCACCGAACCGCCCATACGTGGCAGATTATACAAATTTATCGCAAAAATTATTGAACAAATCAATCGAACTGCACATGCATAATTATTTGAATGACAAACAGCATTCCATTTCCGAGGGCCTGTCTTCTGACAAAAAAGTTGACTTTGATTTAGTGACTGCATGCCTAGCATCAGTAACATTCCACTCTACATACATACCATGCCTTTGAGCGTGTCGTTTAAGTTACTCTAACTCTTCTAAAGACCGAGACTGTCTGCATTTTGTACTCAGAGTTTGTGCAGCTTCAGAACATCTGGTTACCTTGAGCTGCGATGTAAGCCTTCTCCGACTTGTGCCCCTAGCAACAACAAAGTAGAACAAGACAAAATTAGGACAAAGACCAACCCTATCATATTTTTTCTCGCTGAAGAATACTAGTTCATTAGAGGGTTCATGTCACGACCCAACAAAAGGCGTTATCTTTCAAGAAAAGAAAAGAAAAATCACAATCGTCTCTAAATGGTAGCCATGTAAATTCTTGCGTGGGAACAACGACAAAACGAGAACAGTAACATCATTAACATCACATGTTTAGCAAGTCAGTGATTTCTGTGACTCCCAAGAAAAGCAACACAGATAGTTGAGGGGAAAATGTTAAAGAACAAAAAGCCAGAAAGGACAAAGAGAGAGAATAACATAAAAGACGAGCAAAAAACAACTGGTTCAGGTTGAGAAGCTGTGTAATCACAGAGCAACGTTACTTAGTGACTAAAACGTTACAAATAATGCAACCAATAGTTTACAGAATGCAGTACACACAGAGATATAAATAAAAATGAAACTTTCGGATGATTTACATTTTCCATGGCCGGTCAAGAAACATTATGAAAGTAAAAAAACAAAAACAAAAACAAAAATGACTGCAGACCTTAACAAAGCTGGCATTGACGTAATCTGATGCGTCATCACCGTCCACTTTTTCCAGCTCCACACGATTTTTGTCGTCTGTCAAAAACAAAAACATAACGTCATGAAAAAACAATATGGATTCAGCTGCTCCGTAAATTACACTGTTATCTCAGCTGTCTACGATCGTCTCCTCCCCGGCGAGATACACACGCGTTCGTTTGTTTGACTTGACCAGCTGTCCATGAACAGGTAGGCCATACAGACAGGAACCCGAACCCGAACCCAGGAGGTGAAGGAGAGACTAAGCCCATACCTCGCGCTACACTGACACTGTTACACTGCTACACTGCTTTTGTATTGTGATATGCAGCAGTTCCTTTTTTCTCCTTCCCATTTTGCTCATTCACTATACTGGTGAAGAACAAAGTCAACAGACAGCTAGGGTAATCGAATCACGACTGCCATACACGTAGCCTAAGTAAGCTTCCGATCACATGCGCTTGAAGGACATTAATAAATCGAATACAAGACGCACAATACACAGTGTAGAATACTAATTAGGAACAAGCAGGAAACAATATGACTCAAACAGTCATTAATGTATTAAACTTCATATGTTCTGCAAGAACTGCTATTTGATCAAGAAAAAAAGACAAGAAAAAAGACGACGACGATGACGACAACGAAGAAGAAGAAGAAGAAGAAGAAGAAGAAGAAGAAGAAGAAGAAGAAGAAGAAGAAATAAAACCAACAGCACTAAAGATGAAGACTATGCGGGGCTTACACACACCAAGCACAGACTAAATAGCCAGTTCTTGGAGAGCGCAGTGCTTGCTGGATGAGATTTGTTTGAGACTCACATGGGAGGATACTGTTGAAACGATTCTTGTAGTAGTTCTCGTCACGTTGTCCATTTGTTACTGGGTAGTCCTTGTTTGGGACCAACCGCTGCAAGGGGAAAAAAAAAATCCTCTTGTATAACGTATACGTCAAACTCTAAAACAACCCACTTCTGTTGTTAAACTGAAGTTGCTATACGTAAGTAAGCTGTTAGAGCAGTCGTGTTACGTGCAAATAACCGTAATGGGATTCGTGAGCCACACGGGCACCAGACCAGGGCCCATACTGACGACGAGCAAATAGCCCCCCTAATCACGTACATCTTCTAACCGTTGACGACACTAAAAAAATCGGCATGCGCGAAGCCCAGAGAGGACAGCTACCTAATCACGTTTATAGTTATAGACATTTTTCGACGTTTTAGTAGCCTAAGCGCCGTATGCCAGTTGCGGTTCTGATGTTGCCGTTACCGACAGCGGCGACTGCTGGGGAGAAAACGAACACTTGTATGGACCGACGCTGCCCCACCTACCATTGAAGACCACAGATTATTCAAGAAAGTTTAGATTCACGTATCAAGAAACATCATAACACAAACGGCGAAGAGGAGACACGAAAATCTCGACTGGTAAGGGGTCACAAGGTCACTGACATTTACTACAATCGAGTTAACTTTCATTCAACTTTGAACTTGAGCTGTTGGTACACGGTGTCCAATCAGTTTCGAGTTTTCGATGTCACGGGCGTTGCATTGTTGGTAAAACAAGGGATTTTCCCGATCTACAAAATAAACACGAGATTTAGCAAATCAGGATTTGTGACTACACACGTTTAATTTTATTTGCTCACATACATGTGGCCGCAGACGTGCACTTCGACGTCATCTACAGAAACAACAGACAGAGGCGACATGTAACATTTTATACGGCTTCACTAGTCGCAGCATCTAACGATGACAAAGTAAAAATTTGTAACTGCAATAGATTTCCAACTTTGCATGGGCGTAGTTTATATTGTTACTATAGCAACAGCCACCGCCACCCGAACCAAAGATTATAAATACATGTATTAATAATCTTTGCCTGAACGGAGTAACAACTTCTTACAACAACTTCCATCGGAGTACTCCTCTTACCGAAAACTCTTCCGCCAAATTTCCGTCTCGCAACTTGTCCACCACCGTCTTCTGGAGCATGTCCAGACGGATGTTCGTTGGCGCGATGTTGCTGTACGTCTCCTCGTTTGCGTACACTGCATCCTTGGCTCCGCTTAAGATAATCTCCTCGTCATCCGTCAACGGCTGTGGCGGCGTCTCCCCTCCACTCCTCGATTCTTTCCCTTCGCCGGGTTTGCTCGGCATGAGTGGCTTCCCTTTGCTATTAGTCGCTGTCTTGACCTTGACTCCGTTCAGTTTTGGTGAGGTTTTGGTTTTGTCGCTGTCTGGCTTACCGGGCGATGTGGACGGTGTGGGTTCTGGCTTGGGCATTTTGTTGGAGGATTGAGATGTTCTCGTAGATGGCTCCGTTGCTCTTGGCTGCCTGGGTGGGCTTGGAAGGGACCGCCGGCTTCACAGTGGGTTTCACTTGCACTGTGGGCCTGGCCTTTGCTTCGTCTGTGGGGTTGCAGACATCATATTATTATGTGAAAAGTGTTAAATTCTGGAACAGTTGGAAAAAATCCAGAATAAATTTACATGCCGATTTTGGCTTAATTTTTCTTTAACAATAACTTTTCCTCAGTAACTTCCAAGTAACACTACGCAACCGCGGCTGGGTGTCAGGTCAGAAGTCTCCTTTCGTTCTCAGTTCGGTAGACTACTTGGAGTGGAACACAGTCCAAAGCAACCACGCGGATAAAACAGCGAGGGCTGTCCTGACTAGTCTTGGACTCCTACATCTGTACGTACAGCGGTTTTTATTTTTATTTTTTATCATTGTTTTATAAATATTTTGTTTTCAATTTAAAGCGTGCATGGTCATGTATTCACATATTACTAT
>JABMCL010000027.1:260000-270000 GCA_018857735.1 Alviniconcha marisindica
TCTCCGTACGTACCATTCTCACAGCCTGAAAACGAAAAGAAATTTAATGGCCAACGTTTTCCTCTGCCTTGAAGACCGTACAAGTATATAACTGCCTTCAGGTGAGTGTTGAAGATGATGAAGAACGTCTTAAGCTTATGGCCTAGCCGTCTGTCGAGGGCATATTGAAATATTTTGGTTTTAACGAGTAGGTCGAGCGCGAGCGTGCATGCATACATTGGTGTGTGTGTGTGTGTGTGTGTGTGTGTGTGTGTGTGTGTGTGTGTGTGTGTGTGTGTGTGTGTGTGTGTGTGTGTGTGTGTGTGTGTGTGTGTGTGTGTGTGTGTGTGCGTGCGTGCGCGCGCGCGCGCGTGTGTGTTAGTTACTAAATGTTTGTAAAGAGAGAAAACCTACCATCGGATGAATGAATGCATACAAAATGTGACTTTTGCTCCACGCCGTTCCCATGATAATCACAAAAGCCATCAGTGAAACACGCGAATAAAGCTCAGTGAAAACTGGACCGCAATCTGGCATCTCCAGAAAGAATAACTGACGAAAGCGGCCATACATGTACTTAGGCAACAACTGTACCGAAATAAAAAACATATAACACAGACATGAAATCATATTACCACAGCCCATGATTAAACTGTCAAATAATTTTAAAATGCTGAAATAGGCTACATAATAATTTACGAATTATAAACTAGATTTCATGGGGACATTGCACTAAAGGAGAAAATGCTGTACCAAAAACATAAACTGAGCTAAACCAAGAAACATAAGCTCAAAGAATTAAAGCAGCATAATGACAGACTACCTGTTTTGCACAATGGCGGCTGAAAGCCCGCGTCACAGCCGTTACACGCTCCACTGACGACGTCACAGGCAGAGTTGTACCGGCAGTGTCCACACGACTCTGAGCAGTCCTGACCGTAGCTGCCCGAGAAACAAACTGCAGAAGGAAGTGCACACAGCTGAGGTTTCTGATGCTGCCATGAACGGCACGCCAAGGCAGTAGACAAGTCAAAATCCATAGACTGAATGAAATATCACACACACACACACACACACACACACACACACACACACACACACACACACACACAACACACACACACACACACACAACACACACACACACACAGCACACACACCACACACACACACACACACACACACACACACACACACACACACACACACACACACACAACACACACCACACACACAACACACACACACACACACACACACACACACACACACACACACACACACACACACACACACACACACACACACACACAACACACACACACACACACACACACACACCACAACACACACACACACACACACACACACACACACACACACACACACACACACACACACACACACACACACACACAACAACACACACACACACACACACACACAACAACACACACACACACACACACACACACACACACACACACAACACTTTTCAAATGAGAGAAAGCGTTTACCAAGACACTGTTTCGAAGTTTTGAGTCTGCTTTAAAACACGTAACAAAGGCCCTACAGAAGCCTGTTGCTACATAGGTCTACATACATACACTGCCCACATCTGTCCCCCCTCTTCCCAGGGGGACACCTGTCGCAGTTCCCGGTCCTCTTGTCACACGCCGTGTCGTTGTAACATCGCCACGTGCAGTTGGTACAGCTTGTAGGATATGAATACGGATCGTAGAAGCCGTCAAGACAGTCTGTGAGAAACAACTTGTGGATTAGCAAGTGCACAACATTTCTACGAGTACACAATTCTAGTATCAACTGAGCTACGTGCATTAAAAACAAACACAACAAAAAACTCACAATATCTGAAAATATAAAAAGTCTCTAATTACGAGCTTTAAAAAAATCCATTCTGCCGTTACACTTAGAGTAATTCTCTTTGTAAAATTGTTTGAATAATTATCTTTTTCCTAACGCAGTCGACCTTCATTAAAAACGAGAAAATGTAACTTTCAGATAAGTTTTCATCCTTACAGATATGAAAAGCCCAAAGATTCAACCTACCGGTGCATGAGGGCGATGCCAGAAACATGACCTACCGGTGCATGAAGGCAGTGCCAGAAACATGACCTACCGGTGCATGAAGGCGATGCCAGAAACATGACCTACTGGTGCATGAAGGCGGTGCCACAAACATGACCGACCATTGCATGAAGGCGGTGCCACAAACATGACCGACCATTGCATGAAGGCGTAGCTGGAAACGTGCCATTTTGGTGCATGACGGCAGTGTTAGAAACATGAGCTATCGGGCCATGAAGGCGGCGTCAGAAACACGACCTACCGGTGCATGAAGGCGGTGCCACAAACATGACCTACCTGTGCATGAAGGCGGTGTCAGAAACATGACCCACCGGTGCATGAAGACAATGCCAGAAACACGACTTACCGGTGCATGAAGGCGGTGTCAGAAATATGACCTACCGGTGCATGAAGGCGGTGTCAGAAACATGACCCACCGGTGCATGAAGGCGGTGCCAGAAACATGACTACCGTGCATGAAGGCGGTGTCAGAAACATGACCACCGGTGTCATGAAGGCGGTGCCACAGAACCTGAAATGCAAACAGCTACCGTGCATGAAGGCGGTGCCCGAAACATGACCCACCGGTGCATGAAGGCAGTGCCCGAAACACGACTTACCGGTGCATGAAGGCGGTGTCAGAAATATGACCTACCGATGCATGAAGGCGGTGTCAGAAACATGACCCACCGGTGCATGAAGGCGGTGCCAGAAACATGACCTACCTGTGCATGAAGGCGGTGTCAGAAACATGACCCACCGGTGTATGAAGGCGGTGCCAGAAACACGACCTACCGGTGCATGAAGGTGGTGCCAGAAACACGATCTGCCGGTGCATGAGGGCGGTGCCAGAAACGTGACCCACCGGTGCATGAAGGCGGTGCCAGAAACTTGACCTACCGGTGCATGAAGGCGGTGCCAGAAACGTGACCTACCGGTGCATGAAGGCGGTGCCAGGTTGGAGGAGGAAGGCGAGCAGGCCAAGCACACGCCTGTGTCCTGATCACATCGTAAACATCGGCTTGACGGGGTACAGTACAGGTTGCACTTGTCTCCGTGACGGCCGTCCACACAGCCTGAAATACGGAGGTGTATTCTATACAATCGTGGACCACGCAGACCTACGGCTGAAATGACACTGGGTCAAAAGGCCTCCGTTCTGAGGGTGAGCAAACTACAAAGAGGATTAAACATTCTTGTTGCCGACAGTGTAGTGCATATTTAAGACAGCGTGGCCATTTCATATTTAAATACAAAAGATTAGTCAGCATTGCACACAATTTTATCAGTGTGATATACTATAATGTTGTAAGAAAACTGAACATATTAGACTGTCAGGAGAAACTTCTATGATTCGGTAATGATTTTTTGTTATTTATTACAAAGTTCTGGAAGTTGTTGCACCACCCTCCCTTCCCCCACCAAACATGACAAATATACGACAAATCTCCTTATAAGCACAAGCATACATGCAATTGCATTCAGTAACATAAAAATGGGGTGGAGGAAGCGGTAAGAGAGAGAGAGAGAGAGAGAGAGAGAGAGAGAGAGAGAGAGAGAGAGAGAGAGAGAGAGAGAGAGAGAGGAGAGAGAGAGAGAGAGAGAGAGAGAGAGAGAGAAGAATGATAAACTTTATTTTACAGAGGTAGTGGAGAAGACTCGAGGTCTTTTTACATCCAGCCTCTCGCCCATGAGGGAAACTACTATTAACTAAGGATACAATGAGCTACAGTATGTTGATCATGTACATTCATACAAACCATTTGAAATGGACATCAGAAACCGAGAAACAAGTCGATAATGATCATTAAAAAAAATATATATACATATAAAAATTAGCTTGATCTGGGGTAAACACATACACGCGCGCACACACATAAGATTAAGAACATGTTTGTCATCGAAAACTACATGCACATAGACCCAGAACACAAATGTATGGGCTGCCTGAGCGCACAACACAGGTTGGACAGACATGGATATATATATATATATATATATATATATATATATATATATATATATATATATATATATATATATATATATATATATAATATATATATATATATGATTATGGTTTACGTAACACCTAAGAGAGATAACATATGAAGCGTAAGACGCTTTTTAAACACTGAAGGACTGCCCTGGAAGCCTCAATTCGCTGGGCAATGAGTTCCAGAGAGCAGGACCAGAATAAAGCAGGCTGGACTTGAATAAATCTATCCTTGGTATTGGCACATTTAGCTTCCTTGATGAATTCCTCGAACTTTGATTAATCAATAATTTTGTTGATAGATAAATCGTGCCCTACCCGATACAATTTTGTGCACAAACGCGCTTTGTTACTCATTAACCTAGAAGATAGCGGGAGAATTTGAGCCGCTTTGTAGTCTTTATCGGTAAGGCTAGTTCGTTTTAGAAGAACAATTTTGATTGCTCGCCTGTGTAGTGACTTCAAGGGTTTTTGCAAAGAGTCACTTGCTGAGTCCCAAAGAGTTGAAGCATAATCTATACCTGACTGAATGTGTGCTTGGAAAAAGTTTTTCGGGCATAAAAGTTAAGAAAATGCTTTATTTTTGCTGATTGGTAGACTTTTTTTGCCGTAGTTTTGCACAGGTCACGAATGTGGGGGCCCCAGGTCAGATTATTGTCTATTGTAACACCTAATACTTTGTGATCACTGACCTCAGTTATTTTTCTAAAGAGGAGGAGAGTTGAGAGAGAGAGAGAGAGAGAGAGAGAGAGAGAGAGAGAGAGAGAGAGAGAGAGAGAGAGAGAGAGAGTTACTCTGAAAGGCGTAAACGAAATTACGACTTTTACAACTAAATAGGATACACACACAACTCAGGAAAATATTGTATTAAATGCCTGCTTGGGGAGACACCACCTGAAGACATCTCTTCATTGTTGCCTCTTGAACCTATAGCTGATTTTCTTCCCATAACAAACAAAACCGTGCTTACCGTCGCATTTACCGGTGTCTTTGTTGCAGTTGGTATTGGGGGCACAGTTATTGCTGCACTGGACACACTGACCGCCTCGTTTGTAATAGCCATCTTGACACTCTGAAATTTCAGTGGACATGCAACTTTTTATCCTAATTTATCTCGCTCACACACACACACACACACACACACACACACACACACACACACACACACACACACACACACACACACACACACACACACACACACACACACACACACACACACACACACACACACACACACACACACACACACACACACCCTAAACCAGCATCGTCATTAGTTTTACATCGGTGGCAGTTTTTTGTTTTATCCAAACATGCCAGGGAACCGCAGAGGATGAAAAGAATTTACGCTATGTTGTTGACAGTGTTGGCATCCTGAGTCCAGGTAGCATCTGAGAAGTGCAGAAGGGGCGGACACTTTCTTCAATGACACGTCGGCCGTTTGTACAAGTTTCTGTGTCTTTCTATTTGTCCACCCCTCAAATGAACTGGGTCTCTTTTTTCACGAACCGCTTAGGAGAGGAGAACCATACAACCAGATTCCGTGTAGTCATAAACCATAGAGACATAATAGGAGAGCATGTTAATCTTCAGTTTAAGCAGGAACGTATTGGAAAATTCGTTAAAGCTTGAAAAAGGGTTTTATTTTAGAAGAAGATCTATTCACTTCATTCACAGACTACACCAGCTTCAACCAGACACAGACACAAGACACACAGACACAGACACAGACACACACACACACACACACACACACACACACACACACACACACACACACACACACACACACACACACACACACACACACACACACACAGACAACAGACACACACAACACACACACACACACAGAGACACACACACACACACACACACACACACATAACACACACACACCACACACACACACACACACACACACACACACACACACACACACACACACACACACACACACACACACACACACACGCACACACACGCCACACGCACTACACAACACGCACTCAGGCACACACGCACGCACACATACACACGCACACACCAACCTGTGCACGATGGAGCTGCAAAACCATTCCAACATTTTGTACAAGTCTGTCCGTCCTGGCTGCACTGAGTACAGCGTTGGCTCAGACCAGAGCATGCACGTTGACACTGATCTCCATAATACCCGTATTTGCAACCTGTACACAACACATAAAATTATGATGCTGAATAAAAAACTTTGTGTCTATTTCTATATAAACTGGGGGGATGAATTCAGAAAAGACTAAAATGAAAAACGTTGCGCATACTGAGAGGACCTTTTACAGTTCGCGCGGCAACGCACGCGCCAGCAAACACACACTACACATACACATACACACACACACACACACACACACACACACACACACACACACACACACGCATGCACGCACGCACGCACGCACGCACGCAGCACACAGCACCACCATCATCACCACACACACACATACACACACGCACGCACACATTTTACCTCCTTAATGGCACTATGCGCCTGTTTTACATCTTACATTGATGGTTTATCTCAAGGCAAATTTCTTTTTACAGGACATTAAAACATTATCTTATCTTATTTTAGATATTAATTTGCCGTTGTCACTAAGGTTCGAATCTAAGTTGCCCACGTTTCGTTACCAGTGCTGTCCATGCTTACTATGCTAATATGTTGTATGCCTTCCATAAATATGTCTTTCTTGAGATATCATTACCACTCGCAAGAAATATTTGACATCTTTGAAGATGGTATTTACTAACAAAGGATGCTGCCCTGATTCATCATATACCATAGTGCTTGACATTTGACTGGCCACCTTCAAATACCTTTGTACTGCAGAAAACATGCACTATGTCAGTTTCAGGCACCTCCATCAGACCCCAAATTTCAGCCCCATACAGAACACATGACACGACCTATAAGTCCGAAATCTTCACAAATACGACGGTTGAAGTAAATCACCAAAAAGGCAATAAGATTAAAAATGCAACCATCAGTTCGCGTTTCCCCAAGCAGGCATTTAGTACGGGAAAAGTTTTGAACTGTTTATGCACTTCAGAACATTTTGCACTAAATGCCTGCTTGGGGAGACAACAGCTGAAAATCCTCTTCTTTGTTGCCTCTTGAAGCAATAGCTGATTTTTTCCCCCAAATACAAACAAACAATAGTTGATTTATTTTTCCATAATACAAACAAAATCATGCTTTCCGTCACATTTACCGGTGTCTTTGTCGCAGTTGGTGTTGGCGGCACAGTTAGTCCCGCAACGGAGACATGGCGCTTTTTTTGTAAACCGTCTTGACACTCTGAAATTTCAGTGGACATGCAACTTTTATTCCATCTTCCCCACACACACACACACACACACACACAAAACACACACCACACACACACACACACACACACACACACACACACAACACACACACACACACACACACCACACCCACACATGCACGCACACAGCACACACATACACACACACGCATGCACCGCACATGCACACGGGACCACATACACACATCCATAACACACACCACACACACACAACACACACACAACACACACACACACACACACACACACAACACACCACACAAAACCCCACAACACACACACACCACACACACACACACACACACACACACACACACACACCATACACACACTTACACCTACACACACACACACACACACACACACACCACACACACACACACACACACACACACACACACACACACACACACACACACACACACCACATGCACGCACATGCACACACATACACACACACGCATGCACGCACATGCACACGCACACACATACACACACCTATACACACACACACACACACACACACACACACACACACACACACACACACACACCACACACAACACACACACACACACACACACACACACACACACACACACACTACACACCACACACACACACACAACACACACACACACACACACACACCCCACACACACACCCACACACACACACACACACACACACACACACAACACACACACACACACACACACACACACACAACACCACACACACCACACACACACACACACACGACACACACACACACACACACACCCCACACACACAACACACACACACACACCACACACACACACACACACACACACACACACACCACACCACACACACACACACACGCACACACACGCGCCACACACCACTTACATACACACACGCACTCAGGCACACACGCACGCACACATACACACGCACACACCAACCTGTGCACGATGGAGCTGCAAAACCATTCCAACATTTTGTACAAGTCTGTCCGTCCTGGCTGCACTGAGTACAGCGTTGGCTCAGACCAGAGCATGCACGTTGACACTGATCTCCATAATACCCGTATTTGCAACCTGTACACAACACATAAAATTATGATGCTGAATAAAAAACTTTGTGTCTATTTCTATATAAACTGGGGGGATGAATTCAGAAAAGACTAAAATGAAAAACGTTGCGCATACTGAGAGGACCTTTTACAGTTCGCGTGCGCGCACGCACGCGGCGCAAACACACACAACACATACACATACACACACACACACACACACACACACACACACACACACACACACACACACACGCATGCACGCACGCACGCACGCACGCACGCACGCACACAGCACCACCATCATCACCACACACACACATACACACACGCACGCACACATTTTACCTCCTTAATGGCACTATGCGCCTGTTTTACATCTTACATTGATGGTTTATCTCAAGGCAAATTTCTTTTTACAGGACATTAAAACATTATCTTATCTTATTTTAGATATTAATTTGCCGTTGTCACTAAGGTTCGAATCTAAGTTGCCCACGTTTCGTTACCAGTGCTGTCCATGCTTACTATGCTAATATGTTGTATGCCTTCCATAAATATGTCTTTCTTGAGATATCATTACCACTCGCAAGAAATATTTGACATCTTTGAAGATGGTATTTACTAACAAAGGATGCTGCCCTGATTCATCATATACCATAGTGCTTGACATTTGACTGGCCACCTTCAAATACCTTTGTACTGCAGAAAACATGCACTATGTCAGTTTCAGGCACCTCCATCAGACCCCAAATTTCAGCCCCATACAGAACACATGACACGACCTATAAGTCCGAAATCTTCACAAATACGACGGTTGGAAGTAAATCACAAATAGGCAATAAGATTAAAAATGCAACCATCAGTTCGCGTTTCCCCAAGCAGGCATTTAGTACGAAATGTTTTGAACTGTTTATGCACTTCAGAACATTTTGCACTAAATGCCTGCTTGGGGAGACAACAGCTGAAAATTCCTCTTCTTTGTTGCCTCTTGAAGCAATAGCTGATTTTTTCCCCAAAATACAAACAAACAATAGTTGATTTATTTTTCCATAATACAAACAAAATCATGCTTACCGTCACATTTACCGGTGTCTTTGTCGCAGTTGGTGTTGGCGGCACAGTTAGTCCTGCAACGGAGACACTGGGCGCTTTGTTTGTAAAAACCGTCTTGACACTCTGAAATTTCAGTGGACATGCAACTTTTATTCCAATCTTCACACACACACACACACACACACACACACACACACACACACACACACACACACACACACACACACACACACACACACACACACACACACACACACACACACACACACACACACACAACACACACATGCACGCACATGCACACACATACACACACACGCATGCACGCACATGCACACGCACACACATACACACATCCATATACACACACACACACACACACACACACACACACACACACACACACACACACACACACACACACTCACACAACACACACACACACACACACACACA
>JABMCL010002335.1:0-12500 GCA_018857735.1 Alviniconcha marisindica
ATTTCATATGGACGTTATGTCGTTATTTCTTCCATCAAAATCTCACTCTTGGTATCATCGAAATCGTAATTATTTAGTTTACATTTGTCAATGTTTCAATCCTCTTTCTATGCAGTTCTTCAGAAAGTTTAATCGCCGTTTTGTACGATATTTCACCAGAAACTGTGGACGATCCTGAAGTCACAGAAGGTACGTACGATTTCATTTCCACCTTTGTTTTCTTCTTCGAACAGTAAGTGAATTTTGCGCCATGGGAATCCATAAAAGACCCAAAGCATCTGATGCATTGAAGCTGCTCATTAACAATCAGAACGACGAAATATTCGTGCCCCCACATAATTCCACAATACAATAAGGGATTAGCTGGTTTTGCTAGCTGGGGCCAACAGAAATTTTAAAGCCTCGCAGCAAAAAAAAAAAAATTCTGGGGTTTACCTGTGCTGCAAAATACCATTTTGAAAAAAGGAAAAAAGAAGAAAAAGAAAAAAATTTTTCCCAAAAAAAAAACTTTACAAACCCCTTTAAATTAAATTTTTTAAAAAACACGCCCCACAACACCCACACACACACCCCACACACACACACACCACACACACACCACACCCCCACAACAACACACAACACCCCCACAACTCACACACAAAACACCCACACACACCCACACACACCCCACACCACACCCACACCCACACACACACACCCCCACAACACACCCACACACACACACACCCAAAAACACACACACACCACACACACACACACACCCAAAAACACACAAACCCCACACCCCCAAACACCACACACACCACCACACCCTCCCAAAAAGATTTCAGCTTGCCCACAAAGGGCCCGTATAATGGATTTCCCCGGGGTTTTTTTTTTTACTCCATCATGCTAACTGTCCCCTTTCCCGGAAAATATTTTTTTTTTCTTTTTTTTTTTACAGAGAAAAAGGCTAATAAAAAACAAAAAAAGTTTTGGGGGTTTTGTTTTGATCTCCCAACATGTTGAACCAAACAATTTTAAACGCAAGGGAGTACTGGAATGTGAACCTATACCCGTGTGTTGTGTGTGGTGTGTGTGTGTGTGTGTGTGTGTTGTGTTTGTGTGTTTTTGGGGTGTGTGTGTGTGTGGTGTGTGTGTGTGTGTTGTGTTTGTGTGTGTGTGTTGTGTGGGGTGGGGTGTGTGTGTTTTGTGTGGTGTGGTGTCTGTGTCTGTGTGTCCCGTGGTCCCGTGTGTGTGTGGTGTGTGTGTGTGTTGGGGTATGGGGGGGAGGGCATTTAAATTCATGTGTGCGTGTCGTGTGCGTGTGTGTGTGCGTGCGTGCGTGCGTGGCCCTGCTGCTCGTGCGTGCGTGCGTTTTGTGCGTGTTGTTGTTTTGTGTTTGTGTGGGTGTGTGTGGGGTGTGTGTGTGTTGTTTTGTGTGTGTGTGTGTGTGTGTGTGTTTTGGGGGTTTTGTTGTGAGTGTGTGGGGTGTGTGTTGGTTTTTGTGAGTGTAATTTTGTGTTTGTGTGCGTGCGTGTGTGGGGGTGTGAGTGTGTGTGTGTTTTGTGTGTTTGTTGTGGGGTGTTGTGTTTTTGTTTGGGGTGGTTTTGTGTGTGTGTGGTTTTTGTGTGGGTGTGTTTTGTGTGTGTGTGTGGTGTGTGTTTTGTGTGTGTGTGTGTGTGTGTGTGTGTGTGTGTGGGTGTGTGTGTGTGTGTGTGTGTGGAGAGAAGGGGAGAGAGAGGGTAGACAGGAGGTGTGCATGAGTGCCTGGTTTTGCGTGGGGCTTTTCGTGGGGGTGAGTGTGTGGTTTCGGGCGTTTCGTGCGTTTGGGGTTTGTGCGTGCGTGCGTGCGTGCCCGCGTGCGTGCGTGCGTGCCTGCGTGCCTGCGTGCGTGTGTGTGGGTGTGTGTGTGTTTTGGTGTGTGTGGTGTGTGGTGTGGGGTGTGTGTGTGTGTGTTATGTTTTTGTGTGAAGTGTACTGTTTGGGGGGGGGTGTGTGGCGTGCGTGCGTGTTGCGTGTGAGTGTGGGGTGTGTGTGGTGGTGTGTGTGTGTGGTGTGTGTGTGGGGTGGGGTGTGTGGGGGTGTGTGTGTGTGTCTGTGTGTGGGGTGTCTGTGTTTGTGTCTGTGTGTTGTTTTGTTTGGTCTGTGGGGGGTCCCGTGTGTTTTTCTGTGTGTTGTGTGTGGTGTGTGTCCTGTGTGTGGGGGTGTGGTGTGTGTGTGTGTGTGTGTTGTTGTGTTTTTGTGTGTGTGTGTGTGTGTTTTCTGTGTGTGTGTGTGTGTGTGTGTGTGTAAAGTGGGGTGTTTGTGTGTGTTTTGGGGGTGTGTGTGTTGGTTTTGGGGTGTGTGTGTGTGTGTTTTGTGTGTTTCCTTTTGTGTGTGTGTCTGTGTGTTTGTCTGTGTGTGTGTGTCTGTGTGTGGTGTCTTGTGGGTGTCTGTGTGTGTGTCCCGTGTGTATGTGTTGTGGGGTTTGTGTGTGTGTGTTGTGTGTTTGTGTGTGGGGTGTTTTGTGTGTGTGTGTGGGGTTTTGTGTGTGTCTGTGTGTGTGTGTCTGTGTGTGTCTGTGTTGGTGTGTGTGTGTGTGTGGGGTGTGTGTGTTTTGTGTGGGGTGTGTGTTTGTGTGTGTGTGTATGTGGGGTGTGTGTGTGTGTGTGTTTTTGTGTGTGTGTGTGTGTGTGTGTGTGTGTGTGGTGTGTGTGTGTGTGTTTGTTGTGTGTGTGTGTGTGTTGTGTGTGTGTGTGTGTGTGTGTGGGGTGTGTGTGTTTGTGTGTGTGTGTGGGGTGGGGTGTGTGTGTCTGTAAAGGTCGCTTCCATCAGTGAGACTAGGTTTATGACAGACCACTCACCTGGTAACTTTTTGTTGCTGCTGTTTTTCGTTTTTTGTTTTTCGTTTTTCTTTTCTCTTTCAGTCATTGATAATTTTATATTTCATTTGTTTGGTTGGTTTATTTTTGTTCGTTTGGTGGGAGGTTGTTTTCGTTTTCTTTTGTTGCTGTTTGTTTGCTTGCTTTTTGTTTAGTTTTTGTTTCGTTCTTCGTTTTGGGTTTGTTTTAGTTTTTGGTTGTTGTTGTTGGGCTTTTGTGGTTCTTTTATTGTTGTTGTTGCTGCTGCTGCTGTTTTTGTTCTTGTTTTGTTTTGTTGGGTGTTTTTGTTTGGGGGGGAGGGGGAGCGGTTGGAGCGGGGGGGGGGGGGGGGGGGGGGGGGGGGGGGGGGGTGTTGCTGGCTATGGTACGATTCTGTATCAGCTTTGGAGATTGCAGTTGTTTCTCAACTAATGATTTTATTATGTCCAACCTTCTTTTTCTTTTCTATTCCGGAAGTCTCTTACTTTTAGACAACGTTGGGCGGAAGCTGCAAGCAGACGACAAAAAATGGTGGTCGAGCGGCCGGATGACATCAATCACTTTTGTTCTGACTGTAAGTCAGTTTTGAAGTTGGTGAAGCAGAAGAAAAATCACTTTAAATGGAGTCGGGACCGAGAGGTTTCATGATTTTAAATCGATAAGCAGTGGTTGAATACAAATCTTTTAATTATTTCTTTCTCCTAATTTTTTTAATGGTGTCGGGACCGAGAGGTTTCGTGATTGTATTTCGATAAGCAGTAGTTGAATAGAAACCATATAATTCTATATTTCTCGCATTTTTCTAACACTTTGGTGAAAGAGCCGCATGGCACAGTCTATGAGACTGAAAAAGAAGAGAGAAAAAAGCGGGGAATGCTTATACTCAGCTTTGAATTATTTGAATATAGAATTAGCTGTAGATCTTGCTGAACAAACAAAAAAACGTGAGTTTCCCTTTTTCCTTCTTCTTCCTTTTTCCCTTTTTCCCCTCCTCCTCTCCTCTTCCTCCTCCTCTCCTTTTTCCTACCTTCCCCCCTTCCTCTTTCCCTCTCCTCTTTTCCCCCTTTTCCCTCCTCCTCCTCTCCTCCTCTATCCTCTCCTCCCCTCTTCCTCCCTTTTCCTCCCTTTCCCCCTCCTCCCTCCTCTTCTTCCTCCTCCCCTCCTCTCCTCCTCTTTCCCCCTCCTCCTCCTCTTCCTCCTCCCTTCTCCCCTCCTCTTCCTCCTCCCCTTCCCCCCTCCTCCTCCCCCTCCTCTCCTCCTCCCCTCCTCTTTCCCCCTCCCTCCTCCTCCTCCTTCCCTCCTCTCCTCCTCTCTCCCTCCTCCTCCTCCCTTCCCCCCCTTCCTTCCTCCCTCCTCCTTTCCTCCTCCTCCCCTCCCCTCCTCCCCTCCCTCCCCCTCCTCTTCCTCCTCCTCCTTTCCCCTCTCCGCCCCTCCTCCTCCTCTTTTCCTCCTCCTCCCCTTCCTCCTCCCCTCTCTTCTCCCCTCCTCTTCCTCCTCCCCCCCTCCTTCTCCTCCGCCTCTTTTCGTCTTCTTCTGCTTTTTTCTTCTTCCTTTTTCCATTTTGGGGCAGACATAGAACGCTCAGGTGGAAGTGGAAGGTGGGGTGGGGGGGGGGGGGGGAAAAAAAAGGGGGGGGGAGCGTAAGAGAGAGAAAAAGGGAAAGGGCAACAACACCATTTATCTTGTAGAGAAACTTGGGGTTTCTCCCCTTCCCACTATCGCTTGATGAAGTACGTCTCTCTCTCTCTCTCTCTCTCTCTCTCTCTCTCTCTCTATCTTTTCTCTCTCTCATCTCTCCTTCTCTCCCCTCTCTCTTTTCTACTCTCTCTCTTTTCCCCTCTCTCTCTCTCTCTCTCTCTCTCTCTCTCTCATGCATCAAAAATCAATACAATCGTTGTATGTCCTCAAAATAGTTGTTCTAAAAAAAACTGACTGGCTTATTTGAACTACCAAAGCAAGACAATTAATTCAGATAGGCTAAATATGTATTGCCATAGGCCTAAATTACGTAAGAGGAGGAGAAATATATATGTATTCCAACCTTTATTCCAACATTTTCAGCTTGGGAGAAAACTATGGTAAATATATATATATTATAAGCATGACATACTGAAATAAACATTCATTTATTCGTGTTTTTGTGATATATTTGTCACATTTTGCGTCGGTGTTCGACCTTATTTCAGCATCTCCATGGAAAGGATCACAGACAACGACCTAGATACATGCTGAAGTCATCGACAGCGATGTCGCCCAGGTCTCCGTAACCGACTGTTGACTGGAGGACAATCTGCAACAACAACAACAAAGTTTTAGTGCTTCGCTTACCCCTTGCGGGAAATCCGGGTAGAGCAAGAGCAGCGCTATATACCCATTCCTAGAGGTGTCTGCAGTATTGTTTTCGTGTTTCGGCTGCCGGTGTTTGTGGTTTTAAACGTGCGCACCGGTGTTGGCTCCTACGATTTCGCACGGGAGCTGTGCGAACACTGTGAAAAAAGTGTGCATTGAAAACTGACTCTAGGAGAAAAGAAACCTTCATCGCACCGGGGAATCGAACCTGCGTCAATATTGCGCTTGGCTTTTTTGGCCGAAGCTCTGAGTTACCCCAGCTAATGTGGGTTTCTTTATTTTTGTAAGAATAAGTTGTCACAAATCTTAAACAGGCCCAGAGCTCTCGAGCAGAAACAACTCGCAAGGGAGTTAATTAGCGCTCGAAATACGTAACACAAGTACTTCAGCATGTACCTCTGGTGGAGTTATGTACCTTGTATTTACACTACATGCTAGGAGAGTGTCACCCTAAGCGACTCAGGTCTTTGTTGTTGTACTTACATTACGTATTGCGAGCGCTAATTAATTCCCTTGTGTACTGATTTTTAACAGTGAGAAATGACAATTAGCGACAAGCTGTCAGAACACTTTCGGTCTTTGCTTTTCTAGTTCGTAGAACTTGCCTTCCTATTTGTCGTTGTTGTTGTTTCTGCGACAGTGACATATACATTCCTTAGCAAGTGCATAATTAGCTGGGGCCAAACGGCCAAAAGAGCCATTGACATAAAATTGTATTTGGCGTTTTGCTGATTTGGGCGGACAGATCTACCTCCCTTCCAGCCCAGAAGGCTAAAGTTCAGATGGTCCGACTCACATGGAAGTCAGCTGGAACGTTGAGGTTGATCCTGTAGTGTTTCCACGCGTTGTCCTGGTTACCGGAAACGGTTTTTATCGCCTGTTCACGGATGCGGGAGCCCCCAGCCAAAATCTGGAAGTTGCCTTCCTGGGAGCCGTGCTGGAAAAGCCAGAAGTCGATGCAGTATTGGCCAGCGCGGGCAGTCGGAGACACAAGGCGAGCTTTCTGGTGGTGATGTCCGTTAGCTTCGGCGTAGATGTAGGAACCTGAAAACGGTACGGGTTAGCTTCGAGTCAGTGAATCATGCAACCACTCTGTCAGCTGAAAATACACACACACACACACACACACACACACACACACACACACCACACCACACACACACACCACACACACACACACACACCACACACACACACGCACCACACACACACACCACACGCACACCACCCCCACGCACACACCACACACGCACGCACGCACCCGCACGCACGCACGCACGCACCAACGCAAACACACACGACCCCCACACACAACGCACAACGCACGCACCACGCACGCACGCACCACACACACACAACACACACACGCACACACAACACACCACAACACACACGCACACAAACACACACAACCACACACACACACACACACAAAACACACACACACACACACACACACACACACACACACACACACACAACACACACACACACACACACACACACACACACACACACACACAGAATATTCGGTTTGTAACAGAAGTTACGAGAGTGCATGATCGTAAGCTACAGTAGTATCCTTCCTTCGTTTTTAGTTCTGTTTAAAAACAGCAGTTTGGGGACCTGTTCGGCTGTTCATGGCGAAATAATTATCTTCTGCCTCCATTGGGCCCGTTCAGCGGATTACTAAGCAGTAAAAGTGCCCATCACAAGGAGCAGTTTACATAAGCTAATTAAGACATGGCTCACCAGCACTGTTAGTGTGGTCGGCAGAGGGACCGGTGTGCGCAGTAGAAGTGCCGCCAGACTTCCGGGTCCACTGAAAGTTGTCGTGGCTGTCTTGGGTCAGACCGCACAGACTGCTGTCAAAGTTGCAGTCCACAATCATGTCTGTCAAGAAAAAGAACTGATCAACTCATTTGTGTACAGTTTTGGTGTATACCTGGACTACCTTTCTACCGCTGCTCTACTAGTGCTGCGTAAGACTTGCCATATTATACGGTGCAGCCGCTTCAATCCGTGTCCTGCGGGTTGGATTCGTCACAAGTTTCTTCCTTCTTTGATGTAAACAGCTCACTGGTTTGGTCGCTTGCGTGGATATTGAGCATTCTATGATCGATGTGGTGTCGGTATCTGCCAGCTCTTTGGCGTATAATTATTATCAGACTATGGAAAGTATACGAGATTTAATGGGAGTCACTGGATACAGAACCTATTGACTTGGAGTTTAGTTCGCTTGACTGCCTATTGTTTGTTTGCTTGCTTGCTTGTTTGCTTGCTTGCTTACTTGCTTGCTTGCTTGCTTGTCTGCTGGCTTGCTCGCCTGCTTGCTTACTTGCTGGCTTGCTTGCTTGTCTGCTGGCTTGCTCGCCTGCTGGCTTACTTGCTTGCCTGCCTGTTCGCTTGCTTTTTTATTTGCCTGCTTGCTTGCTTACTTAACTTGCTTACTTTCCTGTCTGCTTGCTTGCTTACTTGCTTGTCCGCTTGCTTGCTTATTTGCTTGCTTGTTTGCTTGCTTACTTTACGTACACACGCACGGCACGCACACACACACACACACACACACACACACACACACACACACACACACACACACACACACACACACACACACACACACACACACACGCGCGCGCGCGCGCGCGCGCATACAGGACTCACGAGCAGTAGAAGGTCGTGCGATGTGAGAATTATCTGAAATCAAAAAAGAGAATGTTAGCATTTTATCTTTTAACAAGGAAAGTTATGCATTTGCACAGTGTAAATGCACAGTCATTGCAAGGAAGTGAGGGGGCAGACAATCCCAAACAAAGTATCTCCTTCACAATAAGTGGGGGGGGGGGGGAGAAGTGTAATGTTTTTGCATCGCATAAAACCTCTGATGTTTGAAGGTGCATAGATTTCGCACTTAGTAATCCCTTTGATGTCTAACAGCTTCAACAACTGGTATTTTCGCGTGTCCGTTGATCTCGGATCTACGGAAAAGGTATCAAATGGCCTGTTAGCAATCAAAAAAGTCAAGAATGGCTTACATCCAGGAAGAAACGGCAACAAAATAATAAGATCAGTGAGAGACAAAACAAACTCTGGCACTCATAGAGACAGAAAAGCAGGAGAGAGAGAGGGGGGGGAGACAAACAGACAGAGACAGACAAATAGACATGAGACATAAAATGGGTGTCCACAGAAACAATCGTGTTGGGAAATGCCAAACGTGTGCTGAAGTACAAACAGACAGAGACAGACAAATAGACACGAGACATAAAACGGGTGTCCACAGAAACAATCATGCTGAGAAATACCAAACGTGTGCTACACAAAGGTAAAACGCAAGAACGTTGACATACTTTGTTAACGGTTACAACGCTGGACAAAATCTACACGACTCACCAACAGTACAGCCGTACAGCTTCTGAACCCGCTCCACGTCGTGGGTGCTCATGGCCAGACGCTGCCCCATAGTGACCCCCCTGGCCATGCCTGGTTTCGGGGAGATGGACGGGTGGGACTTGTCCACGGCGAAAGTGTAGGCCCCGTAGTGCATGATGGACCCGTAGTCGTACGGTGACCCCAGCGTGTTCATGTCCCGGGTCGAGTGCTTTGTGAAGTCGTGTTGGTGCTCTGAGTGCATGATCAAAAGAACAGCGCGGTTGAGGTTAGATAGGGACGGGACACTCAGTCCCTTGGGTGTTTGTGCTGTTGGAAGAGGCTTAATTCGCTCCCTGTTCCCTGTGTTGACAAATGGGGATTTCGCTGAGTATTCGTGTGGCTCAAAGAGTGTCTCGATGGGTATTCGTGTGGCTCAAAGAGTGTTTCGATGGGTATTCGTGTGGCTCAAAGAGTCTCTCGATGGGTACTCGTGTGGCTCAAAGAGTGTCTCGATGGGTATTCGTGGGGCTCAAAGAGTATGCTTCGCTGAGTATTCGTGTGGTTCAAAGTGTATGTTTCGCTTGGTATTTGTGTGGTTCAAAGTGTATGTTTCGCTTGGTATTCGTGTGGTTCAAAATGTATGTTTCGTTTAGTATTCGTGTGGCTCGAAGTGTATGTTTCGCTTGGAATTCGAGCGGTTCAAAGTGTATATTTCGCTTGGTATTCGTGTGGCTCGAAGTGTATGTTTCGCTTGGTATTCGTGTGGCTCGAAGTGTATGTTTCGCTTGGTATTCGTGTGGCTCGAGGTGTATGTTTCGCTGGGTATTCGTGTAGCTCCTTGGTGGCTATTCATGTGACTCCAAGAGTGTTTCGCTGGGTATTCGTATGACTCCTTGGTGGCTATACCTGTGGCTCAAAGAGCGTTTTGCATATACATAAATGTGCTCTGTGACATGTGTCATAGGTGTTCATGAAAAATTATAGGAACTATCACCTTCACTAAGAGGGGAATAAAACGCAGTTATATACAAGTGAATACCTTCAAACCTTTTTTTCAATATCAACATAATTTTCACTGTCTCTTTAAAGGCTTTTCTAGTTGTTCTTGTTGTTTGTGTGTGAGGTGTTGTTGTTGTTGTTGTTGTTGTTGTTGTTGTTGTTGTTGTTGTTGTCGTCGTTGTTGTTGTCGTCGTTGTTGTTGTTGTCGTCGTTGTTGTTGTTGTTGTTGTTTTGTGTGTGTGTGTGTGTGTGTGTGTGCGTGCGTGCGTGCGTGCGTGCGTGCGTGCGTGCGTGCGTGCGTGCGTGCGTGCGTGCGTGCGTGCGTGCGTGCGTTCCCGTCACACTTCTGTGTCCTAACTGCCGACTCACGTGAAGCGATGTTGCTGGTGTGGATGGTAACGTAGGTGTCGCGGTCGTAGCGGTTCTGCTCGTGCCAGAATCCCAGCGCGTGGTTGAGCTCGTGCATGATGGTGCCCTTGCCCTCGCAGCCTGTCCCTAGGGACAGCTCCTGAGCTCCGCCCTGCCGCCCGATCTTAGAGTGACACCTGGTCACAACCAGACAACCGACCAGGGGCAATCAGTCTTAGAGTGACACCTGGTCACAACCAGACAACCGACCAGGGGCAATCAGTCTTAGAGTGACACCTGGTCACAACCAGACAACCGACCAGGGCAATCAGTCTTAGAGTGACACCTGGTCACAACCAGACAACCGACCAGGGGCAATCAGTCTTAGAGTGACACCTGGTCACAACCAGATAACCCACAATGGACAATCAGTCTTAGAGTGACACCTGGTCACAACCAGATAACCCACAATGGACAATCTTAGAGTGACACCTGGTCACAAGCAGATAACCCACAATGGACAATCTTAGAGTGACACCTGGTTACAACCAGATAACCCACAATGGACAATCTTAGAGTGACACCTGGTCACAACCAGATAACCCACAATGGACAATCTTAGAGTGACACCTGGTCACAACCAGATAACCCACAATGGACAGTCTTAGAGTGACACTTGGTCACAAGCAGATAACCCACAATGGACAATCTTAGAGTGACACCTGGTCACAAGCAGATAACCCACAATGGACAATCTTAGAGTGACACCTGGTCACAACCACATAACTCACAATGGACAATCAATCTTAGAGTGACACCTGGTCACAACCAGATAACCCACAATGGACAATCTTAGAGTGACACCTGGTCACAACCAGATAACCCACAATGGACAGTCTTAGAGTGACACTTGGTCACAAGCAGATAACCCACAATGGACAATCTTAGAGTGACACCTGGTCACAAGCAGATAACCCACAATGGACAATCTTAGAGTGACACCTGGTCACAACCACATAACTCACAATGGACAATCAATCTTAGAGTGACACCTGGTCACAACCAGATAACCCACAATGGACAATCTTAGAGTGACACCTGGTCACAACCAGATAACCCACAATGGACAGTCTTAGAGTGACACCTGGTCACAACCAGATAACCCACAATGGACAATCAGTCTCAGAGTGACACCAGGTCACAACCAGATACGGGACTGTACGCCAGCAGTCAACTTTGTTTCTTCTTCTTCTTCTTCTTTTTCTTCTTCTTCTTCTTCTTCTTCTTCTTCTTCTTCTTCTTCATTTTTTTCATCTTACCAGTGTGTCTGGATGTGAAACTTATGGTGCTGTGTAGTTCGATCTTAATACATTTCACAGCAACGACAGAATCACATCGTCTTACACGACGTTCCTCTGGATGTGGAAATTACCGTGCTGAGTGGTTCGGTCTTAATACATTTCACAGCAACGACAGAATCACGTCGTCTTACCCGGTGTTTCTCTGTATGTGGAAATTATCGTTCTGTGTGGTTCGGTCTTAAAAAATTTCACAGCAACGGCAGAATCACGTCGTCTTACCCGGCGTTTCTCTGGATCGTGCTGCGTGGTTCGGTCTTAATAAATTTCACAGCAACGACAGAATCACGTCGTCTTACCCGGTGTGTTTATGGATGTAGATATAAACATGCTGGCATAATGGCATAGTCATGCTGGCTTTTCTCTGGATCGTGCTGCGTTGTTCGGTCTTAATACATTTCACAGCTACGGCAGAATCACGTCGTCTTACCCGGTGTGTTTCTGGATGTAGATATAATCATGCTGGCTGGTCCTCTCCACAAACCGCACGCAGTAGTGAGAGCCATGTTTGGTGTTGGACTCGATCTCTCGCATGGCCGTAACAATGGTGGATCGAGTCGAGGATGCTGGAAGGGGAGAGGGGGGGGGGAGAGAGAGAGAGAATGATAAAACGATGAACTTTTGTGCTTTGTTGTTCGTAACATCGCACGACTCTGTGTGTCTGTTAGTGTGTGTGTTAGTGTTAGTGTTAGTGTTAGTGTGTGTGTGTGTGTGTGTGTGTGTGTGTGTGTGTGTGTGTGTGTGTGTGTGTGTGTGTGTGTGTGTGTGTGTGTGTGTGTGTGTGTGTGTGTGTGTGTGTGTGTGTGTGTGTGTGTGTGTGTGTGTGTGTGTCTGTCTCTCTGTCAGTCTCTCTGTCTGTCTCTCTGTCTCTCTGCGTGTGTATGGTTGTCTGTCTGTCTGTGTCTGTGTCTGCGCATGTGTCTGTCTGTCTGTCTGTCTGTCTGTCCCTGTCTGCGTGTGTGTGCGTGCGTGCGTGCGTGCGTGCGTGCGTGCGTGCGTGCGTGCGTGCGTGCGTGCGTGTGTGTGTGCGTGTGTGTGTGTGTGTGTGTGTGTGTGTGTGTGTGTGTGTGTGTGTGTGTGTGTGTGTGTGTGTGTGTGAGTACGTGCGTGCGTGTATGAGTGTGTTTGCGAGTGTGAGTTTGTGTATGTCTCTGTCTGTCTGTCTGCTTTTCTGTATGTCCTTGTACGTGTGATATCGTTTTGTCCACTTCAGTACGTAATATGCTGATGTATTTCATCGTGTGTATGT
>JABMCL010002335.1:17500-20000 GCA_018857735.1 Alviniconcha marisindica
TTCAGACTTGTGGCTGTAAGTCCAACAATCAATTGAAATCGCTGAATAAAGTTTTAGTCGAAATTTGTTGGCAGGTAATCGGTATTATACAGAAAACACGTCAAAACCTTTGATACTATTTGTTTCACATCTAAATATTGTCTGCAACTTTCTTTGCTCAGTCTACCAAGAAGATTTCAAACAAACGTTTCATCATCATCTAACGCCGCAGTTTAGCCTACTGATTTTTGTGTTCGTGTTTGTCAGTTTGATTTCTGTTTGTATTCGTCAGTTTGAATTGTTTCTCTGTGTGTGTGTGTGTGTGTGTGTGTGTGTGTGTGTGTGTGTGTGTGTGTGTGTGTGTGTGTGTGTGTGTGTGTGTGTGTGTGTGTGTGTGTGTGTGTGTGGTGTGTGTTTTGTGTGTGTGTGTGTGTGTGTGTGTGTGGTGTGGTGTGTGTGTGTGTGTGGTGTGTGTGTGGTGTGTGTGTGTGTGTGTGTGTGTGTGTGTGTGTGTGTGGGGGTGTGTGTGTGTGTGTGTGTGTGTGTGGGTGTGTTGTTGTGTGTGTGTGTGTGTGTGTGTGTGGTGGGTGTTGTGTGTGTGTGTGGTGTGTGTGTGTGGTGTGGTGTGTGGGGTGTGTTTGTGGTTGTGTGTGTGGTGTGTGTGTGTGTGTGTGTGTGGTGTGGGTGGGGTGGGGTTGTGTGTGGGGTGTGGTGTGTTTTTTTGTTTTGTGTGGTGTGTGTGTGTGGGGTGTGTGGTGGTGGTGTGTGTGTGTGTGTTGTGTGGTGTGTGTGTGTGTGTGTGTGGTGTGTGTGTGTGTGTGTGGTGTGTTTGTGGTGTGTGTGGTGTGTGTGGTGTGTGGGTGTTGTGTGTGTGTGTGTGTGTGTGTGGGTGTGTGTTTTGTGTGGGGTTTTGTGGTGTGGGTTTTTTGGGCTGTTGTGGGGCGTGGGTTGGTGTGTGTTGTGTTGGTGTGTGTGTGTGTGTTGTGTGTGTGTGTGTGTGTTGTGTTTGTAAATTTGCCTGTGTTTTTCAGCTTGTTTGTGTTTGTCAGTTTGTATTTATCAGTTTGTTTTGTGTTTGTCAGTTTTGTTTTGTGTCGTGTTTGTCAGGTTGCTTTGTGGTGTGTTTGTCAATTTGTTTTGTATTTATGTTTGTCAATTTGTTCTGACGGACCACTGTATAACAGTCAAGCGACCTCTATACCCTTTAACAAATGTTATTTCTTTGCGTTGGCTGTTTATTTGTTTCGTTTATTTATTTATTTCTGGCTTATATATCTTTGTCTTTTGGCTGCTTGTTTGGTTTTCTCGTTACCTGCCCCTACAACCCCCCCTCCCCCCTCCCCATCCCTCATTTCATTCTTACATTACACCCAAACTTGTATGTCTATTTTATTATCTGTTTTGTGAAATAAACATACATGGATCACTGTTTAACGTTTTTGTTGTTGTTGTTGGTTTGTCGGCTGGTTGTTTTTCATTTTGTTTTGGGAGGTTTTGTGTGTTTTGTTTGTTTGTTTGTTTGTGGGTTGTTGTTGTTTTTATAGTTAGTTGGGGTTGTTGTTTTTATGTCGATATTTTGGAGTTGTCGCTTTTTTACGTCTTTAGCATCACAAAGCCAGTGGGAAATAAATTTAGATACTGGAATGTATGCATGCTACACTAGCTGGTATAATATGTCTATGACTGACAAGGTAAAATATGAACAGGTTTGTATACATGGCCGCGAGGTATAGATCTAGTCAACTGGAACGTCGGCCAAAGTAAAAACAAACAAAAAAAAGCTTTTAACTATTTAGTGTTCATGGCAGTAAGGGATAAATCTAATTGACTCGAACATCGGCTACAGTAGCTGGTGTGTCTATGGTTGGTAGGATTAAAGAAACACCAATGTCTTATGTTCACGGCAATGAGGAATAAATTTAGTTTGAATGGGACATCGGCAAGTCTAACGTGACAGTAAGGGATAAATCTAGTTGACTCGGATCCAATCACATAAAAGGTTCAAAAGAACGCTATTTATTAGACAAAACGCAGCATGCTAATTTTTAGAGTAATCGTTGTGTTTTGTCTTAGTAAATAGCGTTCTTCTGAACATTTTATGTGTTTGGATCTTGTTTTAGAACGCTAGCAGTCATTCCTGTTTCAGATTTTTCAAGCCGACTCGAACATCGCCAACTGTTGCTGGTATGTCTATGGCTAGTAGGATTAAAGAAACAACAATATATTGTATTCACGGCAGTAAGGAATGAATTTAGTCTGAATAGGACATCGGCAAGTCTAACTGTATTATCTCTATAGAATAGGTTGATAACGTCATAAATGAACACTATTTTGTGTTCGTGCATTTCAATACCATTATCGAGAAGACTGACAATATGGTATTACCCTCATTTTGTTTTCCTGTATTTCAATACCATTATCGAGAAGACTGACAATATGGTATTACCCTCATTTTGTGTTCATGTATTTCAGTACCATTATGGAGAAGACTGACAATATGGTATTACCCTCATTTTGTGTT
>JABMCL010002335.1:25000-27500 GCA_018857735.1 Alviniconcha marisindica
TTTGTTTAGTGTGGTTGTGTGTTGTGATGATGGTGTGTCGTGTGTGTGTGCGTATGCTGATGGTGGTGGTGTGTCTGTAGTGTGTGCGTGTGTGTGCGTGTGTGCGTGTGGCGTGCGTGCGTGCGTGCGTGCGTGCGTGCGTGCGTGCTGTGCGTGCGTGCGTGCGTGCGTGCGTTGTGTGTGTGTGTGCGTGTGTGTGTGTGTGTTGTGTGTGTGTGTAGAGTCTATCAGAATTACGTCTTCGGTAGATCATAAATCAGTGTCTTTATAATTCACATTTATTACTTAACGGATGAATGTTGGCGTTGTACCCCTTGCGCAGTCCGAATTAATTCCCAGTGATTGTGTGATTGGCGGAATTTGTGTTTGTTTGTTCGATGTTTGTATGTTTGTTTGTTTGTTTGTTTGTTTGTTTGTTTGTTGTTGTTTGTTTGTTTGTTTATCCTGGGCGAACACTCCCGATATTTACGTGTGTGCTTAGAGACTGTGTTGCTTCCACAGTCTTAGTACTCAAACTAGTCTCAAAATGTTACGGAGGGCGCTGACAGCTGAAGACCTGTAGAGGCGAGTTCGGCAGGCCAGAGATAGGCTCTGGGTAGACAGATGCACGGAGATAAGAATAAGTGCCCGTCAGTGGCGTACACGTAACCAACTACGGAGGATTTTGGAGGAAAGGTGCCGGAAAGCCAGGCTTCAAATGTGGCTAGCTCCCTAATGAACTGCCCAGTCGTGTGACCTCATCTTTTACACTTTTTTGCCATTCATCGTCTTCGTGTTTTGAATGGAGAAGCTGAATTCTCCATTCAAAACACGAAGACGATGAATGGAATGGAATGAAATTTTACTGGATGTCCGTGAAGAAGAACGCGCTGATTTCTTTGAGATTTTTTGCATCTCATCCATAAAGGTAAACCCAATATAATATACATCCCAGGCAGACAAGCACACAGAGAGAGAGGCCTAGACAGCCATGCAGATAGGTAAGCTATAGTTACGCCGAAAGAGTCAAACAGACAGACAGACGGGAGACAGGCAGATAGACAGGAACAGAAGGGGAGACAGAGAGGGTGAGACAGAACCCGAGACACACACTCAGAGATACAGAGAGTAAGAGACTCACAGAGATAGACAGACAGACAAGCACGCAGGCACGGAGAGACAGGCAGACAGACAGACAGAGACAGGCAAACAGACAGCAACAGGTCTATCTGAGCTCATTCCTGCCACTCTCTGTCTCTCAGAGCTCATTCGTGCCTCTCTATCTATCTGAGCTCATTCTGCCACTCTGTCTGAGCTCTCCTGCCTCTCTATCTATCTGAGCTCATTCTACACTCTATCTGTCTGAGCTCATTACTGCCTCTCTATCTGAGCTCATTCTACCACTCCATCTGTCTGAGCTCTTTCCTGCCTCTCTATCTGTCTGAGCTCATTCTACACTCTATCTGTCTGAGCTCATTACTGCTTCACTATCTGTCTGAGCTCATTCTACCACTCTATCTGTCTGAGCTCTCCTGCCTCTCTATCTGTCTGAGCTCATTCTACACTGTATCTGTCTGAGCTCATTACTGCCTCTATATCTATCTGAGCTCATCTACCACTCTATCTGTCTGAGCTCATTCCTGCCTCTATATCTATCTAAGCTCATCCTACCACACTGTCTGTCTGAGCTATCTATCTGAGCTCATTCTACCACCCTATCTGTCTGAGCTCATTCCTGCCTCTCTATCTGCCTGAGCTCATTCTACCACTCTGTCTGTCTGAGCTCATTACTGCCTCTCTGTCTGATCCCATTCTACCACTCTATCTCTCTTGAGTGCATTCTGCCACTCCGGCTATCTCTCTGAGCTCCCCTCTATGTCTCTCTGAGCTCCACTCTGTCTCTCTGAGTTCCACTCTGTCTCTCTGAGCTCGTTCCTGCCTCTCTGTTTCTCTGAGTTCATTCCTGCCACTCTATCTGTCTGAGCTCATTCCTGCCACTCTATCTGTCTGAGCTCATTCCTGCCACTCTATCTCTCTGAGCTCATTCTACACTCTGTCTGTCTGAGCTCTCCTGCTTCTCTATCTATCTGAGGTCATTCTACCACTCCATCTGTCTGAGCTCATTCCTGCCTCTCTATCTGTCTGAGCTCATACCGCCCACTCGCGTTTCATTCATTTCGTTCCTTTCGATAGGCGAGCGTTTATAGTGCTCTAGGCCCAAGGGCGGTAAAACAAAGTAATGTGTCTATGCAGCGAGCGTTCAGATTTATCGCCCCTACCCAGTGGAATGCCCTGTCGAGGAGCGTTAGGGAGACAGACTCAGTTCATTTTTTACACTCTGCTCTCAAAACATTTTTCTCGCAATTCTCCTTCCCGCTTGTCTTCATTCTGTAGCGGACAATTTCTCTCATCTTATATCTTTCTTTTTTACATAATTCTGCCCGAGCGAGCAGTTTTGGCTTCATTTAGTAGTAGTAGTAGTAGTAGTAGTAGTAGTAGTAGTCAGTAGCGGTAGTAGTAG
>JABMCL010002335.1:30000-57500 GCA_018857735.1 Alviniconcha marisindica
CTGGAACTGATTCAAAGGCAACGTTGGGGAAACTTCAGAGAGCCGGGGTGGAGCCCGTATGGACTTTTCCAAGCGCACAGATACCATCCTGAACTGAACTGAGCTGAATGAAACATTTCAAGATCCGACCTACACAGTTGCCTAGTATAAGCTAGTACAAGGGATAACATTAATGTTTATGCAGCGACGGACAGCCAAGCAGAGAACGGACAAAAACGAAAAACGCTCATGATTACACAGACTCACAAATCTGTTGTCTTTTTTTGGTCTTTTTTTTTTAATGCGAGTCGACAAAGAACACCAAGTTCTAAAATGACGACATTACCATAAACATATTCAAAAGGCAATGAATGGCAGTTACAGAGACAACCACCACCTGAATCGCTTCCTCGGACGAATTTGAACCCAAGTGTGCACATTGCACTCAACTGACACATTATTATCTTTGAACACGAAAGGAGCAGGGTATAAGGTACGGGAACTGCAGTCAAAAGCACACCCGTGCCAAACATTGTACACGTTGTTCCTACTGGGTGTGAAGAAAGAAAAAGAAAAAAAGCACCCTTGTCTTCCTTTCGTATGCTGTGGTCCAAAACGGAATATTGCGTCTGGGGCAAACGTCACTGTGCCCAGTGAATGTACTTATAAACTGAAGAGCGGGAAGGGTACCTTGGGGAACTGTGTGAACATTTTCATTGCAGGATCCTAACACTTATAAACTGAAGAGCGGGGAGGGATGGGGGGGGGGGGGGGGGGGGGGGAGCCGGTTTGGCCTAGCGGTAAGGTGTTAGGCTGGTAAGCGGAAGGACCTCGGTTCGATACTGCTTCGGCTCTCCTTTCTCTTCAAAAAGGTTGTGGTTTGTAGACAGTCTTGTGACTTTGTCAATCACTTCCTACTGAAACATTAAAATGGCTCTCATCGCTGCCCATCTTAATGCAGAAAATCATTCTGGTGGTGACAGTGTAGCGATAGGTATATAATCTCCCTCTTCCCCCACCTCCATACCCCCTTCCCCCCTCTCTCCCGTCCCTAATAAGCCTTGTGGCTGCTGTGGACGTTAAGCACCATGTTTACTTACTTAGGGATTGGGGGAACTGTGTGGACTTTTTCATTGCAAGATCTAACACTTATAAAACGGAAGAGCGGGAAGAGTACCTAGGGGAACTGTGTGGACTTTTTCATTGCAAGTTCCTAACACTTATAAAACGGAAGAGTGGGAAGAGTACCTAGGGGAACTGTGTGGACTTTTTCATTGCAAGATCCTAACACTTATAAAACGGAAGAGTGGGAAGAGTACCTAGGGGAACTGTGTGGACTTTTTCATTGCAAGATCCTAACACTTATAAAACGGAAGAGTGGGAAGAGTATCTAGGGGAACTGTGTGGGCTTTTTCGTTATAAGATCCTAACCAGCTACAGCGCGTATAAATTTCCGGACTTTTGCCAGCCTGCGATGGCAAACGGATTTACCATACTGTCTGGAAAAGACCTGATACAAAACGACAGAGGACCACCTCCGGAACATCAAACGCCGTCACTGAAGTCAATACATATTTGATGACTCTAAGTACTATGCATTGGGAGATAAACAGGTAACCAGACACTGAGGTAGCAAGCATCTCATTAACACACACACGCGCGCACGCACGCACGCACGCACGCACGCAAACACACACACACACACACACACACACACACACACGCAAACACATACACACACTGAAAACACGCACGCACGCACGCACGCACACACACACACACACACACACACACACACACACACACACCACACACACACACACACACACACACACACACACACACAAACACGCGCGCGCGCGCGCGCATCAAAGAGAGAAGCTCCCACAGTGGTCCCACAGAGGACGACAAGGCAGGCCCTCTGCGTTTTGTAGGAACGTGAAGTTGCCGCCATTTGTGAACAGTTGTGCCAAAGATAATAATTAAACCATGATCCAGCCAGTGTCGTCAGCAAAGCGTTTTTAACACAGTGGGTCTGACCTGTAGTCCTCTTAAGCAGACGGGGCCGTACGTAGCCGTGTTCGAGTGCACCTCTCCGAGGTGTCAGTTTCTTAACTGGACATTTGCTATCCGTTTTATTTATTACACAATGTCAACACCGTAGATTCTAAGGTAACACACTGGCAGTCACTTTCCGTAAAGATAAGCATTAACCCCTTCCCTGCCGTCGGGGCATCGTTATGACGCCCTAGGAAGTGTTTTCAGTTTCCATACGGACGTCGCACGACGTCCTGTTTGAACTGAGACTTTTGTTGTTGTTGTTGTTGTTGTTGTTCATTTTCCCGCAGAGCAAGCAACTCCAAATGAACATTCTGGCCCGTGAAACTCCTTTCTGGGCCAAGTCTCTGCAGGAGGGATCGTGACCTAATGTACATCTTTTCTGCGACAATTCTATGTAGGAATCGTGACAATGTACAAACTGTTTGGCAGGGAAAGGGTTAAAGTCTGGCAAAGCATGAACATTCTGACCAAAGAGTACATAATTTGCATTGCACCAGTACCCTCCACCCCTTCGCTCCCCACGACGATGATACCGATAATTATAATTACATTCATTCTGGCGTGGAATGAGGGTCGAGATACATCAACTGGAATGGCACATGGTGTTGTTAATTATGTGAACAAAAACCTCCTTAACAATAGCAATAGCTACTTTATATGTTACAATAGGTATATCACATAAAAACAATTAACGCATTACAAAAACAAACAAAAACTAAACTGCCACCGCAACATGCATACACGTATCCAAGAGAAAGAAACCCAAAAACATTACAAAGGACACACCCTTCTGTCTCACGTTACTATTGGGCTAAGAGAGTCAGCAATTCCAGCTTTGTCAGTAGTTTTGGCCTTGTCAAATTGGCCTGATGTCAATACCTTCTTCGTGCCCAAATCTCCAAAATTAAGCACGAACAGTAACAGTGACATGGAAAATAAGGTGGACGGACAAAGAAGCGCTACGACTTCATTTCAAGTTTAGGTGTTAGCTAGACAGCGAGTGATTCAGCATTGTTGCATGGTCATGGTGTGCTGGCAAACGTTAAACTCCAACCGCACTTTGCTGGAGATTTAAAGGGGAACCGAGACGAAGACGCAAGCTGGGCCTGAAAACTTTTTAAAAAAATGTACAAATATTTTTATTTGTACACTTCATTTGCAATGTAACCTAACGTAATGTAATTGAGTATTTGTAAGGCGCTCACAACTAACGTAAGCCTCAAGTGCGCAATACAAAAATCATAAGTACTTTGCGTGTTTTGTTTTGTGTTTGTTTTTATTTGTTGTTGTTGTTTTGGGTAGCTCTTTTTCGATATTCATACGAAAGAAGTGCGTTTTTATTCCAAGCTGAGCTCCTCGGAGCGCAGCCATGCTATTTCACTCTTTACCCTTGAAGATCATAAAATGAGTGGCTGTGACCAGTTTGATACTTTCCCTACCCATTCCGGCCTTGCTTATGACGTCATGGACATACATACTGCTGGGCACAAAATGGCAGCACTCACGGTCGTGTTTTCGCGACTTTCAAACGTCGGTTGTTAAAACAGGACCAGAAATCGAGTGGAAAGCTGCTATAAGTCTATCCTTAAAAAAAATTAAAAAAAATAAAAGGACCAGAAATCGAGTGGAAAGCTGCTGTAAGTCTATCCTTAAAAATAAAAAATAAAAATCAGTTCGGTTCCCCTTTAAAGGCGCAGCGTTCAAAATTCATGGGAAAACAATCAGAGGTATACCAAGCAACTTAAAGCACCTAAAAACAACTACAACTTCAGCGGCACCAAACAACTTAAAGCATCTAAATGAAAGTAAAACCTTCAGTGGTACCAAACAACTTGAAGCGTCTGAAAAACATTTATTTCAACGCTACCAAACAACTTGAAATACGTCAGTACCAAACAATTTGAAGCATTTGACAACTTCAGCAATACCAACAACAACAACAATGAAAATGAAGCACCTGAAATTAATTAATCGGTTCGTATACAGTTCAACCGCGGTTCTTCTCTGCAGTTTTACAACAAATAAAAACGGATGGTTTCTGATAAGCTTCTTTTTCTTGTCTGTAGTTGTAACACTCCCCAATAAATAATTGTCATAATTTAAAAAAAAAAAAAAAAAAAATGAAAACCGAGGTGCACTGAAGTTGAGCTGAAACAGCAAGAGCAAAATAGCGCGCTCAGTATGATTGTATTCAAACCTAGGAATTGTGACTCCATCCTTTTCACTTTAGCTGTGACCTTGAAAATGAGTTCATGTAACACGGGTAAAGCTCACTATGTGTTAGTACCTGAGGAAAAGTTACCTTTAACTTTCTTGCTAAGGCTGCAAATACTTCAGTCACCTGTTAAAACACAAGCTGGAGTTACACAAGTGTCACGCAAGTGGTCTTGTTTGCGTAGCAAGCATACCGGGTTTAAAACCGACTTGATAATCTTGAACGCTTCAAGAACAGGAAGTTCTCATTTAGCGCATCTCTGACTCACAGACATAATAATGAACACTAAATCTTAAGGCCCTCAAAACTGGCACGAACGTGTAAATAGTTCAGTTTAGCAGAGCTTATCACCAAGCAAAGTTTGAAACCTTCTCTAAACTGCCTCCCACAAAAAAAAATCAATGATTTCTTTCAAGAGACCGGATACGGAGTTATTTCTCGTGGACACGTGTGGTTACTAAAAATGCCATATATGACGAGAATTTTTAAAAATAAACCTTAAACTGAAAAATTACATCCGGTTTTGCATTTCCCATGAACACTGATCACACATACTTTAGCAAAAAAATTAAACGCTATCCCAAGTATGATTTTACAGACTTTTTATAAACAAATGTTTAATTATGGTATAATTATACATATACGTATCATGATAAACCGCAAGGCTTGATCTTCAGCGACTGATGTTGCCAACTGTTGATTCATGTGGCTTAGCATCCAACACTGTATACTCATCCTGACAAACATCTTTATCATGCAGCCATAAGCTGACGAGCCTGAACCACTTTTGCAACATTGTGATTACTGCCACTATGCACCTGAACACCCGCTATTCCAACACCACCGTATGCCGGCTGTATTTCAATTGGTTGCACGCAACCCTCTGACTGACAGCCGAGTTGTCTCTGATTGACAGGTGAGTCGCCTCTGATTGAGAGATAAGCCACATCTGACTGACAGATGAGCCTGCGTCTGACTGACAGAAGAGTTGACTGTCTGACAGTTGAGTTGCCTCTGACTGACATGAGTTGCCTCTAACTGACATGAGTTGACTCTGACAGACAGTTGAGTTGACTAGCTCTGACAGATGAGTTGCTTCTGGCTGACAGATGATCCTGCCTGTATGAACACGTCTCCTTAAACAAGCCCGCAGGCTGTCCAAGTAGCAGTGTCACGCAAGCAGAGAGAGAGTCCATGCCAAATTCCAAAACAATGATCAAGTGCCTTCGATCTGTGCAGTTCCAAGCACGAGTTTGAGCACATGTTAGGTTGTTTACTCCACTTGTCTAAGTGGGCGGAGCTGTTTGGCTAAAAATGAGTGGCCCATTACATCGCAACACAGATCAACCAGTCTGACAATCCCAGAAACCAAAAACATTCCCCCTACCTGAAATGCACAGTTTTCGTTCAAGAGACACACACACACACCAGCGGTCTGCGTTTTTTCAACAAATCTGTCTGTTGCTGCGTCCATTCCTCCATCCGACCATGGAGGTTTACTCAGAGCCAGGTGAGATTCTGCACGCGTAAATTGGTATTTTCCTATGCAGCCTTATGCCACACCCTTCCGGCAGCTGTATGCTAACTTCCGAGGGATTAAATCCATTGCACACCACACACAAAAACATAACAAAACGGTTGCCCACTAGCTGCAGGACTCCAAAAAAAAACACCCCTGCAGCTTTTCACTTTCCATCATTGAGTCAATATGCCCACTTTCTGTGACCAGCAAACATAAAACCACAAACTAACAACTGCCTTAGTCAAACTCTTAAGTAGCATGAACATCACAAATATTAAGCTGAGTAATGTACACAACAAAATGACAAATTCTTCTTTCTTTTTTTTCTCTTTAGTTTTTCTCGTAATGACATATCCACATCTGCTGTTCACTGAATACATCTGAAATAAAATGACCGCACAAAAAGAACCCTTTATTCCCCAAGGTAACAACCTGGAATTTAATACCTATTCAGTACATCAGCACAAACATAAAACCCACTTTTTGTACAAATGCAACGAAATCAAAGACTCTCTCTCTCTCTCTCTCTCTCTCTCTCTCTCTCTCTCTCTCTCTCTCTCTCTCTCTCTCTCTCATTTATATCAATCAGTTGGTTACTTTAAACTCAAGCATGAATGAAAAATAATGAACTGGAGAGTGAATGAAAAATAATCCTTTCCTCCTACTCCTAGCCCTTAAAAGTCTCAGTGATGCTAACATGGTACCGAACAACCGACAATTAAGCCCTGAACACAAGAACTCAGATTTAAAACACCGTCCTTGATGGCGCAGGCGAATCAGCACGTCGCCAATGCAGGCTGGACCATTGGCAAGTGGCCGGCTTCCTGAATAGCAGGACAAAAACAAAAACAAGACCAAACAAAACGAAAAGGTCCAATCACATTCAGCTTGTACAAGTGGTTGGCTTAATAGCAAAAACCACACAGAATTTACACACACCGCATCCCTGGCATTGCCGAGCCAGACATGCCGTCAGCTGACAAGATGTCAGTATGGACAGTTCGAACGTGACGTGCATTTCAGTTTGGAAACACACAGATTGTATTGGAGCAAGTCTTAGTGAGCAACAAATCAACAAACAAGGGAGTCAGTCAGCACTTAACAGACTTGATGCAAGCACAACAAAAACCCAAGTCGCCAACGTTAATATGCAATGGTTCTGTAACATCAGTACATTCTCCTCAATATTATTCACAATTCAAGACCTAAACGTGAGTAACATCGTGGCCATCGCAACCCTGACAGTTCTTTGAGTAGGGTTACTTCTTCAGGAGTGAGCTGCAACAAGAACCAACCAGTGATACATCTGACATAAACTGCAACGCCAGGAATTGATTACAAAAGGACCGTGAGCAGCTCCTTTCTTAAATAATTTGTGTCTGATGTCTTCCCTTGGCATGGCGAAAATGTGCAAGTCATTTCTGCAACTTCAAAACCGCTTCTACCTCCAGACAACTACTAAAAGTAGTGCATATATAGTCTACATGTGCCACAGTCCAGCAAAAAAAAAATCATTTTTTTTAACAATTCACCTTTGCTGAAAAAGAGATTTACTGCTTCACGATTTTCGCCATCACTAAGTCCAGGACCGTGAGCCATATTATGACTTTGTCCCTCACAATTATGAAACATTAAAATGGTTCTCATCGCTGCCCATCTTAATGCAGAAGTCATTCTGGTGATGACAGTGTAGCGATAGGTATATAATCTCCCTCTCTTCCCACCTCATACAGAGCTCAGGAGCTGTGTGAAAGTCGAGGTGGACGTCCTGAGCTCCCGTCCCTAATAAGCTTACGGTTTCTGTAGATGTAAAGCAGCACTTCAACACCTCCAATCCCCCCCCCCCCCCCCTCCCCCCGTCCCTAATAAGCCTCATGGTTTCTGTGGACATTAAGCACCATGTTTACTTAGCAAAACTTCAAGACGATGCTTATCAATATCATACAAAAATGTCTTACTCTGATCATCATAATTATCTGAGTCATGCAAGACAAGGCTGCTCAGCTGCCTATGAAATGGACTGTTGGAATCGACAGCATCATATAGTTTACTTAAAGCAAAGAATGAACGCAGGGCCAATGGATTTAACAACGGTGGTGACGTTGCCATTCCTTTTCAAACTTACCTGTGACCTTGAAATAAATCAATATTATTGAAATTAGTGTGAATTTGCAAGTTTAACTGATGTAACTGAACCATCAAACAACTCAAAGGTCACACTTTAACAGCATCTCAAAATTACACCCAAATCTGCTCTCTCTCTCTCTTTTTCTCTCTCTCTCTTTTTTTTTTTTTTTTTCTCAGTCATGAACCTGTTTTCTATTGCTGCTGGTATCTGCCTTAAATACGTGCCTAAGTCATAAAAAGCAGTCTGTGCATAATATGGTCCAGATGCCGAACAACCATAAAAAGATTGAATTCAGTGCGATCGCAGCTCCCATGAAAATACATCTTTCATTCCAACTTTTGCCACATAGTCATAACCCTGAAAACAGGCCACTGTCAACAAAACCAGTACACGAGAACAAAGTCCATTAAACAGACCTCCCTCAAATATTTTCAGGAACAAAAAGGGTAAAAAAAGACAGACCAACACTGAGGTTCTGCGAACCCCAAAACACATCAGTCAAACGCCATTCTCAACAACTGCTTACTGCTTCAGCCTAAAACTCTCATTCAGTAGCACTGCTTAAAATGAGCAGGCTACATGTCTGTGTCGAATAAAGAACAGCACAGAACTGTCACAATGATAGCCACAAAAGTGTAAAACCATAAATCACTACTGGCACCAAGTATCTGTCACCCACTCTGCAAGATCTAATACAGTGATAGGGGTTAAACAAAAAAAACACGCTAGAAAGTGCAGACCACCATGCCCAACTTCAGGGCTCCTGGTGTAACAGTCAAAGCCTCAGGAGCATGACTCAGGTTCCTGGTGTAACAGTCAAAGCCTCAGGAGCATGACTCAGGCTCCTGGTGTAACAGTCATGCCTCAGGCGCATGACTCAGGTTCCTGGTGTAACAGTCAAAGCCTCAGGAGCATGACTCAGGCTCCTGGTGTAACAGTCATGCCTCAGGGGCATGACTCAGGTTCCTGGTGTAACAGTCAAAGCCTCAGGAGCATGACTCAGGTTCCTGGTGTAACAGTCAAAGCCTCAGGAGCATGACTCAGGCTCCTGGTGTAACAGTCATGCCTCAGGAGCATGACTCAGGTTCCTCGTGTAACAGTCAAGCCTCAGGAGCATGACTCAGGCTCCTGGTGTAACAGTCATGCCTCAGGAGCATGACTCAGGTTCCTCGTGTAACAGTCAAGCCTCAGGCTCCTGGCATAAGTCAAGCCTCAGGAGCATGACTCAGGTTCCTGGTGTAACAGTCAAGCCTCAGACTCCTGGTGTAACAATCAAAGCTTCAGGAGCATGACTCAGGCTCCTGGTGTAACAGTCAAGCCTCAGGAGCATGACTCAGGTTCCTGGTGTAACAGCCATGCCTCAGGAGCATGACTCAGGCTCCTGGTGTAACAGTCAAGCCTCAGGTTCCTGGTGTAACAGTCAAGCCTCAGGCTCCTGGTGTAACAGTCAAGCCTCACTGATTCACACCCACTACCTGAAAGGGGTCTTTACAAAACCGGCCATGTTTTATGCAGCCTTCTTCACACTACAGGAATGTAAACAGAGCAGGTACAGAAATTTAATCTCGTTTCTGACTGGGCTTGGTTTGCCTGGCTCACTTTGTGACAGCACAGAGCAGATTGCATGGAAATATATGAAAACGCCTGTTAAGACCTGCACAACAAAATATCAGTCCTGCCAGTTATATCGCTGTGCTCCGGGCAGTTTGGTGGATTTTGTTCTTTCTTTCAAGAAAGGTCTGGTAACATCATCATGCGTAAGTCTTCAATGCCACATCACACTTCAGCAAAGGCAAATTCCCATAACGCTAACAGTGTTCTGGCCAAAATTCCTGAGCTTGACACAAATAACAAAAGCAAGATGATACCAGAAAGGTTTCAATGAGCTAGACTTCTCACACCTTGTTTCATCCACCCACAAAAAAAGCCACCAGCCTTTCGCCAACAGGAAGAAGAGATCAGAATAAAACACTTACAATCAAGGGGTTTATTTTAAAATGCTTGGCTGATTTCATGTTCAATTTACAATCCTCCTGCACTGGTGATGGCTATAATTATAGTGGGACTCAACTGTAGAAAGCACCATTAAAGGAACTAGTCTTCTCAGTTACTGTCAAAAGAGAAAGAAAAATGTATCTTTTGTAATTTTCATCATTATTTTTCTGTAGCATCACTTTTTTCTATATGAAAGCTAATTTTACTCAAACAAAAAACTTAAAAAAACATTACAGCAAGCTTAAAAAAAAAGTTTGGGTTAACCTAACACATTATCCCTTTTGTTGGATGCTGCAATACACCACCAAAACTTCAATCTGCAGAAACAGGCAATCTAAAACACTGGTGACATGTATTTTTTCCATGACCAGTATGTGGAAATAAGACCTTCTGGTGTCTTATTCTGATCATCGTATCTGAGTCACGCAAGACTCAGCTGACATGACATCCATGATGTCAGTGACACTTTGATGATGTCAACTGAAATGCAGGAAGAGTGCAAAATGCAGGAAAAGCATGTGGAAAAAAAGTACCAATGGCACCGACAACTGAGACAAAAAGTCAACAGTACTTTCAATCACAAAACTGACTGCGTAGCATGTCTTTTTCACCTGTTCCAAGCACCCAGTTACTTTCAATTCAAACCTGAAAAGGCTAGTTCCTTTGTGATGGCTGGCCTAACAGCTTCCTGCAGCCTCATTTGAAATTGTTCCTTGGGTGGTTTGAGCATGGCCCTCTTTTGCCCAGTATCATAGGCAGCACATGACACACAGAGGCATGCTAGAACACTTTCTGCTGTTGTATGCAGTCAGTCCCCAATATCTGTCTCTGTTGAAACTAAGCTTAGCGAATTACTATCAAATTCAGGAGTGTTTCAGAATGAAGTCCTCAATTTTAAGATTCTAATTTCCACCGCTTGGACAAAACTAGCATTTCAAAACAAAGTCCTTAAGATTTTGATTTGCTCTGACCCACCTCTTGAACAAAACTAGCATTCCAGAACAAAGTCCTTGATTTTAAGATTCTGTTTTGCTCTGTCCCACCTCTTGAACAAAACTTGCATTTCAGAACAAAGTCCTTGATTTTAAGATTCTGTTTTGCTTTGTCCCACCTCTTGAACAAAACTAGCATTCCAGAACAAAGTCCTTGATTTTAAGATTTAGTTTTGCTCTGTCCCACCTCTTGAACAAAACTAGCATTCCAGAACAAAGTCCTTGATTTTAAGATTTAGTTTTGCTCTGTCCCACCTCTTGGACAAAACTAGCATTCCAGAACAAAGTCCTTGATTTCAAGACTGGATCCAGCATGTTTACCAAGAAAATGCTCTTAAAATAAGAGTGGTCTTTTATCAGGGGTTCCACTGAACCTCTGGGAGCGTGGATGGCTCAGTGGTTAGAGCGCTGGGCTCGTGATTGAAAGGTCACAGGTTCGAATCCTGGCAGGATTGGTGGGAGAATTTTCTTCTCCAGGGTCAATGTTCTGTGGTGAGCCTTATCTCAGACTCCATTCCACCCCTGTGATAATTCAGTAGCATGTAAAAGATCTTGGAAATTCTGCCAAAAGTGCAAAACTAAATCTGTTTAGCGACATCACTGTTTATACATCACTCTGTTAACTGAATCTGTCCGATCAAACAGAAAGTGGATCACTCTATTCAAACACAGATTAAATTCCATCAAAAGGTAATTGTTACAATAATATTCCACAGCTAGTAAAAAATGTTCACAATGAAAACTCTGATGAAAGCTCTGGTGGAAAGCATTAAGCGTGCTACAGCTAACTGCACACAGATTCAAAGCACATACTGACTCAAGCATAAACCAGCAGATTTTCAACCATTGTTTCTTGATAAATGCTTGATACAAGCAATCCCATCCATCCAAATCAAATATCAACTGAGAAAGAAAACTATTCCACAGAACGCAGGCAGTGGAGGCTGAGAAACTAGACTCAGGTCGAGCCATGTCACAATCTATGAACAAAACATCCGAATGTGGACTGACTGATGAAGTATGCATTTGCCAGATTTCAGTCCACACACACAAAAAAAGTCTCAATGATAACTTGTATTTGACATCTATTGGAATGATTGCATCTGCAGCTAGAAGTACACCTAACTGCAAGTGGTCAGTGTCAACAACACAGTGAGACTTTTATGGCAAGGAGTTTCACTTGGTGCAAAAATCATCAAACTGACTGACTTTGGCTGTGCTTGTCAGCTCAGCTCTCTTCTGTCCATTCAAAACTGTCCAAATGATGAACTGTGTTAAACACCTTCAGGGAGGCTTGTGCCTTTGTATGTGTAAATAAATCACACCTGCTGTTGAATGTCAAGCATGAACAAAAGTAAATTTTCTAAACACAACAAACTAGAGCTCAGACAAGTTAACTATACTCATCACCTGAGGGGCCACAAGGGAGAAAACTACTGAATATCCTCCAACACACCAGTCTAATTTTCTAGTAGGTTCAGGCAATAGTTAATCCCCATTCACACATGCACCGACACAAATCTGTAAGCTTTGCTTTTTCTAATTTCCTATGAACCTCAGAATGCCATAATCCCAGTATCCAGCTCATGCTAAACACAAATTTCAGAACAATACTGAACAACTTTTTACCCGTGGTCAAGTGCATGAAAAGAGGGACGACCTTTGGTTTAACAGTGCTGGTATTATGTTCAAAAGACTGCTACAACGCTGAGGCCAGTGTCGCAGACGTTGAAATACTATCGTCGCGTTCTACACCTCTGCTTCCAGAACCAACAGAAACAGTTCCCAGCCAACATTCTGAGATAAGGAGCATCTCCGGTTCTCCATCTCTATACCCATTTGCCCTCCCCTCCATACTGGTTCTACAGCACTACTAATAAAGGAGGTGCCCTGCCCAGCCAATCCGAAGCATTGAGCGAGAGCACTGATGCCATAACTGTTGGGATTTCTCTCCCAGAGTGGCGCTGTCCTTCCAGCCACCCCCCCCCCCCCCCCCCCCCCCCCCCCCCCCCCCCCCCCCCCCCACTCCCCTCCCAACAGCCCCACCCGGCCCTGTGTTCATAGACTGACACATCTGGACCTGCATGTCCAGGAGAGCGGGGGCACCGAAGCATACACACAGCATACTCAACCTGTAACAACTCTGACCTGACCTACCCAGCTCCTCTCAAGCTACTTTGTTTACACAGCATATAGATCTATCTTTAAAAAAACATTTTTTTTAAATGATCAAGCAAACTTTCTGAAGCAATGCTACAACTTTCTAAAATGAGGTCAAGTTTTAACGTATCTAGTTTTGAATAACTCCTTTATCAAAAATTCTGAAACAATGCCACGATTTTCTAAAACACAATAAGGCTTCAATGTATCTAGTTTTGAACAACTTCTTTATCACATATATATATATATATATATATCTTTAGCTTATAACAACTCCTTTATCATACATATACATACATATGTAGCTTATACCAATATATTATATACCTTATACGCTATATGTTTAGCATGTTTCTGAGCATATAGTCATAATCTTTCATATTTCTTTTCAGCACAGCTGCAGGGGACACCCCCCCCCCCCCACCCCCCACCCCCCAACTCTCACTCTCTCTTGTACATCCGTGAAGCAGTGTTGTGTTCATCACACCTGTTCCTGTATGTCCAACTGCTGAGCAGTGTAAAAATCACCAATAACCTCAATGATTGTGTTGAGGTGCTGCAGAAAGACTTCCATGTCGCTCATCAAGGCTTGCAAATAATGCTGACTACTTGTGTCGCCCTCGCCTGCCGCCAGGTGACTCAGGAACTCGCTGCGGTATGGCAACGCCTTCACTGCCACCTGCAAACAAAGCAGTATTTAAGCCAGTGTACGTCCTGCTGATTGAGGTGAGTCGGTTTGGCCTAACAGTAAAGTGTTAGGCTGGTAAGCTGAGGGACCTCAGTTCAAATCTGCTTCAGCTCTCCTTTCTCTTCAAAAGTTGTGGTCTGTGGACACTGTCTTGTGACTTTGTCCCTCACAATTAATGAAACAGTAAAATGGCTCTCATCGCTGCCCGTCTTAATGCAGAAGTCATTCTGGTGTGGTGACAGTATACTGTGTAGTGACAGGTATATAATCTCCTTCTTCCCCTCCTCTCCCCATCCCTAATAAGCCTTATGGTTTCTGTGGATGTTAAGCACCATGTTTATTTACTTACAACTGCTGATTGAGTACTTCTCTTTTGACCCTTGTGGGGAAATTCTGATCGCCTTACCTGGGTAAGGCACAGCAGCTGCAAGAGCAGCGCTACCCATTCCTATCAGTGTGTATAGTATATCCATGTGTCCAAACAATGGTATGGCTGCCAGTGTTTGGTATTTTTAACATGCGCACAGGTGTCGATGCATGCAATTTCACATGGGAGCTGTACAGTCCCCATCTCCCCTTGACCACTGATGCCCAATGGAGGTCCAACAATACACTCAGAGTATGTTACTCACTACATTAACACTATCTGCACAACTGCCCACAGCATCTGATCTACCATGACATGGGGACTGGATGTGCACCTTCAAGTCACCCAAACGGAACGTACTTGTGCGTTAAAACGTGATCAGATACAATGGGAATGAAAAGATTTCCAGCCAGCGTTCAACTTCAAGGCTGCTGTTCTCACCAGTATAAACTGAACTGACACAAACAGAAGAAAGGCAAACTGCGTAAGGGGAGTGGGATGAAGGGAAGAGAGAGGGGCCATGTAAGGCAGGGTGCAGGTGGTGAGGGGTGTGGGGGGGGGGGGGGGTGTGGGGGGGGGGGGGGGGGTAAGACATGCCTGGTAAGACATGGTGGAGGTGATGGAGGGGGCTGGCACAGATAGGGTGGAGACTCAGCAACTGCTATTAGTGGCTTGTGCTGCGTGGATTATGTCCATGCCATGCACATGCACTTGAAAGGGGCAATCACTGGGTCCCCTGTAGAAAATATTTGTTAAAAACCCACCACCACCAGTGAGGCAGTGAAGCATGAAGATAATTAGTTTATACTTGGTCACCTACTGAGCTAAACTATCAATAAAGCCCTCAGTGCAGGCACTGGGTCAAACTATACCTGTGTGCTTACTGATCTAACTCTTGACTCTGATGGTCTTTGGTTCCAGTGTGCGCCACCTTGTGTGACAAAGTACCCCCCACTGTATGCCTAATGATTGTGTCAGTCACAGCATGTATGCCCACTCTGTCAGCACTTGGTTTGGTTATTAGTAATACTACATCAACACACCTAGTCAGTGGTACAGAAAATATAGGGCAGATCAGTGGTACAGAAAATATAGGGCAGATCAGTGGTACAGAAAATACTGGACTGACAAACATTTAATGAAGTTTTGAACCTTTGCTATGACCTTGACCCTGAATATAGCAATCTAATCTTTTTGCAAGACACTCCAATTTATGGTGATTAACCATCAAACTGCGCTTGGTTCCAAAAGGATCAGCAGCTCAGTAGATATGGTTCAAAAACAATATGTTGATTACATCAGCCTTCTGTGACACTGATTACATCTACCTTCTAAGACCCTGACTTTGAAAATAGCAACACAATCTTTTGACATGACACTCCAGCTCAGGGTGCTGTATTGCCACACCAAGCTTGAACAGAAAAGGTTCAGTGGTTCAGAAGATCATCAAATGTGAACTGCAACTCTGAACCTTTGCTGTGACCTCAACAATGAATGCAGCCTTTTCACTGGCCTGCACACACACGTGGTGCCTCACCCAATCACAGTTCACCACAGTGTGCACTTATAGACACTGGTCCACAAGGATACGTACTGCAAAAACTCCTCTCACCACCCAGCCATGGTAATTTTTCAGTGTACGACTGTAGGCGTTGCTGGCACACTCCCCCAGATCAGGGCTCCCAGAGCAAACCTCACGCAGGAACTCACGGATGAATTCCAAACCCCTAGTGAAACAAAAGGCAAAGGAGAAACAAAGGTGAAAACATAATGAAGTTTTCTACAAATCCTGCACACACACACACACACACACACACACACACACACACACACACACACACACACACACACACACACACACACACACACAACACACACACACACACACACACACATATCACACACACAACACACACACACACACACACACACACACACACACACACACACACAACACACACACACACACATTATACACACACACACACACACACACACACACCACACACACACACACACACACCACACGCACGCACACACACACACACACATTATACACACACACACACACACACACACACACACACACACACACACACACACACACACACACACACACACACAAATGTCATCTTAGGCCCAGGTCATTGTGTTTCCAGTTCTCATCTCAAGTGACTGGGTTTGAAGCTGCCAATAAAACACAACCTTCACTTGCACACCTGCACAACTGCTTTGACCCTGAAGCAGACCATGATCATTGGAAGCAGCAGGGAAAGGAAAAGAGACCAACCCAGGCTACAAGTGCCATCCTGAAAACTGAAGTTTAGATGACCTCACCTACAGAACTCCCAAAGACTACATCATGTGAGCAAGCCCACCTACAGAATTCCCAAAGACTACATCATGTGGGGCCCATGGACAGAACTCCCAAAGACTACATCATTTCAGCAAGCCCACCTGCAGAACTCCAAAAGACTACATCATGTGAGCAAGCCCACCTGCAGAACTCCAAAAGACTACATCATGTGAGCAAGCCCACCTATAGAACTCCCCAAGACTACATCCTGTGAGTAAGCCCACCTACAGAACTCCCAAAGACTACATCATGTCAGCAAGCCCACCTCTGGAACTCCCAAAGACTACATCCTGTGAGCAAGCCCATTTCCAGAACTCCCAAAGACTACATCCTGTGAGCAAGCCCACCTACAGAACTCCCCAAGACTACATCCTGCGAGCAAGCCCACCTACAGAACTACCAAAGACTACATCATGTGAGCAAGCCCACCTACAGAACTCCCCAAGACTACATCCTATGAGCCAGCCCACGGCCAGAACTCCTGCACCCACCTCTTGAGCCAGCGCAGAGCCACGGTGGCGGAGTTGGAGTTGGTGTGTTGCCTGGAGCTGACCTCCGACAGCACCATGGCCTGCAGAGATGGGTAGCCAGGGGAGCCCCCCGATATTGCACTGGTCTGCTTCTGCTGGATCTTCTGCAGTGTGCAAAACCGAATGAAGTTACTGGGGTGGGGGGGGACACAGCACTCACGCCTTCTGTGGCACACAAACCTCAAGGTGATGCAGTCCCGTGGGGTCAGGGGGTTAGTGCATAAACCCCAAAGAACAGGGAGCTCATACCATCTGCACTACACAAACCTCAAGGTAATGCAGTGCTGTGGGAATGGGGTCAGTGCACAAACCAAACGAAGTTTGGGGGGGGGGGGGGGGGGGAGAAAGGGGGATGGGTCACAGTGCTCATGCCTTCTATGCCACACAAACCTCAAGGTGGTGCAGTGCCGTGGGGTCAGGGGGTTAGTGCACAAACCCAAACAAAGGCATAGTGGGTCACAGCTCTCAGGCCATCTGCGCTACACAAAGCTCAAGGTAATGCAGTGCCATGGGGTCAGTGCACAAAACAAATGAATGTGGAAGGGGAAGGATCTGGGGTGGGGGGGGTCACAGAGCTCATACTTTCTGTAGCACACAAACCTCAAGGTAATGCAGTGCTGTGAGGTCCAGGGGTCAGTGCACAAACCCAAATGAAGTTATGTGGGTGGGTGTGTTGGAGGGGGGGGGGGGGGAAGGGGAGTCACAATGTGGCACACAAATTTCAAGGTAATGCGGTGCCGTGAGGTCCTGGGATCAGTGCACACACCCAAATGAAGTTATGGTGGTGTCGGGGGTGTGGGGAGGGGGGGAGGCCAAGTGTTCATACCTTCTGTGGCACATAAACCTCAAGGTAATGCAGTGATGTGAGGTCAGGGGGGGGGGGGGGGGGGGGGGTCAGTGCACAAACAAATGAAGTGGGGCGTGTGCGGGGGGGGGGGGGGGGGTCACAGTGCTCATGCCTTCTGTGGCACATAAACCTCAAGGTAGTGCTGTTGGGTCAGCAGGTCAGTGCACAATGTCATGATCTAATGAATTTATGGGAAGGGGGGGGGGGGGGGGGGTCACAGTGCTCATGCCTTCTGTGGCACATAAACCTCAAGGTAGTGCTGTTGGGTCAGCAGGTCAGTGCACAATGTCATGATCTAATGAATTTATGGGAAGGGGGGGGGGGGGGGGGTCACAGTGCTCATGCCTTCTGTGGCACATAAACCTCAAGGCAGTGCTGTGGGGTCAGGGGGTGAGTGCACAATGTTAAAATCTAATGAATTTATGCAAGGGGGGAGGGGGGGGTCACAGTGCTCATGCCTTCTGTAGCACACAAACCTCGAGGTAATGTAGTGGGGTCAGTGCACAAAGAAAATTTAACCAACTTACAGTGGGGGCAGTGGGGGGTGGGGGTGGGAGGGGTGCAGACTCACAGAGCTCATGCCTTCTGCAGTACACAAACTTCAAGGTAGTGCTGTGATGTGTGCATGGTCAAGGGATCAGCGTACAAACCAACATCAAACGGCAGATGTCGAGGTACAGATTACTGTCTTGAAGTGCATCAAGCTTCTTGCTCAAAGTTCACCATTACAGAGTGATGTAGAACTATCAGTATCATGGAATTATTACATCCAGTACTCCCTTGAATATTATCACCGTTTTACCATTATTATTATTACTGTCATAATGCAGAACAATGCAAGCTGAGCACTCTTTTAACATATGTTCATGCACAGGTGTTGCTGGGGTTTTACTTTTTGGCTGTATGGTAGACTGCTGCAGGTGTAGAGACATTCCACTCACCTTTATGTTACCTGAGAAGTCCATTTTTACTGGAGCAAATGCTGTACTATTGAGCTTATCTGAAAAGAGAACAATTAATTAATTACCACTATGTATTTATACTGAGCTTATCAGCAAAGAGAAAAAGGAACTATCATCATGTATTTCACCCTCATACAACCATCACGGTTGACTGGGCATTAAAAATCAGTTATCTATCCATCAAGTAAAGCTCGAAAGTTCCCATAATCATATTGCACATTACAGTATGTATGAAAAACTCTCCATATTTGGAGAGAGAGAAAAAAGAAGTGTTGTTGTTGTTGTTGTGTTGTTGTTGTTGTTGTTGTTGTTGTTGTTGTTGTTGTTGTTGTTGTTGTTGTTGTTGGTTGTTTTGCTGCTGCTGTTGCATGGGCGGGTTCATACTTATTCAATGCAAATCAAAACACAACCAATTTCAGTCCTATTTTACTTTTTCTGTCTGAAATGTTTGTTCCACTTTCTCAGTTTCTGGTAACAATTTGCTAGACTTAGAAAGTATTTATTCAAATCAGCCAAATTGAAAATATTTCTCTTAAATGATTTCACACACACTCCCCTTCTTCAAAAATCATGTCATGAAATATTACTTGTCAAATATGCCAAATCCTGTGCCCTTAATCTTCATACACACCAGGGAGTTAATTAGCACTCGAAATATGTAACACAAAGTACAATAACAAAGACCTGATTCGCCTACGCTAACTCTCACCTGGCACGAGTGTAAATACAAAGTACATAAATTTTTGAGGATGTACCTCTGGTAAAGTTTATGTACCTTGTATTTACACGCATGACAGGACAAGGTGAAAGTTGCCATAGGTGACTAGGGTCTTTAAGGTTGTACTTGTGTTACATATTTCACGCGCTAATTAACTCCCTTGTGTGTTGATTCTGCACGAGCACTCTGGGCCTTGTTCTGTTTTAGATTTTTTCATTACAGGAACTTGATCCAAATTCCAGTGCATGTACTTCATTCAAACTTGTGCATTTGCTGTGCTGATTTGGGGGCTAATAGGGCTCCCCATCTTGTGCATGTGCATGTGCTATCTGCATTTATGATGTTGCATGAAGTGTTGTAGTGTGTTTGTTTATGTCATTAGTTGGATTTCATTGTGCTCTTGGTTCTGTATAGATTTCACTGACTCAATGCATCATGTGCTTGAGGCCCAACCAAACTCTATTGTTTCTGCACAGTGTGCTTGAGGCCCAACCAAACTCTTGTTTCTGCACAGTGTGCTTGAGGCCCAACCAAACTCTATTGTTTCTGCATTGTGTGCTTGAGGCCCAACCAAACTCTATTGTTTCTGCACCATGTGCTTGAGGCCCAACCAAACTCTATTGTTTCTGCACCATGTGCTTGAGGCCCAACCAAACTATTGTTTCTGCATCGTGTGCTTGAGGCCCAACCAAACTCTACTGTTTCTGCACCATGCGCTTGAGGCCCAACCAAACTATTGTTTCTGCATAGTGTGCTTGAGGCCCAACCAAACTCTATTGTTTCTGCACCGTGTGCTTGAGGCCCAACCAAACTCTATTGTTTCTGCACCATGTGCTTGAGGCCCAACCAACAAACCAACCAACCAAGGGTTCTGCACCAAGCTCTAGGCCCCGCCTCTTTCCTCACAAGCTTTTGTTTCACCCGACCACCATGTGGTGCTGTGTTGACTTGTGGTCTGAAAACTCTGATTCAGCATTCCAATGACTGTAATTTGCCTCATTTGATTGCCGCTCATATTTCTTGACATCAAATCAGGCGAACCCACACAATTACTTATTTTGAAGGTCTTCTTTGGATTCGACAAGTCTTTCACTCCATAACTGTGCTTTAGCTTGTGAAGAAAACATGGCATCAGCTCTTCAAGGTGGGTTGTTTTTTTTTTTTTTTTCCACAGATTATCAGTTGTCACATTCTGACTGGCTGAAGTACTCAGGTGATTGTCAGACCAGAACCCTCTCTATCAGCCAGCCAGCATTTGCGAGCTCTTACCAAATATAGGTACAAGTTCCCTACAAGCGTCAAGGAAAGGCTGGACTGGAACACCTCCATCTTCTAAAATAGTGATATTCACAAAACTGCAACAAACAAGAAGAACCAACTCTCAGTTGTAACATTCAAAGGTAGGAAAGTATCATCTTAGATTCTTCTCTCTCTCTGTCTGTCTGTGTGTATGTCCCTCTCTCTCTCTCTCTCTCTCTCTCTCTCTCTCTGTCTCTCTCTGCCATTAAAAATATAGTCACAGTTATCTAACCATCATAAACATGCAAAAGCTTGACAGTGGTTACCATCACACAGTTTTGAGAATAACAACTTACTCAAACATGAAGGAAAAACAAAAAATATGATGCTCACCTCGTAGACATGACTGAAAAGAAAGTGGGTATCCTGGAATCGATGGCGTCTTTGAACTCATCTGTGCCATCCCCCTCCTCTGCTTTCTGTCTGTTCAATGTGGGACCCCCCTCTTCGGCCGCCGGGTTCTCTGAGATACTGCCTTCTGGTGCTGCTACCTCTCTACTGCCGGCTGATTGGCTGCCTGACACTGAGGGTGGAACACTAGTGGGTTCCGACAGCGAGACGTCAGAGTGTGAGCCATCAGAACTGGCTCTGGACCTTTGCCGCGACTTCACAAAGTTGGATCCATCCAAGGAACTTGAGGAGGACTGCCGGTTCCTTAATGGTCTGAAAGACATGCATTCCAAGCTACAGAAAGGATGGAAACCTGCTATGAACAGCTAATTTCTCACAGAAGAAGCAATTTGTTACTCCACAGCTCCTTTCTTGCCAAATGAAGAAGAAGAAGAAGAAAAAAAATCTTTCTTCTTTTTTCTTTTCTTTTTTAAACAAACTTATCACAATCAAGACCATGCAGTCAGGACCTGAATCTGATCAGCATAGAGGAGCAAATGAACCCTATTTGTTGTCAAGGATCCCAGCATTTGCTCTAGCTACATGGCACAAAGAAGTGACACATGAAGTGAAGCTGCTTTCATGCTTCTGTCTTGTTTCAAATGGATGTCAGTCAGGCAAGGTTGTAGCTCACTACAACCTTCCCTGACTGACATCCATTTCAATGAAACATAATCTTTTCTCTTTTCTCTCTTTTTTTCCTTTTTTTTTTTTTTTCAAGATGTCATTCAAGAACTGGACCAATGAAAGTATCAATAAACGCATACCATTCTCACATTCATCTGATTTACATGCAGAAAGTGAAAGCAAGTGAACACATTTCAGAAGAACAATGCAGAAAATTCACTGCTTACCATGCACATAAATAAACATTTTTAAAACAACAAGAAAAAGAGAGACATGGGGCACTAATCATTAGATATACTCACATTTTTCATGCCAATTATTTAAAAAAATTAAGTTATTTAATATTTTTAAAAAGTTCTTACTTGTCACTGGAGTTGGATCTTGACACCGACACCCTCGAATTCTGAAGTAAAACCACAAAAACCATTAAAAATGTTTCCCCAAAACAGTCTTTAGGTTCACCAGAGCCTGCAAACAATACAAGTAAAAGTAAACACTGACTTTAAGCAGACACTACATAATATCCACAAAGTTTCAGCTAAAAAGCACCCTTTTCAAGCGACAAACAAGAAGCAAGATGTCTGGGGGTGGGGAGAGAACACAAGCACATACTCCACAAAATCTGTTTGTTGCTTCAAAAAAGATGCTGTCACTGTCTGTTGCTTCAAAAATGGTGTTGTCACTGTTTGGTACTTCAAAAAAGGTGTTGTCACTGAAATTTAGCATGTTATGTAGTTGCCTAATTGAAATAAGTAATCCTTTTCACTTTTTGTGTGTTTTGATCTAGTTTGAGAGTGATGACAGTGAGCTTTGTTTCATTTTTTTTTTTTTTTTTTTTTAACTAAACAGAGAAGCATGAACTTACAGTTATGGATGAAGAGGTGGAGACACGTTTCGGTGAAGAGGGTACCATGACTTCTCCAGCAACAGACGTGTCCTGCACCAACTTCATCACACCGTCCAGCGTCAGAATAAATGTGTCGCATGTTGCACTCAGCAGAGATGTCGCCTCATTCAGTTTCTGAGAGTACAAAAGATAAGAGCAAATGTCACACTGCTTCATAGTTCAGGAGCTGTATGAGAGTCGAGGTGGCCGTCCTGGGCTGTCCGTCCTAACGAGCCTTCTGGTTTCCGTGGACGTAAAGCTATACTGAACTATGCTTCAGCATTGGTCTCAGCTTGTCCCTAATACATCAACTGACATCTGAGGACATTAAGCAACACTACCTACCTACCTACCTCACACTGCTCCTGCTCCTGAACGATCATGCGACATGTGAAAGCTTTTGTCTCCGATGGTCTCAAGCTGAGGAAAAGGCAGTGCTAAAAAGTCTATGCCAGAAACAGCCACATGAGCAGCCTCACCAACACTCACCCTCACACAGACTCCCGTGAGATTCCAAACAAGTGTGTCATGACAATTTTACCAAGCCATGAGGGCAAACCAAGACAAAAACTCATTCTCTGTGTGGCCGGTGGTGGCCGGGAACCGTCTCGACAAAACCAAAATACATGCCAACTCTGTGATCAGTTCCCAAACACTCACTGCAGCTAGCAAGGGCCGCTAAACCACCGTGCCCCTCCCCCCCCCCCAAACATTGTGTTTATGCCAGATACCTGGATGCTGCAATGTGTTCAACAGATACAGATACCAAACAAGCAACAGGAAGTCAGTACGGGTAAGAGCAGTGTTTGATGGCACAGTGAACAGCAGAATAGTACAGATCTGACAGTAAAGTGAAATGGCAGAACCTTACCGCCACGTCTGGCACAGCCATCTGCTCTCCATCTCCCTTCTGTGTGATGCTTTGTTTGACGGAGTGCACCTGCTGCATCAGTAGATCACAGTACAGGCGCAGCTCAGACTTCTTGGTTCGCATGATGTCTGCTGGCAGCTCACCTGAAATTAGTTTACATACATGTATATATATATAATATCTCATCATTTTGTTGGAAATATTCTTTCTCTCTCTCTCTCTCTCTCTCTCTCTCTCTCTCTCTCTCTCTCTCTCTCTCTCTCTCTCTTTTGGAAGGAGTGTGGTGTTTTCCTGTTTTGTTCATTAATGCTGATTGTTCAGTCAAACAGGCAGGAGTTCCACTGTGCACAGACAGGAGAGTTCCAGTGTGCAGACATACAGGGGGAGTTCCACTGTGCAGACAGACAGGGAGGGGTTCCAATGTGCAGACAGACAGGGGAGAGTTCCAGTGTGCATTCAGACAGGGGAGAGTTCCAGTGTGCAGACAGACAGGGGAGAGTTCCACTGTGCACAGACAGGGGGTTCCAATGTGCAGACAGACAGGGGAGGTTCCATGTGCAGACAGAGGGGGGGTTCCACGTGCACAGACAGGGGGGATTCCAATGTGCAGACAGACAGGGGAGAGTTCCAGTGTGCAGACAGAGGGGGAGTTCCACTGTGCAGACAGAAGGGGTTCCATGCAGACAGACAGGGGAGAGTTCCATGTGCAGACAGACAGGGGGCGGGCAGGGGGTTGGAGAGATGGGGGGGGGGGGTTCCACTGTGCAGACATGATGGGGGGGGGGGGTCCAATGTGCAGACAGACAGGGGAGAGTTCCACTGTGCAGACAGACAGGGGGGAATTCCACTGTGCACAGACAGGGGGGATTCCAAGGACGATGGGGGGGGGGGGGGGGGGGGGTTCCACTGTACTCATACATGAGGGGGGGGTCCAATGTGCAGACAGACAGGGGAGAGTTCCATTGTACAGACAGACAGGGGGGAGTTCCACTGTGCAGACAGACAGGGGGTAGTTCCACTGTGCAGACAGACAGGGGGAAATTCCAATGTGCAGACAGACAGGGGGGGTTCCACTGTGCAGACAGTCAGGGGGAAATTCCAATGTGCAGACAGGCAGAGCTCACCTGGAGGTTCCTGGGAGGTCTGGCTGTACTTGGCCTTGGCAGAGCCCAGAGCTATGAGCCAAGACTGCCGCTCCTGGGGCTGGGCCGCCTTCACGTAGTAGTGCTGCTCTCCGGGAATGATCAGGTCTAAGCGAGTGTTGTCTGTCGGGTGCACTGACATGTGAACAAAGAGCAAACACACTTGTGTATCAAATGTATTGCAATAGCCGGGCATGTTCACGCAGGTCTGCTGCTCTCCGGGAATGATCAGGTCTAAGCGAGTGTTGTCTGTCAGGTGCACTGATATGCGCACAAAGAGCAAACACATTTGTGTATCCAAGGTACTGCAATAACCGGACATGTTAGTTAACGCAGGATCTGCTGCTGTCTGGGAATGATCAGGTCTAAGCATGTTGGGCATGCCAACAATGTGACAGATCAACAAAGCACAAACACACTGGCAAATAGAATACATACAGGTATAACTGTACTACAACAACCTGGCATGGTATTCCAGAAATGATCAGGCCAGTAGCACACCAGAACCCCTCCACCTGAGGAATTCATGGATGGCCTTGGCAGTGGCACTGATGCCCAGTGTCACTTGCTGTTATCCGCTGTATTGCCAGCCCACCAGACTGTGTAGATAGTTTTAAACCATTTTAAAAGACATTTTAATGGAAAGGACCAAAGCTGCCGTGCATGCACCCATTTGTTTTATCAGGCCACCAACACTCCACTAAGTGAGCCTGCCCCAGTGTCTGGTAGAACTAGAAGAAGAAGAAAAAGAACAAACAAGTATTGTCTTTGGCTGCACTCACAGGTGAACACGGCGCAAATGCATTCAGCGAATTACAGCATATGCTACAACTGTCTGGCACGTTCACAAAGCAGCACTGCTCTCTCTGAATCATCAGGCCTAGAGTGGTGCTTCCCGGGTCCACTAACACATGTGAACGAAGAGCAAACACACTCATGACAGGAACATGTTAACATGTACCATAATACTATAGCTTGCAGCATTCACACTGCGGTGCTGTTCTCAGAGAATGATCAGGTCTTAGAAACAAGCATCATCTGTTGGATGCATGCAATGACACGCACGAAAGCAAACACATAGTTATTGCGAAGTAAAACCCATGTCACTACCTTTGATGTCACAAGCGCTCATCTTGATGGATCCTTTGCATCCATTGTTGACATCTTCCTGTGATTTGTAATATGACAGCACACCTGACTCCAGGATAAACCATCGGGGCTGCCACCCTGCAAAACAGTCCACTCATTCAGTTTTCACACACTTCACTGTCAGTACAACAAAGATGCATACCAGACCAGTGTGGAAAAGCATACTAGTATAACACCAGTACTTCACTGATCAATATCCCATACCATTTACTGGTAATGGTATATAATATAAAATAGCAGATGCCACAGACCAGTCATCATTTATGGAATCATGACTCAGCCAGTCAGTCAGATACATGCATGCACACACACACACACACACGCACGTATGCGTGCACACACACACACACACACACACAAAAGACACACTTATACTAAATTACTAATGCACCTGCATACCTTCCTCCTTTTGAGGCCAAAAATGCTGCCAATGGTCAGAGTTTCTTTTGTGATTCTTTGGGGTTTTGATACCAAATGATTCATTCCACCATGTTCACTTCATTTCACACAGTCATTTTCACTTCCCTTTATTGCTTTATTGTTTTATTTCCCCATTGTATCCATGAAAGAAAAAATAAGTGTACCAGCATTGTGCAGTGATACTGGAATACATTACCCAACAACTTCATACTGAGGTTTAATCATTTACCTGTAAGTGTAATATTACAAGTTTCCTAGGTAGGACTGCCCACTCCTTTTTTTCTTTTTCTTTTTAATTTTTTTTTTTCTTCTTCTTTTTTTGAGTTCTTACAGCAATTATTTTTTTATCTAAACTTGAGTGGACTGACTTTTTTTCTTTTATTTTTTTACTTCTTATTGACCAGAAATGGTTTGTTTGTTTTAAATATGAATGAAAATGCTGTTTAAATAATGGTGATATTCAGATATATTGATCTCTGCAAGATCAAATGTCAAACTAACATTTTTTATAGCCTTCAAGTAAATGATTAAAAAAGTTTTTAGTTTTTTTTAATAAAACAAGTACAATAATTTTAATATTCAGACAAGTCCAAACCTAATTAAAATTACAAAAATGCCCACAAAATGCATCACAGGGGCATATATCTGACCCCTTACAAAATGTGAATCATCAACCATAAACGCTAACTAAAAGAAACATTCATTTGGTATTCAGCTACTCAGGATGGGGCTTCATCTATTCTAAGGTGGCCACAATCCAGTCATTACAAAATGCTTGTTGATTACATTGCCACTTTGGGACTCTAAATCTAATGAACGAACTAGTCCTAGTCATGGTCGATACCACATCAGCAAAACCAACGTAAGCCCAGGATCAGCAACTACTCCTAGTCCCTACAGTACTACAAGATTTAATAATATACTTTGTAGTCCCATACACCCAGAAGAGCATAGACAAGTTAGAGGCCGTCCAGAGACGAGCTGCCCGATTCGTGCTGAATCGTTCCCACAACACTTCTAGTGTACATCGCATGGTGGACTTGCTCAGATGGCCGTCTCTGGAACAACGCAGGAAGACCTCATGCCTAGCAATGGTGTACTAAATCTACAATGGACTAATCCAGTGCCCCATCATCAAGACCAAACTAGTCCCACCACCACCCTGCCAGCGCCACACCCACTGTCAACAGTTTAGC
>JABMCL010002335.1:62500-87500 GCA_018857735.1 Alviniconcha marisindica
AAAAGTTACAAATCTGCATGTTTTGTAGACTCTCCTAATGACCCTAAAAATCAACAAAAGTTCCCCGAACTGACAAGAACAGACAAAGCTCAAAAGAGTCAAATAAAACACTGTACCGAGAAGATTTTTTTTTTTAAAGGTCAGATTTTTACATACCAAGTGCATCATAAACATCTAACATTGTAACAAACATACTTTTTATAGTTTTAACTTCCATTTAGCCTTTCTGAGGCTGCCCTGACCTTGACAAACTGGGCACAAATCAATATATATATATAAGCCATCATCAATCAATCAATATATATTACGTTCATAATGTTGTAATCAACAATTATAATATTACTGAGCTTTAACTTTGATCATAAAAGAACTCACTGAGAAGTTGCAGCTTTCCAGCAAGTTTTTATAATGCTACTGTGACCTTCAAAAACTGGACACAAATCACAAAATGTATCAAGTTTATAATGTTGTACTAATTTATATTTTTACTTACTGAGTTTTAATTTTGATCAGAGAAGAAATCACAGAGAAAATGCAGCTTTCTGTTTAGCATTTCTGATGCCACTGTGACCTTCAAAAACTTGATATAGAAACTAGTTTACACTGTTGCACTAAAAATATATAATTTTATTGAGTTTTATCTTTGATCATCAGGAAAATGCAGCTTTCAGTTTAGGTTTTCTGATGCTGCTATGGCCTTGAAAAACTAGGTACAAATCAATAAAAAAAAAATATATAAACAGTTAAAACACTGAGGTGATCATCAGGCAAAGGTTGAAAGATGAGTGTTTGGCTGCTTTTCTGTAAATACATGAACACGAGTCACCCAGCCTTCAAGCAGCTGCATTCTGACTCAAGACGTTGATTTTGCTCTGTCACACTGATTACAAAAGCCAAAGATAAACCCAGGCTGGCAAAGATGGCACATCAGAACATTTCTGCAACCCAACAAATAAATGATGTGGACCATTTGTACCTGAAAGACTGCCAAAGTTCAGGTTCTGCACCCATCATAATAATACACAGATTTCCCATTTTCCACACCAATTTACAACAACAAGAAAAAAGAGCAAACATGGTATTATTATACATCACACAGGAAAAATGAGAAAGAGCACCAAACCACGCTCACAAAGTGGTTGTAACAACGAGGAGTCAAACAACAGAACCAGTACTCTAGTCTGAATAAGAGAAGGGACAAGACAATGAAATAGGATCAATGCAAACCAGAAAGCATACAAATGATAGTGGAGATGATCTCAAATCTCCATGTAAGCAATGAGTAAATCTCATGAAGAATGCTCTACATAAGCTCCTGAGGGATTCTTTCCATCAATTTTATGTGCTGCTGAGCAGAATATGTATGAACTCATATGAAATCTCTAAATATGCCCTATGCAAAATGATTATGCACACTAGCCTTCCCCTACATATATTAATCAAGTAAAAATGTCTTTATATAACAATGACAGAAAAAGAAAGAAAAAAAAGGGGGGAAGAAGACAAGCATATATATATATATATATACAGAACAACATTTTCATGTATCCAAGACTGATCACGGAATACTGTACATGTATAAAACATATGTGCATGTCTGTATACATGACTACAGATCAAGCATTTGTCAAGAGTAGTATAAAAGTCAGCAATGACAAAATCAATCTATTTAAAGCAATGCAAAACGGATGACCATGCAGTGCTGTACGTGCCTATGATGACAGTGCACATAAAAAGCACCAGCAGGCACAAACTTTACAAACATTTACCACCAGGAAATTGGCTCCAACTAAGGAAATCAACTCCAGAAAAATGAAGCAGCTAAAAACCAACAAAAGAATCTCATAATTCTATTGCACAGATAAAATGCACAATAGCAAGTACACTTCCTTTGGCCTACATGCCTATCTAGCAGCCCATACACAACCATAAATGCCAACACAACAATATGGTCTCAATTCTCTGTTTGCATCGCACCATCTGTCCTCCCCAAAAGTTGAACTTTCACTCAAGAGGTGTGCATGGAATATTTATATCGATCGCTATCACCACAGGCCTTCTTCTTTCCTTTTTTCAACAACAAACTCATGCCAAGCACAGCGTTAACTTGTGCAACGCTGTACCTGGTTTTCGTTGTCAAAACTGGCAGCAAAGACAAACAAGATCAGAAATATTTTCAAGCTGCAAGTTCAGGAGCTTCCTCCAGTACATGGAACTCCTAACTCTGACGGTTAAAACCAACAATGAACTTCTTTTCAATTCAAAGACTACATTTTTGCTCACTAGTTTCTTCAGGCCAGGTAATAGGATCACACCAGAGGCCACTCAACTCCTCTAAGACTGACCTCACATGGTGATCTGCTTTGCAGGTGATCTCTAAAAAAGACAAAAGTCCAGTTTGCTTTTGCTTACACCAAGACATGACCTACTCACCAAAAGGATGTATGCTTTAAGACAGAGGTCTTCATCACCTTTAAAAAATAATAATATATGAAACAGCTTTTGAATAGTAACCACTAATATAAAAAAAGTGACAATGTGCACATTATCGCAAAGTAGTGTTTATACTCCAAAACTTTGAACATTTTCATTTCTTTCAATCTATGTCTACAGAATTTGAACTGATTTGAAACACTGGGATGACTTCCCCAATCAATCTAGTACAGCTTTCATTATCACCATCATTATTATCAACATTATCATTACTCCCATAATTCTAGATCCCATTATCCATTATTATCATAATTGCTATTATTTCACCATCATGGCTGATGTTATCATCACAATTATTGTCAAGACCATTTCCATATTTTCATTTTGAATAATCCTGAGCCATTTCATCATGTGTATTCTCTGAGAAACCATAGTTTCCATACATGGAACTGCGTGATTTGAAAGCAAAAAACAATGAAATCCCTGAAAATAATCCATGGCCACCCCCAAAAAATTGATTGTGCGGCAAATGAAATCTTACCCCTATAATTTAATAAGTGTACACAAAATGCAAGAGTGATCATTGCTGTGAACAAAATAAATACATGTGCTTGGATGTTAAAATCCAGTTACCAACTAATTCTCATTAAAAAAATAGAATCATTTTAAACCACAAGAAAACATGAGCAAACTTTCAGTTTGGTTTACATCTGAGTAAGCTAAAATAAGGCTTACGAAAAGGTTTTATTTTTGATCAGGGATGTGTGTTTGCATGTGTGTGTGTGTGTGTGTTTTAAACTGATATCATTGTCTTTCTTTATTAGGAAATCTGAGATATTGTCATTTCTGTAAAGAAAGCAAGCAGCCACAGATCAGCACTCTAAACTCTGAGTTTCTTTAGAAGCTCACAGATCTATCCTCATCTGACTTCATGTATAGTTGTTTCATTTACAGTAAAAGTACAGAGGCTATCGAGTATAAGGGTCTAAACAGCTTCTCTTTTCATCTATGTAATGCTGCCGCCATTACATCATAACCAGCCCCAGCTCCAAGTAGCCACTTCTCACCAACCTTTAACACACTGGTAGTAAAAAAATTAAATAATCCAGCATCGTCGCCATTTCTCACCATCCTTTAACACACTGGCAGAAAAACAATTCAGCATCAAGTAGCCATTTCTCACTATCCTTTAGTTTGACACACTGGCAGGGAAAAAAATCCAGCATCAAGTAGCCATTCTCACCATCCTTTAACACACAGGTAGAAAAACAGTCCAGCATCAAGTAGCCATTTCTCACCATCCTTTAGTTTGACACACAGGCAGAAAAAAAAAATCCAGCATCAAGTAACCACTTCTCACCATCCTTTAACACACTAGTAGAAAAAAAATCCAGCATCAAGCAGCCACTTCTCATTGTCTTTTAACACACCAGTAGAAGAACAAAAATCCACCCTCCAGTAGCCATTTCTCACCATCCCGTAACACACTGGTGAACAAAAAATCCAGCTCCAAGTAGCCTCTTCTCGCCAACCATCCCTTCACACTCAGGCAGAAAATGTACAAATATCCAACAGTTTTTACGGCTACACTGTAACCAACTGCCGCAGAGGCAACAAGAATGGTAAGCTAGTAGTAGTTGGCTGCATGGAGTGTGGCTATCACACACAATGTCTGAATTGCATGTCACACACACACGTATGCACGCAGGCACGCACACACACACGCACACACGCACGCACGCACATACACACACATATATCCGTGCATGCACACACACACACACACACACACACACACACACACACACATGCATGCACCAACACACACACACACATATATCCATGCATGCATGCACACACACACACACACACACACACACACACACACACACACACACACACACACACACACACGCACACACCAGTTTAAGTCTCATCCAAATCCACAATACTCACGACCTCATCTACATGCTGCCGCATAAACTACCAACAATCTCATCTACTCCATATTGCTGCAACAGCAATCTTCTGCAAGTGCATACAATATGAAGGAAATGCATACCAAATACCATGCAGATACTCTGACCCAAAGTCTATCAATCGGCTGCCAGGAAGGTTAAGATCATGCTCAAAATATCTCACAATATTTTTTTTTTAAAGCTATGTACAGCAAAACAACTGATGAAAGAAAACTCTGATGAGAAAATCCCCACCCCTTTTTTTTTTCTCTTCTTCTTCTGAAACCACATCTTTCATATTTCTATGTAAACACCACCCCCCCCAACTAAGGACCACTGATTTTTTAAGACCACTGATTTTTTAAGACCACTTGCTGGATTTTTCATGTGGTCTTAAAGGAGGATTTCACTGTATACAAAGCCACACAGGAAGGAACAAATTTCATTTTTTTTTTAAAACAGAAAAACAAAATTTTCCAAAAATATTAAGTTATTTAAAACTACTCTGCTTCACAGAAGAGAAAGAGATATTCAAACTCAAACTTCAGTTGCTGGATACCCTGATGAAAGAATTCAGAGGTAATCATGTTTTCATTCACACACAGAGAGTTAAAAATATTTCAACTTAAACAGTAAATCAAACCAAAAGGTTAAAAAAAGAAAAAGGAAAAAACAAAAAAGCATCAGTTGCGTATCACAGGTTTCACACATAAGATCTCTATTAACCTGAGCGACAGCATGCACAGAGTTGGTACCAAAAAACACACCTGAAACACTGTAAATCGCACACAAGACCACAAATAGTTACATTACAGCCAAGTAGCTAGGTCACAATGAACAGTGGGACATTCCATCTCAAGTCTGAAAGAAAACAAAATACAGTGAAACATCTGCTTCACATTAAGAATGTCACTCCACAAGCATGCCAGATTTGACTCGCTACATTTTCACCAGTTCAATGGAGTACCAGCAATCAGACTTCTTCAGCTGATTGTTCTGTGATATTTACTAGTTCTGGGGCTTACTGCTTGATCCTGACTGTAAACAAAATTGTACACACAAAATCGTGACACAAACATTGCGTAATTTCCAGAATGAAACTGAGAAAGCTTGATGTTCTTCGACTCTATCCAGGTTGAGATTCCCTAACCACATGGTGAAAAAAGTAACAATAATAATAAAAATCACATAAAAACATTGATTTGTCAAGTGCATGCCCGGCTATGAACTGCCCTTGCTGCTGTACAATGGTGCATTCTAACAAACGTTCAAAACACCCTGTTTCAGTTTGTGCACTAAAACTGCTCCCCTCTTTTGACACAGAGCACCTGCCTTTCAAAAAGACACTGACACCGGGAGTAAACACAGATTATAGCTGCATATATATGCAAACAAAAAAGTTTGTGGCTGTGGTCTTCCTAATTTAAAGGACAACAGTGCTATGCAAAAACCCTGTTTGTGCAATGTAAGAGGCTGCGGGGATGCATCCTCAAAAATAACTCAAATCCTTCACGCTATTTCAGCAACATTCAAAACTGCTAATGCTACTTTGAGATCACCCAAACCTGTTCAGTCCAACAGGTCAGTACAAAATTCATTACCACTGTCACTGTAACATTATGAACTGGTACAAATTACATCAGAGAATAAGACTGTAAGCTGTTTGGTGCAAAAGTGCAAAGCCGATTGTCAAAAAAGGTACAATTACATCAAATTGTAAGTCTAAAAGTAACCTGGCAAAGTAGTTAAAAATGGGTATTTCGGATACAATTACAAGGCTCATACATATTTCTAACAATAAAATTCCATACTGTTTCAAGACCTGCTCCTTACTTTCCTCTCTTTCTTTTGTTTTCCATGAAGCCAAATCAAAGCAAAAAGTGGAACTGCAACCACATAATAAAGGAGCAAAATGTAATTGTATAACACCATAAAAGTATATGACTATGAGCCAGTTTGGCCTAGCAGTGAGGTGTTACGCCCGTTCTTAATTGGGTGAATGTTTCTTCGCGAACCTAGTTGGAAGTATTCGGCGAAGCTAGTTGGTTCTTAATTGGGCGAACTTTTCTTTGCGAAGCTAGTTGGAAGTATTTGTCGAAGCTATATTCGGGGTCCAAAAAGCTTCGCTCAACATGTTCTGGGAACATTCGCCCTATTCGACGATCATTGCTGCTGATTGGCTGAGAGCAGAGCTCTCCTGTGGATGAAGAAAAATAAAAATAAAAATGGATGACGGTGTTGCTAGGCCTCCACTCGCTTCGGAGGGAATTTGTTTATTTGTTGACTTGTGGGAGGCGCAGCCTTGTCTCGGAGACCCAGAATGAGATAGTAGTTAGTTGAACTACCCTGTGAGGGATGATGAAAGTATACTGACTTGACTTGACTTGACTTTAGCCTACATTTGCAATCATGCTGTCTGCTGCGCGTCAGCCGCAAGTTCGGGCCGAAGCTTGCATCTCATTACAAGCCAGTTGAGAACAAAGTAAAGTTTGGACTGTCCGAACCATGTTAGGCGAACTAAAAGTTCAATTAAGAAACGAATCATAGTTCGTCGAACTGTCCGAAGTATGTTCGGCGAACAAACATTCGCCCAGTTAAGAACGGACTTTAGGCTGGTAAACACGAGCTTGGTTCAGTTCCACATCAACTCCCCTCTCTCTTCAAAAGTTGTGGTTTGTGGACCCTGTCTTGTGACCCTGTCCCTCACAATTAATGAAACATTAAAACGGCTCTCATCGCTGCCTGTCTTAATGCAGGAGTAATTCTGGCTAGAGTTTGGTACTCTCTCTCTCTCTCTCTCCCCCCTACCTCCTTGGATCTCAGTCCACGCTAGTACCTTTTTCAGAGACAACTCCTAAATTTAACCAGACCTGGTTATGAACAAAGTCACACTTAATTCTGCGTAACTGATTAAATTATCACTGACCAAAGCAGCACAATCAGTAAAAAAAATGTCTGCATGTCTTTTTTGTCATTCTCTCTAGTAAGCAACTTGTTTTATGCCCAGTCAGCCAGTACGGTTCTATCACAGTGAATATTCCCTCTCTATTATACATAGTTACATACCAATTTGAATAACAAATCTGACATCAGTTCATTCTACCAAACTACGTCAATTGATTGTACTGATTAAATTATAACTGTGTACATTTTCCCTGTCCCTCTCTCATATAAATAGTCAACCAGTGCAATGTTTTCGGTTGTCCGATACTAAAAAACTAAACAAACAAAAAACCTCTTTTGTTTCATTCTACTGGGCAAAACACACAGTCCTCGAAAGCTATTCCATACTTTTCCCCGGCTTTCAGAACTGCATGTGAACCTGGCATAAAATAAGACTGCTTCCTGGGTCCTTTTCAAATGGTCAGAAGCCCAAGCATGATGTCTGCCAGGCTGTTTACAATGTCGGTGCCATGGTCCTCACTGCTGTGGGTAAGGTTGGTCTGAAAAAGACAGCAACATTCTCAGAAATGAACCTAATAAAATCATTCAGAAAGTGCGCCTCATTTTCTAGCACCCTTCCTCCAAACTCTGCCATAACCGGTTACATAATTTTGATGCACTTTCTGCCTCTGCGCATCTCTCTACTAAGTCAACTTTAATTCTCATGCTGTCAACACTCTCCGTATAAATAACTGGAATAAACATCGGGTTGAAGCACGCATGTCAATATCAAGCATATCCACCCCATGTAAAAAATTAGTTCCATCTCAATTCAAACAATTTTGGTTTTATTTGTGATGGCATAAGCATAGTGAGCACTTAAAAGAGAAGATTTCTGTGTGTACAGCCATTTAGCTCCAACCAAAAATGGTCAATAAGTTAACAGTTTCCATAGCAAAGCAATTATGGCCATGGTTGGAGGAAGGATGTGCTCTATCAATGCTTGTCAAGCAGTCCATTTACACTGCACTATGAAGCATATGTTGTTTGTAGATGCGCCATTGTTTTGTTTTTATTAAAAAGAACTTCAATTTCTTGCTCATTTATTTGTGCATACAATGAATGATTCTTAATGATAACATATACACGCACGTGCGCACACACACACACACACTCTTTCAACAGTACAATGGAAACCACAGAGAACACTCATGCAAAGATGAAACTCCGCGACTGAAAGGTTCACATTGCACTCCTTCTCTTTCTTTCTTTTTTTTTGGGGGGGGGGGGGACACATTGAACAAACAACTTTTCTGTTAATAGAAGAAGCAATTTTGATGGTCGCAACTGCTTTACCTTAAGGGGGTTCCACTGTGTACATATATATAATTCTGTGGGATGTTTTACACTGCACACGCAGTCTCCTCTAGCTCTCTTTGACACTCAAAGCCCCCACTTTCACTTACAAGCAGCTGGCTGCCCATAGCCCTGAGGCGGTGGCATGGGCATCCCGCCCTCAATCCCTGGGTACGGTGGCGGCGGGGCACCCGGCGCTGGCCCTGAAGGGTAGGGCATGGCACTGTCAGGGGCTGGGTAGGGGGCGCCAGCCGGGGGGTAAGGGCCTGCTGGGGGTGGGTAGGGAGCGTCCTGGTAGGAGCCCCCAGGGGGCGGATAGGGGCCAGCTGGGGCCGATGGGTAGGGGGCGGGAGGGGCTGCAGGGTAGGGGGCAGCAGCAGGCGCAGGGGTGTACTGGACTCCACCCTCAGGTGCTGGGTAGCCCTCCTTCATCTGCCCAGCTGCACCTGCAAAATGTGAAATTTGGTCAAAAATTCAAAACAATTTAGCACCGAAAGACCTCACTTAACAGGGTTCGTACAGAAAAATCCTTCAAAATTCACAAACCTTTGCAATATGGCACAGAAAAGCAACATGAAGGTACGTAACTCTTCCACACATTCAGCAAAGGGGCGCAACCTTTAATGTTGCCAATGGCCGACACACTCTATCAGTCAAAACTGATAGGAAATGTGTTCTTTCTGATTTTGCACGGCAATTATTTTTTGTTTAAACTACTGTTTGGTCCTGGGAAATACAGTTTCTGACTAATAAGCTGATAGTTTTTCCCTAGTGCTCTGAAGACCACAAAATTCACAAACTTTCGCAGACCCTACTCAGTTTTCACAGACTTTCAAGGCCACGAAAAGATTATCCCATTTTCCCAAACTTTCAAAGACCATGCAAACCCTGTCACATCAACACAACAACAAAGACCAGAATCATCTGTGGTAACTCTCACCTGGCAAGCGAATAAATACAAAGTACATAACTCTACCAAAGGTATAGCCTCAAAAAAGAATGCCCCCCCCCCTCCCCCCCCACCCCTACCAAGTTTCCTTAGAAACACACAAAAAGGTCTCAAGGGTGTAGACAGTGACAGAAACTGTTCTAACAGCACTGTGGCTGAACAAAAGCCTTGACTGGCTCTGATCCACTCTTTCAGTCCCAGCTCTGTATTCATAATGCTTGCCTTCATATCTCCACTCTCTAATTATTAACAAACTCAAGCACTTCCAAACAGCAAATGTTAATCATCACTGCAAAGCGAAATGATTTTAGGCATAGGCAGAGAGAGAGAGATAGATAGATACCCACACACCCACAGAGGGAGATGGAGAAAGACAGAAAGACAGAGACAGAAAAAGAAAGAGAGAGAGACAGAAGCAAGCAGACAGGCAGACCGCAGACAGAGAGGCAGCAAATAAAAAAGATAGACACCGAGAAAGGCAGACAGGCAGGCAGCAACATCATGTATCTCTGGACAGATGACCCCTACACAAGACCTCAGAAATGAATTCAGTTTAACTGAAACAACATGCAGCATTGGTAGATTACCCCTGAAGCCAGTGCGTTCTACTCCCATGTGAGCTGTGCACCAAACAGAAGCAATCTACACAGTGCATGTGTGACCAGGGGAACTTCTGTGAATACACTTGACTTACAGTCCAACAAAGCTGGAAGATGGAGAAAAGAATTTATTAGAACTGAAAGCTCCTTATCTTTCAGTTGCTCCGAGTCACTCGCACTACAGTGATGCCCCAGACTTGACAACAGGAAGTGCCCATGAAATGGTCCTTTGATTATGCTTTTTAAAGAACTATTAGCTTTAATCTTCTTCAATCCTTTCCTTTGTGAAAGCAAATACCCCCTTTTGATCTGTAAGTATATTCCAAGGTTACTACAAACCCTTCTCACCCCTGGCCCTAGAACGCCCGGGCAGGAGTTGCGGTATACATGCAGCAATTTGGTGAAATTTGCCTGAGCAGCAGTGAAGCCATTAGCATTACCAGAAAGGTTAGATGGAAAGCATTAGGATAAGTGGCTACTGTCGTTTGTTCCGCTAGCTAGTCTTTGTTAATGTTGACACACACAGCTCCCTCGGTGACGCTTGCACACCCCACAGCCCTGCGCGGGCACAGTTGAGAAATACAAATGGCACATACTCATTAGACTTCAATCACAGGCTTCACAAACATCCTTTGGAGAAGAAAAAAAACCTCATTGTGTTCCAATGCAAACATGGCAGAAGAATAAAAGAAGAATGAAGATGAAAGGAAAAGATGTTTTCAAGGAAACCATATATTAATTCTGATGCAAAATCATGACATACCTGACTTTGTTTTTGCTCAGAATTCCAAAGAACTAGCGAGGATTGCTAGTAAGTAATGTAAGGCCATATATAGGAACATCTTGTTTGTCGTCAGAAATTATACAATCATCACACATGATCAGCAAATTTCGAAACTAGGAGTGCAAAATGTACATTGATCCGCTGACATCCGCAACTGGTATTTTCCCTATTTTTGATGGGTACATCTGTGGATAATACTAATATGGTGAAACTGTAGATTTGCTTGAATCTTACTTTGCTGCAGATTCAGCAAACTCTAACAGGGTGAATGGCTGCACTCAAAAGATGGTCAACAAAAGTTTACATGTGACTTTGAATTTAATTCCTAATCTGTGATCATATAATAAATAGTTTATACAGTGGACTTTCTGCATGGATTACCATAACAACAACAACAAAAACACAAAACACTCTGGAGTACAACATGATGAACAGACAGAAAACGAAGCAGTGCAACCCTATACTGCAATTCAATGCAGCAGTGCAATCCTGCATTACACCTTACTCAAGAAAACTGGAACATTTACATATATATGGCCAGTCGTTGTCAACTAGCAATTGATGAACATTGAAACTTCCCAGTAGACACAACTGTAGAAGAAAGAGCACAAGCGCATGCAGCCCCCACACCCCCTCCCCCGACTCCAGTGAAGCTCGCCAAAACCATACTTCATGAATGGTAGCAGGTTCAGTACTTCAGGGGGTTAAGCAGCAAAAGATCAACTATGGAGCACACTGGATCCAAACACATAAAAAGTTCAAAAGAATGCTATTTATTAGAACGAAACACAACATGCAAATTATCCAGGTAATCCCCTTTATCAAGCTACAAAATGACACCTAAACAACTGTTAAACAATGTTTAATTCGAAAATTAAAATTCAAAAATTCATGTTGTGTTATGTCTTAATAAATAGTTGTTGTTTTTTTAAAACCTTTTATATGTTTCGATCCTGTTTTAGAATGCTAGTAATCAGTCTTGTTTCAGATGTCTATGAAGCAGGCAGACAGGTATTGGAATTTATACACTGTATGCACAGAAGTGAGGCATAACTGCAAGACAAGCATAGTACCATCATCGTGCACTTTTAGAGGCACACCAAGCTGAAGATCTGTCAGTTCTGTCCGGGTCCCTGTCCACAGAATCACAGCAAATTACAAACTGGGCATCTTTGGGCCTGTCCGATCATCAGTTTACAATTGCAAGCAGCATTCCTGGTACCTTGACTGAACCAGCGTTTCAAACAAAGGTAACCATACAGAAGATACAAATTGGCCTGAAAATGCTAGAAACTGTGCAAATCTGCACGCATCACTTGGTTGTTCTAGCCATACAAACGTACTCTTTTGCCATGAATTTGAGCACCTCATTCTTTGGCTCATTTTTTGGTAAATGAAAAGCATGAACAGGTTGGCTCGGGACATATTTAATAGTTTTGCCACACCTCATGGCCTTGTTCATGATTCAGACTGCTGGGCACAAAATAGCAGGACTCAAATTAAATCACATTTTTAAATGTCAAGTTTAACCAAACAGGGCAAAACACCAAGCGTAAAAGTACACTGCTGAGTGTATACATTTTACTCCATTCCTAATCCTAATGATGGGGCCCAAGGTGCTGCTTCCGCTCAGTTCCCTTTTAATGAACTGCTGTTTCTTGGGCTTTCTATTTGTGCTGTTGTTGTTGTCATTGTTGCTTTCTGTGGCATATCCACATCACATTCTAATCACTACATATCACATGCTCGGATACAACACAAAACTGTTCAACAGACGCAGACAGCAGCCAAACCAAAGCAATAACATTACAGGAAAATGTGATGAGAGGTAAACCTAAGCTGGCCCTTTGTGCTACACAGGTCTGGGGGCACAGCTCTTCATGCAACAGGCTCTCAACTATACTTAATGTTATCATTACAATCCACTCTATACATTCTCAGTACCATTTGTCCATCTAAGTTTGTTGTTAGCTTATAAAATAGGTATGCCTTACATGCAGCAGATAGGCTACAAAGCACATTTTGACCTTTTTACTTACACGTAATACTAACATTGTAACAGTTTCCCAGATGAGGTCTTACTCAAATTTAAGAGTAAAAAAAATGTCAGCTCAGACATTTACCAACATATCTGGGGCACACAACTGAATTTCTACCCCCCACCCCACCCCCCTTTTTCCAGTGGGAGTGATGGCAGAAATGTTACAAATTTAGAGTTCCCATTCCACAAGAGCACAGCCACCAAAGACCAGTTGCTAGTGGAGTTATCACAGGCTATTAACTTATTAAGTCACTCTGGCAGAATTTTATTTCATCTTTCACCACAAAATCTCTGAGTCTGACACACACGGCACTGATCATAAAGTGAAATGAAAAATATAGTCAACTATCTTTACTGTTATATTGTTCAACTTTAAAAGCAATTGTATGATTCATAATATAGCATTTTGTCATGTCTGTCAAAAACACAAGAATGCGACACCCAAATACAAGAGAACAAACCATGCCCTACGGAAAAACAAACATCTGACAGTCAGCTGGAATAAGCACTGTGCGAGCAGTGTACCCTTTTTACCTGAGTCAGTCTTCTTGTGCACAACCACACCCTTGCTCAGCCTCTTTTTCCGACAGCACACGACAGCCACCACAATGACAGCTATGATCACCAGAATAATCCCAATGATGGCAAATGGAGACATGCCACTACTTCTGCCACTGGATGAACGCCTTCTGTTCAATCAAACCAAGCACAATACATGTTTTATTAATTAGCACGCAAAGTGAAAAACAAAGAAGACTGGAAGTGCCACTGCCAGTGCACCCGGCTGTAGACAAATGTGCCTGAAATTATCACTAGAAAATTTACAAAAATATATTTTAACCGCATACATGAACACATATTTAACCTTACATACCCAATTATAAATGTTAATTATCACTGTTCTCTTGTGTTCATACCTGAAGACAAAAAGACTAAACAGGCACCATGTAAATGTTCAAAAGGTCTGCACAGTGCATGCAAATTTACTGGGTGTGAGTTAATTGCAAGAGCTTAGTAATCACATATCATTTTTACTAAATTACTATTGACTATATATACTGATATAGAAATAAATTCTGTAACAACCATGAACCAGAAGATGAAATAAGTGAAGTTACCCATAGTAGAACTCATCACAGCAGAACTCGTTCTTTGATGGTCCACAGCACCAAGTGTAGTTTGCAGGCTCCGTCTCGCGGGGACAGATAAAGTGGCCATACACTCTTCCGTTGGGTGCCACTTCGTAGTTGTTGGTGCATATCGGGGGCACTGAAAGATCAGAGAAAAAGGCCCTGCTCATTGTGTGAATACATTTTTAGACATTATTTAAAACTATACTGACATCCTCATGCCTACCAAAGAGCTGGGAAACCATTAAAATGTTGCCTTCCTAATAAAATTTCCAATAGTGTTAACTGTTATTCTTAGTCGAGTTAAAACACTTACATTTTCACAATTACATTTCAGATAAAAACAACACCAGAAAGACTCACAGAAAGCACCTGAAATATATTATGTCAAATGTGGGTTCGGATTCAAGTTTTACTATAATAATACACTAATTAAAATCATCTTTATCACTACCACTGTACCATTCCTAGTGCCATTTACTGACCTAGAACAAAACTTTGCACATTTACTGATTTAGTATTACTGATTTAATTTTAAAGCCAGAGACCTCAATTTGAAACGAGCTTCTAGTTCTACAAAGCTTTACACTTTTTTTATTGTTTTTGTTCTTCTTCTATTGCTTAAGAAAGAAATTTTTATGGAGGTGAAATAGGTTGCAGTTCTCCAACATGCTCAAGAATAATAACTTTTTCTTTTAATTTTATTTAAAAACAAGCTTCATCTCTGGCTCAGAGTTAGAGTTGGTTACAAGAACATTGCATTACATCATAAAAGCCAAGGGCATGTAAACCGATCCTGTGCCAGGACTAGGACTAGGAGTAGGACTGGTAGGAGTAAACAAATTACAGGAACTGACAGTTATGTACACATACATACATGTAGCAAAAACGTTTACGCCCACATGCTGAGTACAAGTGATACACGGCAATCAGGGTCTACAAAAAATATTACTGACATAATTACTCCTAGCAGTACTACAATGCCAGACAATGTTGAACACTTACTGCGATTTGGATATCTGCGGTAGTAGGGGCTACTCATGTAACGCGCTCCACCATAGATAGCCCCAGCAAGGACAGCTGCTTTCCAAGTGCCACCAGAGAACATGCCTGAACCTCTGCGAATACGACTACCAATATAGGTGTTGCGCACTCTCTGGCGAACTCGCACACGAGTACTCCTGTAGCTGCGATAGCTGCTCCCACTTCTGTAGCTTCCTGCCCCTCGCCTGCTGCCTGATTCCTGGACTGAAAATGTTTATTAATTATACAATATAATATATATCATATCATATCAAGTCAAATCAAATATTTAGTGTTCACAATTAGACACAGCATAAAAATTAAACTTTTTCTTTGACACATCGGCTCAAGAAGAGCTCTACATTTAAAATAAATAATTAAAATAACTATAAATGTATAAATAATTCTATCTGTCTCGCTCGCTCTCACATAATTATTATCTCCCCCCTCTCGCCTGCCCCAGCTTCTTCCACAAACATGCACCCACACACATGTATTTAATATTCAAAACACAAGTGCATCACCAATGTGCTCTCTCTCTCTCTCTCTCTCTCTCTCTTCTCTCTCTCTCTCTCTCTCTCTCTCTCTCTCTCTGTTCATCCCACAGAAGTGCTGATTTCCACTGAAAATTTCAGTCTTTAAACATATGTTTCAAAACAAATGCTTTGTTTGCCCCTTGCAAGTGTTGCAAGAGACAGCAGTATTGTGCCTTTGTTATTTGTTTTCACTGACTGGTGGGAAGGGGGCAATTTCAGGTTATGGACAAAGACTAAAAGAGAGTAACACTAACAGTGTATTTCTGCATTCGTCCGTGGTCTACTTTTGCCTTTGTAGTATACAATGAACTAGCACTTGGATCAATTCTTTAACGTTGCAGTGGTAGATGGGTTGCACTTTAACTCAAGAGACTGTTTTCTCATGCTGCATGTCCAAACAGAGACTTGTTGACACTAAACAAGCACTCTGTAGTGGATGAACCTAACATGGGCACAGTGTTTATGGCTGTTATTTTTATCCATTTAACTTTTTAAGGTTGTAATAAGTAATTCATGTAAACTACATGAAATAGCCACTGGGCACTTTCTTGCGTTTGAGTCATTCTACACTATTGGTTGAATATGATTTTGGATCTTAGTGTTTTGATTTCAGACACCCCAAACTGCAAACAACAGTTGGTTTATGATGTAAATAGTTTGAGAAAGCTGCCATAGTTCTAATCACTTCATATGCATATGAGCCTGTGCCAAAAGGTGCTCGGCGAGGACCATCCATTTTTTGGTCGTAAATGCTTCTTCAGGTTTAAGTTTTCTCTGAACAAACCTAACTTTATCTGAGATAGTATGCATCAAAGAGATAATAAAGATAAACTTGACTCCCATTCCCAAAGTCAGTTTTGGGTTAGTAAAATATGAAAATTTACACCAAGTCCGGGCCGAAAATCGGCAAAGGAAGGGTGGACATTTCAGGTGCACCGCTTCAGTTGTCGTTTTGTTTGCATCTTTCTTCTTTAGGCAATTTTCCCTTTGCTGCCTGACAGGACATAGTCAAAGCTTTTTAATGCTTGAGAAAACGGCTCATAACCATTTGTAAAATCTGAATAATTGAAATAAACATATGTTTATTTCGATTGAAACGCATTGGGTCCGGTTCCGATGCTGACGAAAACGTTCGTCTGCTACTATTCACTGCAGACTTGTGGGTGGTGAAACAAAGAAGCTGTTGCTAAAATCAGCGTTTAGTCAAAGCAGTGATAATAAAAGCGTTGGATTCCGTTCATAATATTAAAAAAATCAAGTTTAAAATTTCAAGTTTTTATTTTGTCAGTCCGTTACGATCGAAGAATTGCCGATTCTGGGGATAAACGTTGATTTTGTGACCGCGGTCTTTTTGCACAAAGCGCGGCCATGTTTACCCACAGTGCTTTACACCTACTTTCTCTTCAAACATGGTGCCAACAAGGAACGGTGAGTGAATTTTCAATTTGGGTCATGTACCTTTTTACAGTTTCAATCGAAATGTGATGTTGCGTCCGACAGATTAAATAGTTACTTTTCATTGATACAACGTTATTTTTGCATTTTCATTCGTAATTGTAAGCGAAGTGACCATTATTAAACAGGTTTCGGTCAGCAGTGTGCAAATTCAAAGTGATGTCTTCGTGCAATAGCCCGCTGTTTCTCGGATGACACAAGCGGGCCTTAGGTCAGTGTTTCGATCGCGAGTGACCGAATTTTGCACAGTAATGTCCACGTTTCGATCAACAAACTAGTTTTTTCTTAGTGTTTCGACTGAAAGAGAAAAACTTATACGTTCAAGTGTTTACTTCGTAATGGCGAAAATACCCGTGTTTATGACGGCACACGTTTCGGAGTTGATTTGCATTACCATGACATTAACATTGTGATTAGGGAGATATTTTTTTTAAATTATTTTATCTTCCCAGGCCTTCCCATTTCCCTGGGATGAATAAAGCATATTGTTATTGTTGTTTTGATTCTATTTCTAGCAGGACAGATGCATTCTAAAGTGTGTGCTGAAACTAATGAAAGCCAGAATAGAATTTCTTAACTGATGTAGTTTTATATGTGCATTGCAGTACAAATACAATACAGTGCAGCATATAAAGTAGAATTATTGTGACAATTCACTATAAATATGCAACATGAAGACAAAAATTCATACAACACAAAATACAATACACTGTGGCACAATGTAGGGTGGGGGTGGAAGTTAGTAGGGATGAAAAGACCAAATGAACAGAAATTTAAAAAAGGAGGGGGTAACCTGGTATTTGTGTTATTATGTTTCAACTACAGCACTATATTATATATGTTAGTAATATTACCTAATGTCTGATATAGATATATATATGTATATATATATTCGGAGGAAAGTCAAAACACACACACGTGCGCGTGCAGACACACACAATATCTTATATGCATGTAGGTCTCCAGAGTTGCATACCTATAAATAAGGAGACATATCCTCAAAAACAGTTGTTATATTGCCTAATTTTGTACACATGCATGTTTCTTTTCAGGCTAAAGCGGTCGATGCTCCAAAAGGGCAAGAGCAAGTGTTTTTCATGACACAGCAGGGACAACATTTGTGGAGCATGAAGCCAGATTCGTCCTGGGAAGCACTGCAGTACTTAGGAACAGCAGAGAAATAAAGATATGTCTCAATGCTGAAGTGCCAACTCACTGAAAACAAATCTTTTAAATTTACTAGGATGGGAAGAATTAGTGTTAACATGGGAAATTCTCTATGCTTTGTCATCAGTTTCCAGATTTTGCATTACTGTTTCTGGTTACTTACAATGTGTTACAGTTGTTATTCCAGGTAGTGAGACTTGAATGCCAAATCAATGTCTTTCGTAATTGAATTTTACCTGCTGTTAGTGTTAACAATAGGGTATAGGGTGAATGTACATTTGTAATTCACATGGTTTTCTGTTTTGTCAATGAAAGAATAATAATGACAACTTGGCTGTACTTTTTCTAAGTCACATACTGACTGTCCAGTATTACATATTCCATTGTGTCCTCTGATGTGCGAGGCATCCGACAGTGCATTACTTTAAATAATGGTTTCAGCCTTGTTCAGTATTTACAGCAATGTGTCAGATGTAGGAAACTAAGTGATTTTATTAGCTGTGCATATGTTTTACAGGAAAGGAAGTGTTGTGTCCACCATAGAGTTGTTACATCCAACAGATAAAAATGCTGAAAAAGGGCCTTTGTCTTTGACAAAATTACAACTATACAAGCAACTTGTTTAGTGCTGCAGTCATTAAAACCACTACTTAATCAGCTGGTAACATTTTGTTGCAGTGTAGGGAAATCAGCAATGTTATTTTATAAGCTGTGTATTGTGAGCATGGGAAATGTTATGTCCATCCAATAATCATTACATCCGACAGATAAAATGTAAAAAAATGTCGTTGATGACCTTATTTCATGCTGCAGTCATGGAAACAACTATGCTTCATAAATTCTAATAAACACATCCAATTTTTGATTCAGTGTTGTGTTTCATTTTCATTTTATTAAAAAAATCTTGTTAAGTCTTGTTATAAATGATGGATGTTTATTTTCCCCACAGATTGATAGCAATCATTAAATTCAAGGATTAAATCAAAACAAACATTGTGTCCTGTGTTGCATCTGACAGATTCAGGTGTCCATCTTTAAATGTCTTTTTCTCAGACTCGCTTCATCAAGTTATCTTTTTCAGACCTGAAATGTATATATATAAAAAAAGACTTATCTTTTAAATGGTGTTACTTGCTAAATGACTTTTCTGCTTTTATTTTTCACCCTAATGTCCACCTTCTAAGCAGCAACTTTTGGCACATGCTCATATATGACTTAATTCCAAAAGGTGCGCAAATGGGGGGTCGGATTTTTGACTGTCAATAAAATCTGTTTCGTGAAAAATCTGTTTCAAACACTTTGTCTTGTTGTTGCTTTGTGAGTGTGCATTCATAATTGGTCAGTATCACAGCGGAAACAATATGAGCTCCAAATCTGGAGCTGCTGGAAAAATATTATTTTTTTAAAGTGAAAAGCACCACGGAATTTGACCCCTGAAAACGGACACACTCACGGTGAGTGCTTTCAATGCTTTCATTTACGTACATGACGAATCAAAACATTACCTCAGTCACCAACTTGCACAGAGGAGATATCACTTTACACAGTACATATAAAATCAATTATTGCTAAGTTTTGTTTTTGGAGTTAGACTTAGAGGCTCCGAAATGTCCCTCGATCGAAAATTATGTGTGTTAAAATGTTTCATGACCAGACCAGCATCCGCAGACAATCTAGTGAAGAACTGACTTTCTCTTTCGATGAAACTTTACTCCAGTCACTGTGGTACGTCACTGCATCAGGCGCCAATGTTTTATTTCACTGCCAAATGTCTGGGTAATTTTAAAAATATATTTTGCCATTCTTCATAAAATTGTTGCAAGAAATAATGTTCAACAAAGTATTAGATTAAACAAGCAAAAGAGCACATGGCCGCATGGAAGAGATGTTGTGATATGCGAAAGGTGTGTGGTAATATTTTTGAAGACCATAAAAGTTCAACCTAATTTAAACGTTCATCAGAGATTTAGTCAAATCTTATGGTTATACGATGATATCTATATATATATATATGATTGGTATGTGCCGAATCTTTTAAAAATATCAGAATGTTAGCATACAGAGCGAGTTTTTGTTATGCTGTCGATCTAAAGTTTGTTCAGATGCTTTCGTAAATTTGTTTTCACCGAGTTTCTTACATTACAACATGGGTGCGTGTTGAAATCGTAATGTACGACAGCAGATTGGTTATAAACAGTATATTCTGATCGTCCTCTTTACATTTTTTGCTTGCACTTAATGCAATTCGTTTTGTTTACAAACTATGTCTTCAAACAAATCATCATATATGGTAGACAATTCGAATTTACACAGGTTAAAGTCGTCAAGTTAGGTGTTGAACATTACGACTACAACACGAGCTGTGGAAATAATAACTTTTGACATAATTATGGTGACCATGCCTGTCTGCCTTCCAGAGTTCTAAAAATGTAAGGTGCCGATCTTAATATCATGATAGCACATCATTTTTTTCTTTATTTTTTTTCTTCTCCATACGATTATGCTTTTATATTGTTACGGGAGGGGGTTAATTGTTACAAAGGATTTTACAACTGAGGTCACCATTTTCTTGCAGGGACTCCTTAAGGTCTATTTGGGATGAAGTTTTACTCCTGACTGCAGCTCCATTTTGTTGTTGTTGTTGAATGTTGTGTTTTTGTTTTGTTTGTTGTTGTTGTTGTTGGTTTTTTGTGTATGTGTGAGAGAGATTCTGTGTGTGTGTGGTTTTCTTGGTGCTTGTTGTTGTTGTTTTGATTTGGTGTTTGGTATTTAAACTAAAGAAGAAGAAAAATCTGAAGAAGAGGGAATTGGTAAAAAAATAAGGTAAAGTGATGTGCTCTGTTTTGACTTTAAAAGCTTTTGCTCAGTATAAAACTGCCATGAAAATGGGATTGATATTATCCAGACTGAGGTGATCAAATTCACACACTCAGTTGAGAGAAGCAGCTGATTAACAATAACATCAGTATGTGGTCAACAGAAGAACACTATATAATAACCAGTGCTCTACCGTCGCACTTTTTGCCACAGACATATATGCATGTACTCATATAACTGTGACATTTGGGTCATGCTCAAATAAAACACTTTAAACAGACGTTTGCCAGATCAAGAAATACTGAATACAAAATACTGAATAACTAAAAAGGGCAAGTCAAACAAAAATGGTGTCGGAATAATTCATATAGGAATAGGTCACTATCCGCGACATTTACTCGCAAATGGAGGGTATTATTGATCCAAAGCAGAGAGCAGCTCAGGGATTAGTGTTTTGACGAATGACAATGCCATGGCACTAGTTACCACATCAGTAACGAATGTCGCAACATCCGAGATTCTTTGTCCGCTGTACATTCTAAACCATACAGTCAAATAAAAACAGTCCATTATATTTCGCAGAGAAAGCCTGGAAAGGTCTGATAATAAAACAACAACTATTACATACCGCATAATGCAAGAATGAGGAAAACACACAGAGCTAGCAGAACCAGTGCCCGCACCGACGCCATTTTGATTTTATTAAATAATAAACAAAGCTACCCTCAAGCAGAACCGATGTCGCAAACATATTGGGGGTATGTCGTAAAAATTAATTGGTTCCTCAGTCCTGGAAAATTTTCTCACTAGATTCCCACCTATGTTGATTCTTTCTTTCTTTTCTGTCATTCTCCATTGTAAAGCGGCTGTTCAGATCGTATCTTCGGTTCCGGCACTGCCGACTGAGGTAGTTCCAACTAGCGGTCCCACAACCAGTGCTAGCTCTCTCTCTCTCTCTCTCTCTCTCTCTCTCTGAGTTGTTTGCCTAAACTAGCTGAACTAAACTGAGTATTGTATACCGATGCATATTTATTGTCCATGAGTCCGGGAAAGAAATTCAGTGATTCCGTACCGGCCGACACTGATGATGATGATGTTTCTGCATAGTTCAAGTTGTAGGAACTCTGACGGACTTGTAACTGCATAATTAATCAATTGCCGCTTATTCGTGCTTATGATATTTGTTTGTAGCATAGTCGTGTCGGCTTATTTGTGTTTGTAGTCCATGAAATAAATTTAATTCCGACACTGAGTGATGTTCACTTGAGTGGCATCACTCTGTCAGTGTCAAGAACTCTGACTGAGACTGAGAGAGGCCCGGGACCGCTGAGACTCTTCGAGTGATTGCCATTTGAGACCTCACTTCAGTCACATCCATTTGGCAGTCATTCCGCCCAGTCTCCCCGACTGCCGCTGCCGCTTGGCAAAAGACTCACTTTTTTCACTAGTTTCTCTTCTTTTTTCTTTTTTCTTTTTGTCTTTTCAGTTTATTCTTCTTCTTCTTTTTTTTCTTCTTCTTTTTTTTGGGGGGGCACTCAGTCCCCGTATCATCAGTGTTGTTTCAAGAGTGATAAACCGCCGGTTTTCACTGCTTCTGTTTTATTCTCCATATTAGCCATATATGTCAGTAATATGATATGACAATGCAGACTGGATATGTCTGCAGACTGTTATGACTCAGCCGATGTTCTAAGTGCGCCCTTATCTGGCGGCTTTGGGGTTGTATGCTCATACATGTGTAATTGAATCAACTGTGTATGCACTGCATCTGGAGCCGCTATAACACGCTAATGATGTTTTTGTTAGTGTGAACTTGAAGTTTATGCTCCAGGCCATAAATTTCATTTACTCATTCATGCTTATATCAGTGTTGACCGCTACACTAATAAATGATGCCCTTAATTTTGCCAGTTTTTACTCATCAGTAGCCGGCTTAGCGGCCAAGGACTAGTCAGTGACAGGTTTTGCGGACTGAACCTGAACAGTAGTACGGCAACCCTCAGTGACGTTATAAAATAGTAAAGTTTTCACTAAGTTCGAGTCAGTGTGTGTGTGTGTGTGTGTGTGTGTGTGTGTGTGTGTGTGTGTGGTGTGTGTGTGTGTGTGTGTGTGTAGAGTCAGACTGCGTGCGTGCGTGCGTGCGTGCGTGCGTGCGTGCGTGCGTGCGTGCGTGCATGCGTGCGTGTGTGTGAGACTGACTGACGTTGTGTCAGTCTGTGTCTCTGTCTCTCTGAGTGCCTCAGTGCCCGTCAAGTACTGTGTCTGTGTGTGTGTGTGTGTGTGTGTGTGTGTGTGTGTGTGTGTGTGTGTGTGTGTGTGTGTGTGTGTGTGTGTGTGTGGTGTGTGTGTGTGTGTGTAGTGTGTGTGTGTGTGTGTGTGTGTGTGTGCGTCGTGTGTGCGTGCGTGCGTGCGTGCGTGCGTGCGTGCGTGCGTGCGTACGTGTGTGTGTGTCTGTCTGTCTGTGTGTCCGATGTCTGTGTGCGTCTGCGGGTGTCTCTGTCATTGTGCCAGTGCCGCCGCGCCATATATACCTAATATCCGACAGAGCTATTATTTCAGGTCACATGAGATGGCCGTGATTACCGTGATCAGTTCACGAATAGCAATCCCTGACTGCCGACAACCCGAATGACGATTATTCATCATTACGATTTTCAGCCGTGGCTATCCAGCGCCAAACACGACATGCTTGGTTTAAACAAAGTTTATTTACATTCATGAAAATATGGACAATCAAAATCATTGTATGAGCATTAAACAAGCTAGGCTTATAGTAAATGCTCACAAACATAATTTACTAATTAATTCATTTTGCAACAACGGGCATGTACTATGTTTATATTAAACAACATGAAAACAACGACAAAAATCAATCAAAAATCAAGAGCCGACAGCCTGACTCCAAATAAATTCAGTAGAAACTGAAGACTCGCGAATCGAACTACTACTGAACTGGGGATGTTTTGACTTGACTGACTCAGTCGACCCGTGGGCATTGACACCAACCGGCTACCACGACCCTTAGGTCTGCATGACATGAAAACACGCTGCAGGCTACAAGTACAAAACGTGAGCCGGTCTGGCCTAGCGGTATGGCGTTAGGCTGGTAAGCGGAAGGACCTCGGTTCGATACCGCTTCGGCTCTCCTTTCTCTTCAAAAAGGTTGTGGTTTGTGGATACTGTCTTGTGACTTTGTCCATCACTTCCTACTGAAACATTAAAATGGTTCTCATCGCTGCCCATCTTAATGCAGAAGTCATTCTGGTGGTGACAGTGTAGCGATAGGTATATAATCTCCCTCTCCCCCCACCTCCATACCCCCTTCCCCACCTTCTCCCCGTCCGGCCTAATAAGCCGTACAGTTTCTGTGGACGTTAAGCACCATGTTTACTTACTTACAAGTACAAAACGATTTCATGATTACAAATTGTAAAGGTACATTTCAACTACTAGATTTTCAAGTTTCTAACTCCTCTTTAGTCTTTCTGTGAAGTATTCCAAGTTGTTCTGTTTGCTCTCTTTGCAAAGTCAGTCAGCCGCTGAACAACTTATGCGAGTGTAACTGTAACACATTGCATTCTCCTCCAACTAACTTTTGTAACGTTTTCACTCGGAGTACGTTCACGCTGTTTTTGCACACTGACTGCAACCGAATGATTGAATCAGTCAAATAAATAAATCTTTATTATTCATAATATACAAAGCATAAAAATAAAAATTTTTCCCTTTTGACCATGGGCTAAGACTCAAAATTTAAAAAAATAACAAAAATAAAATGTAAAGAATATATGTATTATCTCACCCCACATTCTTCCCCCTCCCCCCCCCGGCTTCTTCCACAAACTCCCCCGCAAACACTGTGTAATTTC
>JABMCL010002335.1:90000-100000 GCA_018857735.1 Alviniconcha marisindica
TACAAACGTAGACTGACCGGTATCTCGGCAATTAAAAGCAGAAACCCGAAAAGCCATGTCAGCAGCGAAACCTTTCTGTCACCACTCCGCCGAGCGCAACCGCAAGTCTCTTTTGCCCGAGAGTGCGCGAGTGGCAAGCGAGAAACGTAACCTCAATCATGCCTGATCACGATCGGGGCCGACGCGGTCATCGATATTTTCCGTCCATGTTGCTGGCTCGCCTTTTAGTCTCGTTTTTGAACCGTGTACATTCGCGCAGGGTGGGTTTCGACGACGGGACGTTTTCGACGCAAAGGTTCGTGAGTCAACGATGAACGAGAGCCCGGCGTTGATCAGGCCACTTGTGTGCGGCTCTTCTCACACGTGAAGCTTGTTTACGTCTGGCCTGTGTGGGGGCCGTCCGGGCTGTTACTAAATTTAGCTTTAGCGTGTATGGTGCGACAACTATGTCACAATACAAAAATGCGGCTGTTCGTTTGCAGCGTGTTTTTTGTTTTTTTTTCGTTTGTTTGTGCAATAGCTTTGCAAACTAGAAGGGACACTCCATTAGGCGAAGGGACAAAACTTGTGAACAGATGTGTCCTTGTCAGTAAGTCCGCATTTTATTTCACTGACTAAAACCGCCTGGGCTTCGCCTGTGTCACGTCATCACTACTAACTGACTCCGAGTCGTCATTTGATACGACCAGCAAAAACACCGAGGCTACGCTACATGTTGTTATGCGCTGCATAGTTATGCGGAGGACTGTCTTCGGCCATGATAAACTCATCCTTGCATAACAGCATCCACCCCCCAGAAATGGTGATAAATTCCGCAGTATCCTCCAAACCCATATGTGGGTTCCTGTGGCTAAAAAAACGGAAAAAAAATCTTTTTCCCCTCACCCCAAACGGGGCGGGGGTGCTCAGGGTTAGAGCGCCGGACTCGGATTGAAAGGTCGCGGGTTGCCCCGGGGAGCGGTGGGAGAACGAGTTCCCCTCTTTCCCTTTTGCCCGCCCGATATAACCGTAATGGCTGACTGGGCGTAAAACACCAAGACCCCCCCCCCTCCTTTTCTCCCTCCTCCCCTTTTTCCCCCCCCCCCCCCCCTTTTTTTTTTTTTTTTTCCCCCACCCGGGCCCCGTTTTTTCCCTTTTTTTTTGGGTTTTTTTAATTTTGAAATTGGGATGATCCAACCCCTTTGGGTTTATTGGGAACCGAATAAAGGGGGGATTTTTTTTTGTTGGCCGGTTAGTATTTAAAGGGTTTTTCAAAAAATTTTTTTTTAGAGAGTTAATTATATATTAATATATATATATATATATATATATATATATATATATAATAATATATTTGTCCTTTTTTTTTTTTTTTTTTTTGAATTCGAAACCAGAACAATGACTGTGTCGTGTCCCAAGGACCTTTCAGTTGGGGATTGAATATTTACCACTTGGCGAACAAAGTGACGGATTGAATGTATTCGTTCATCAATCAGACATTTTACACATTTTGGTGTGTCTGAAATTCCCCTTACGTCAGTGACGAGGGGGTTAGCATTCCAAATTATTCAATTTTGAAGGGGCGCGGATGAACCTGGGCATCCAGGGATCGCGGTGTATGTTCATAATTCTATCCGGATTTCACTATAGGCGCTATGTTTGGAATCCACGTATGTCGAAAGCATTTGGTTTAGGTCAAAACAGGAAGAGGCCCTCCATTCCTCATAGCCTTCATTTTAGAAGTCCCTCTCCACTTTGGTCTGGTTTGATGAAATTTTTTGTCTGATGGACAAAGTCCAAAACAGCAAGCATCACAATGAAATTTTGCTTCTTGGTGATTTTAACATTCATATGTTCAAACCCAATCCAGCATGGGTATCAACTCTGTCCCTGTTTAACTTACACCAATGTGTACAATCCCCGACAAGAATGACTTCGACAACTTCAACTCTTATTGATCATATATATGTGAGCAATCCTAACAGACTAATACGTACACATGTACCAATAACCAGCATGAGCGATCATTATCCGGTCTGTTGCACACTTTCTTGTCAAATTCCGCAAAGGTTGGGAAACACACCACTGTAACGTATAGGTCTTACAAACATTTTGATGCAGGTTCTTTTCTCTGTGATTTAAGTAACACTTCATTTGATGCAATATATGGACTTAGTGACCCAGATGAAGCCCTGGCCCATTTCTATAAATTGTTCTTACTGGTCTACGACAAGCATGTCCCTATTCGGAGACAGCGTGTAAATAGGTCGTTGCCTCCCTGGCTCACAGTTGACATTCGACAGGCTATGAAACAAAAGGACCGATTTAAGAAGCAGAAAACTACCCTGAATTTAAAAAGCAAAGAAGACATATGAAATATTTAGTCAGGCAGGCAAAAGACATATTTTGAGAAAATTGTGTCCAACCAAACTGACAACACTTGCTTGGTTTGGAAAGCTCTGAATGCTCTTACCAAGAATTTCTCTTGTGAACAGAATATACCAAGTACTTTAACTGCGGAGGTATTTAATGATCACTTTTTGTCTCTAGCGAAAACATTGACTAAAACGCGTCAGAGGGGGGTTGAAGAGTACCAATGTTCTGATGAACTGAAGAACTTTTGCACAAAAAGGCTTAAATTTGATGACACTTTCATCATTCCTGAAATTACAGCTTATAAAGTTGGTAAATATGTTTCCAGTGTTGGTAGCAAAAATACCTCAGGTTGTGATGGAATTAGTAATAAATTATTATGCTTTCTTTACCATACATTGTTCAACACCTAGCGTATGTTTATAATTTATGTATCAACCACAACTGTTTTCCTTCAGACTTGAAAACGGCAAGAGTCCTCTTCCAAAAGCGAAAGATTTAACTGACATCAATAATTATCGTCCCATTTCTGTTTTGTCTTCAATCTCTAAACCCTTGAGAAGCACGCGCACAAGCACCTGCTCAAATATCTTGACAGATTCAACCTAATCCATACACATCAGTCAGGATTTCGACCACAACACTCATGTCAGTCAGCACTTACCTCTCTTGTTGACAGGCTATTATCCTCCATAAATGACTCAAAGTTGAATGGTGTTGTCTTTTTAGATCTCAAAAAGCCTTTGACCTTATAGACCATCAGATTTTATTGAAAAAAGATGAAAACGTATCAGTTAACCGACAATGCCATTCGGTTTTTTGAATCATATATTAGCCAAAGAAATCAGAAAGTATTTGTTGCTGGACATTATTCACCTGAGGGCTCTGTCAAAGTTGGAGTTCCACAGGGGTCTGTTCTGACCTCTTCTCTTCAGTATTTATATAAATGATCTCCCGTTGAGTATTTCATCTGCTGAAGTTGATTGTGACATGTTTGCTGATGATTCGTCTCTTTCTGCTTCTGGAAGTAACATAGCTGCTGTAAATGCTAAGCTGCAGCCAAGTATCCAAGAAGTAACTGAATGGTGTTCTGCGAATGCAATGTTGCTCAACCCAGAGAAAACTAAAAGTATGGTACTGAGTAGCCACGCGTGGTCTACCTCCTCTTCGTTTCATGTTGAATTCCCAGGTAATAGAGCAGGTTTCAGAACATCGTCACCTTGGTGCTATTCTTGATGACCAACTTAAATGGCAAGCTCATATTAACAGTATTACTAACGCTGTTGCTAAAAATGTGTATCTGCTCTCTCGCCTCACACTTTTGTAACAGTGAAGCTTGTAATACGTTTTTTCACGCTCACATTATGTCCAGAATTAATTATGTCTCTAATTATGTCTCTAATGTCTCTGCAGTGATGTACATATCAAAAAAATTTAAAGCTGTACACAAACGTGCAAAGTTCTTTGTGCTGCCTCGCCAATGCTAACTGGACGAGGCACATTTCATATGGTCCATTACCTTTAAAAAAGCATCTTCAGTGTAATAAATGCATCTTAGTGCATAAAGTTATCCATAACAAATCACCCCAATATCTGAGACAGCTTGTCCGCACTGGAGCGCGCAACGACCATGGTTCACGGAACAGCATTCTTATTTTGCCCAAAACAAGAATTGACATTTATAAGCTGAGTTTTGCTTATTCTGGATCCTTTTGTTGGAATGCGCTACCTAGAAGTCTTAAAATAGCATGCTCAGTACTTTCAAATCTAAAGCTCTTCAACATTTTCGTACTGAATGTAACATATAAGTTTTCAGTCTTGAACCGTACAGCATTTAGTTTCCTAATGTTTGATACACCTGGCATTCTATGTTTATGTGAGCAGGTGTGCACGCCCAGGCGTGTGCGTGCAATTATGTTTTTAAATATATGGATATATTTTCCTTGGATGGTGAGGTACATTTTTTGTCTTGATTGTATACCAGCTCTGTGCTAAGTATACAAAATATTAATTTAAATGTTTTATTCCTTTTATCTTTCCAATTTCTGTTCATACTATTAGCGGTAGCAGCGGTAGTGTATTGTTATCATCGCAGTGCTATTAGAATATTCATTGCCACATCAATGCCATGTATGTGTGTGTATGTGGAGGAGGGGTGTGCGCGAGCGCGCGCGCGCGCGTGTGTGTGTAATATGTGCATACATGTCTGTGCATATACATGAATGTGTGTATATGTATATATTCCTTCTATATCTTTTACTTATTAATTTGTTTATATTTCTGTTGTAGTTGTGTGTGTGTGTGTGTGTGTGTGTGTGTGTGTGTGTGTGTGTGTGTGTGTGTGTGTGTGTGTTTGTAAAAAAGATTAGTTGTTTTTATTTTAAATTTGTTTAATTTTATGTACTAATTTAGTATCCGTTTCTTTTTCCTTGTTGATATTGTCGTTTTTCTTAAGCTTAATTTTGTCCCTCCCCTTCCCCTGCTCTCTCTGTAAATTACCCAGTTTTGTTTTTGTTTTTTATTTTATTTTTTTGGTGTGTGTGTGTGTGTGTGTGTGTGTGTGTGTGTGTTTAACTGTGTTTTAGACTTTTTTGCTCCAGTTGTTTTTCACTGCTATTTTTTTCATTTTGCAATCGCTGTCTGGTTTTATATGTGTTGTTGTTATTATTATTATTGTTTTATTAATTGTTGTTTTTATTTTTACTGATGCTGTATTTGTCTATAGCCTTCTGTAATAATATTTAACTGTGAATGTCTTGGTTATTAGTAGTACTGTAGAAACGGCAGATATGTGAGTCGGCCTTTGTGCTAATATCTTCACCGTTGAGAAATAAAGTTCAATCAATCAATCTGTCTCTGTCTCTGTCCTCTCTCTCTCTCTCTCTCTCTCTCTCTCTCTCTCTCTCTCTCTGTGCAATCCTTGCCGAAAGTAAGCTCGCTGTCTCTCTCTGCTCATAATATGTAACTGAATGATGTATAGCATGTGTTCGTCTGGCGCCGTGAGCACGCTATGTTTTGTGTGGAAACTATTCTCATATATAACATTTCACTCACTCATTCAAGCCTATATCTATATAAATAATGCCTGTAATTTGATATCTACTCATCGGTAGCTTAGCAAGGACTAGTTGCTCTGTGGGCCCGTTTGTTTAGCTTGCGCCTGTGGAATGTGATCGTTCTTTCACACAGCTCGAAAGACAAATGTTGGGATTGAGAGCCCGTAATTACTAGCTCAGCTAGAGCTATAGATTCGGGGGGGCTATTGCGTCTGTTCAACTTTAACGGAGATATATATATATATATATATATATATATATGTTTGTTGTAGATTTTGACTTCAAGAGTTTGTTCAAGATTGTGACTGTGATCTGACTTTTTTAAGTCAGATCACAGTCACAATCTTGAACAAACTCTAAAGCGGTGTTAACAAAATTTTGACACTTGAAGTACTACACTAAATTCAGTGAATGACACAAATTGTTTGGTGGTTAGTATGAAGTTGAAATGTGTATCTATATAATATATTTGCTTGCAAATTTTTGTCGTCCTCAGACCCTTTGCGGTTGACCGTACGTGAAAAATCGACTCTCTTAAACTCTTGACGTAGTTGAAGTCAAAGTGACTCATTTTAAAACTGGCCTCAGCTTGAATGAGCTGAGGCTTAATATTACTAATATAGGTTTCTAATATAATATAGAATAATAGATTACCAGATAATAATGCTGTATGGTGTACTTCTGCTCACCATGACTTATCGGCGACAGTAAGTTTTGGTGTTTGACGTCCCACGAAGCGTACAGGGTCATACATCAGGACTGTGGTCTCAGATGTTCGATACTTCTGTGTATCAAAAGCAAATATTTATATATCACTTTATCAGTGTGTATGACGGCATGGCTGTTTGGCTGTCACTGTGCTTGCGTGGCAACCATCGATTGGGGCCTGCACGTGGAATTATTGATGGAGACAGTCACAGTGAAACAAAATCTATAATGTTAAGACAGGAACCATTGCCAAAGCTATATCGTTTACATGTTTGCAGGTAAAAGGTGACCGCCGTTTCACGGATTGCTACTCAGCAAAATCGTATGTAAAGTAAAACGTGTAATGCTTTCTATTATTATTCTGTTTTTTAAAAAACAAAGGGAAAAACGGCCCTGATAAAAAAGATTTCATTTAACTCCCCCCCTGTGGTTTATAAAAACCAGTAAATTCACCATGATCCCCGACAAATAAAGGAATAAACTAAGGGGGGGGTGAAAGAAAAATTTATAACCCTAAATTTAACGACGGGTTTTCAGTATCCCCATAAAAATTTTACTGTTGAAAATTTTTTTGGTATTTACTAGCCCACACCCACACAAAACCGAACAGAAAACCCACACACACACACACACAAAACACACCCCCCCACCCCAACCCAAAACCCCGCATACTCCCCTTTTCCTTTTTCTCCACCTTCTCCCCCCCTTTCCTTCTCCCCCCCCCCCCCCCCCCCCCCCCCCCCCCCCCCCCCCCCCCCCCCCCCCCCCCCCCCCCCCCCCCCCCACCCCCCCCCCCCCCCCCCCCCCCCCCCCCCCCCCCCCCCCCCCCCCCCCCCCCCCCCCCCCCCCCCCCCCCCCCCCCCCCCCCCCCCCCCCCCCCCCCCCCCCCCCCCCAAAAATAAATTCTCTCCCCCGCTGCAATTTCAGGCTGGCTAAAGCCCACTTTCCCAGTCAGTCTGTGATATTAATACACCACTTTAGTGGACTTTCCGGCGGCACTGTTGCCGCTGTCTGACTGCAAGCCATAAACTACAGGCAGTGCACAGTGCCGCTGAAGTCCATCTAATCTGTGCAGAGCACCATCGGACAGTAAAACCACTAATAATGCGCTGACAGGCAGCAGGCCGACCCCAGTCGCAAGCCGAGCCGCATAAAATCCTCACTTCACGCTACACTGTCCACATGGTTCAGGAGCTGTGTAAAAAGAATTTTCCGGGGGGGGCGCCCCTTGGGAAGGGTCCGTCCTAACGACCCCTTCTGGTTTCCGTGGACGTAAAATTTATTGCACCGGGGCTTGGCATGGTCACAAAATTTGCCCCCTAATAGGGCCCAACTGACATCTGAGGACATAAAGCATCACTTCATCATCATCATTACACTGTCCACGTTAAATGCCCGCCTCCGCATATTTAGTTGCCGTCTTTCACTTTCAGGGCCCCCGACACTTTTAGTACCCCGTCCTTAGTAATGCCCGAGCTTGACACGATTGTGATTGCCGAGAATACGCAGTGTCGTTGATGGTAGAGCATAACGGGACAGGTATCCGTGTTGTTAGCCGACCCGGTTTGGCTGTCCGCGTTGGATGACACTCTAAACCCCCTGTTTTCCTCTTCCCCTCTCCCCCGCCCCCCTCACCCCCCCCCCCCCCCCCCCCCTCCCCCCCCCCCCCCCCCTCCCCCCCCCCCCCCCCCCCCCCCCCCCTCCTCCTCCTTTTCCAAAGCCCTTTTAGTTGTAATCGTTTCATTGACGGGGATCTTTTTCTTGTGAACGTTTCGTGCTAGCGTCTGTCAGGTGTCAGGTGAATCTTTCTTGGCTGATTAAGCCGTTAACCAAGTTGCGGGTCAATGATGACGCGAATCTAGTTTGTTTAATTGTGTGTCACGTGAAGGTCCAAACTGAAATAGAATGAGCGTTTGGTTTAAGATGATACAATAGGTAGTGTTGCTTAATGTCCTCAGATGTCAGTTAGCATATTAGGGAAAAACCCCAAAAAAACTGGACCAATGGCGAAGCATGGGGTTTGTATAGCCCTTTTCGTCCACGGAAAAAACCCGAAGGCTCTTTTGGAAAGGACAGCCCAGGACGGCCCACTCGACTCTCACACAGCTCCTGAACTATATGATACGAACGGATTTTATGATATGTTTTTAATAAAATTTTAAATTTAGATGGGAGGAAAAACTTACCTATTTGGCAAAACACCGGTTTTTCCCGAGGTTGGCTTTCCCAAAACCATTTCCCCTTTTTTTTCTTTTTTTTTTAATTTGAAGTAATTTCTCAAGATTTTTTGGAAATAAAAATTTTTAATCTTTTTCTGCAACTGAAAAGGTTCCTTTCCAAAAAAATACCTTTTACCGTTAGAAATTTTTTTTGGTTTAAAAACAATTCTATTAAGCACATTAAAAATGCTTCTTTTCGGTTTAAATTTGAAGTAGGAGCTTCAATACTATACTTTTGGTAATAATATCAAATACATAGCCCTTCTGTTTTTAATACCAAACCTGTACGGCGTTAGGCTGGTAAGCAGAGGGACCTTGGTTCGATTCCGCTTCGGTTGTCCTTTCTCTTCAAAAATTGTGGTCTGTGGACACTGTCTTGTTTGTGTCTTTGTCTCTCGCGATTAATGAAACATTAAAATGGCTCTTATCGCTGCCCACCTTAATACAGGAGTCATTCTGGTGGGGACAGTGTTGCTTATATATAATATATTATATATATATATATATTATATTATTATTATATAATTATAATCTCCCTCTCCCCCCACCCCAACCCCCTTCCCCCTCCCGTCCCTAATAAGCCATTATGGTTTCTGTGGAGGTTAAGCACCATGTTTACTTACTTCCCACGCAGGCACCACTCCGAAAGGCAAACGGGTGTCTCGGTGTTAGCAGAGTAGGTTAGGACAAGGACCTACATATTATGTAGCTCCATGGTTAGGACGTGCATTCAGACATGACCGGCTTACCTAGTACCTGTCCTATCGCCACGCTTGATATCACACGACTGAAGCTCGGGTCGGTTCGGCTCAGCTAGAGCCTTTTAACTTCCACCGTGAAACCAGTCCCCGAGCCTTTTGAAGACGCTTGGGATCATTGTTCAAATCACAGCTTGTCCCTAATATGTCAGCCGACATCTGAGGACATTAAGCATCACTTCATCATCATTGTTCAAGTAGATGGGATGCCCCATTCTATACAAGCAGCTTACCCAGGCAGCTCTTAATAGCCGTGGTCTTTCAGCCGTTCACAATTTGGTAGCTTGGATTGAACAACAACAATAACACACAGAGAGTGGGGGGGGGGAGGGAGAGAGAGAGAGAGAGGAGAGAGAGAAGAGAAGAAGGGAAGAAGAAAAAGAAAAAGAAGAAGAAAAAAATAAAAAAGTTTTAAAGAAACTTCTGTTAAGTTCTGAAAACCCCCCCCCCCCTCACCCCACCACCACCACCACCACACCACACCCCAACCCTTCTCCCTCTCTTTTCCCTCTCTCCTTTCTCTTTCCCCTTTTTTCCCCCCCCCTTCCTTTTCCCCCCTTCTGCTTTCGCCTCCCTTTTTGTGTTTAATTTTTTTTTCTGACTGTTTATATTGCAAAAAAGGAAGAAAGAAAAGAAAAAAAGGCTGCTACCAGTATATGACCAGACATAGGTGGCTGGTCATGGTCCAACTGAAAGATCGGTTCTTGTGAAGAGGCAGATGGTCGATCGTCAGAGTGTGTACTGGTCTGGCATCGAATTATGTTGGATACAACTTTGCAGTTTACAGTGAAATCTCTCTCTCTCTCTCTCTCTCTCTCTCTCTCTCTCCCCTCTCTCTCTCTCTCTCTCTCTCTCTCTCTCTCTCTCTCTCTTCTCTCTTCTGTCTGTTTTTCGCTTGTTTGTCTCT
>JABMCL010002335.1:105000-117500 GCA_018857735.1 Alviniconcha marisindica
AATAGTTTCTACATCCTCGAAGTAAGATCAACAAGATCAAAGCACGAACACAAAATCGTTCAACTCTGATTTAAACTGAACACAGTCGAGCAATACTTAGTCTCTTTTCGTCGTCATTCAAACGGACTGTATCAAAAGTGCAAAGTTTATCCTCGTGACTGCGTACATGTACATGTTCCGTCTGAGATGCCTGTGTCGGTCGTACCGAGACCTAGGATGAAGGGGGAGGGGGGGGGGGGAGAGGGGGCGGGAAGGAGGGATATCTACAGAGGTTTCGTCTGATCAGTCTGAGCGAGTGGCCGTGCTGTTGACGTGTGCCGCTGTGGCTGGTGGACAGATATAAAGCCCAGGCAGAGCTGCTAATTCTGCTGGCTGTGCCGACACACACGGTGTGCGCTTTTGAGTCGTTTCACCAACAATATCAAGTGATACCTTGCCAGATATCTCCGGCCTCGAACTGAAAATATTTGCAACGTTTGCACAGCGGCACTTTTAAGATAGCAGTTTCAGTTTTCTGTGTGTATAAGCCTACATGCTGTGTCTGCCGTGTGGTACGTAGGGAAGGTTATTATCATTTTGGGAGAAGTTTTTCAAATGGTTCCCCTCAGTCCCCGGTGATAGTGTTCCAGGCTCCTGCGCTCAACATGAAGTGGAATCTGCGTCTTGTAGTTGCTGCAGAGGGGTAAGTTAAAAAATGGTTTTTTGCTGATATACAGTGTTTTTAAGGGGCTGTTTAGGGCTATTAAGCGGCAGTCATTATAGGGCTATTAGTCATGCCTTAATGTACGGTTGGTTTGGTCGCAGAAATGTGCAGTTTCGAACAGAATATCTGCTCAAACTTTCACCGGAAGCTCTATACATTTTGCAGAAGTTTAGTCCAGTCACACCCTGTACGAAGTGTGTGAACTATTATTTTGGGTGACAACATGCTGACTTCCAAAGATTTTGCACTTCTTGTTTCCTTGCATCGTGGAAGAAAACGGAGCTATACCGGCATTGACACAGATTTTGGTATCAAGTCGGTTGTAACGTTCTTTACGTGCCAGCTCTTACTACACGCAGTATGTAAGTAACCTGATGTTTAGCACCGTAATCAGTCGCTCGTTTCAAAGACAGAGGTCTGGAGTTAGAAACCAAACAATTACAAAACACTCACATTGGACTTATTGACTGAGTGTTCTTCGTCTTTGTTTTTGTTTACGTTATTTAAACAAGTCAGCTGGAATCAATGTCAGCAATGTTTGTACTGATTGCAATGTCCAGCGCTGGAATCGAAAATTAATGTGTCGCGGGAATTTCTTGTTGGTCTTTTTTTCTTTTCTTTTTTTCTTTTTCTTTCTTTTCTCTCTCTCTCTCTCTCTCTCTCTCTCTCTCTCTCTCTCTCTCTCTCTCTCTCTCTCTCTCTCTCTCTCTCTCTCTCTCTCTCTCTCTCTCCGGAATTGAGGGCGTGTGGCTGAGCATTTTATTTACTAAGCTCATTCATGCACGAACCGATAACCAAAAATCAGTATCACAGCCATACAGTGTCCATACGACGTGTCACTTGAACTTTTGGGCTGTGCCGGAGACATTAATTTTGTGGTGGCTGTTGCAGATGAACAAAGGTTTCAGAAACAGGCCTAAAGCAAGGGCCGAGTTGGGAATGGTTTTATATGGTTTGTGGTCACACTGTCCTGTGACTTTGCCCCCCCCCCCCCCCCCCATAAATGAAGCATTAAACTGGCTCACATTGCTGCCCATTTTAATGCAAAATATTTCTGATGGTGACAGTGTAACGTTCAGGATACTCTCCCCCACCCCCCCCCCCCTCTCCCCCTTCCCCCCCCCCCCCCCCCCCCCCCCCCCTCTTCCCCCCATCATCCCGGTTCACGCGAGTGTCGAAATTCGGGTCAGTGTTCTTTGTGAATAGCTTGAGCAGAAGCATGCTGTGTTTTCGTGTATTTGGTAACACATTAACAGACCCTTCTGTAGGCAAACACGACACTACAGTGTCGCTGGTGCATACAGCTAGGAGACTCTGGTATGACGGCCAACAGGGCTGGACGCTGACTTGCAGCTGTTGACATAAGGCGAAGAGCAGAAGGCAAACATTGTAAAGTTCGACGAAACTGCCCTCCATTTTGGCTTGACTCCGGAAATGGCCAGTTGTTGTGTTGCTTAATGTCCTCGGATGTCGGTTGACATATTAGGGACAAGCTGAGACCAGTGCGCGAGCATGGTTCAGTATTGCTTTACGTCCACGGAAACCGTAAGGCTCGTTAGGACGGAAAGCCCAGGACGGCCACCTCGACTTTCACACAGCTCCTGAGCTCTGAAAGAAATGGCCATAATTATGTCAACGTGTTAACGGATCTGACAACTTTTCGCTTAATGGTGTGTTGGTAGCGTTTAGTGTGTGACTTGATATAATTATCGGCTTTTTGCGGTGGACTACGAGCGCAAGGAGGCATTTCTTTAACCCCTTCAGTGCCATGATGTCACCTCAAAACCACAATTTAAAAAGGGCAAAATTCGAAACCCTTTAGCCTTTTTTCTTTTTTGCACTGGCATGTGAAAGAATTCTCATCAAAACGCATAGCATTAAAAGTAGATATGATATAGAGCCAAAATATATTCATACTATTTGCAGGGATGTCCGTGCGCTTTCAGTCCGGAAATTGTACATGCTGGGGCAATGAATGGGTTAACTAATTCCAAAAACAATGTATAGTGACCTACGCACGTGTATTTCTTTTTTTTTCGAAATATGTTGCTTTATTGGATGTATCCGTGGTTTTCAGGTCGGCTCAGATTCAAGTTTTGTATTGACCCACAATGTTGAAAAACAACAACCCAACAATGCAGGCCTATTTCTGCCCTTACAGCTGGCCTCTGTGGCGTGTTTTGAATTCATCATATCGATTTTCTTTTTCGCGCAAACATGTCATTTTTGGCGAAACCTCAGAAGTTTACGTGAGGAATCCCCAAAAAGACAAAACTGGCACCATTCATTATAGCACTTTTTTTAAGCAGCATTATTCCAGAAATAAATAAATAAATAAATAAACGAAGCAGAAGTTGTGGGGGTTCGAGGGTATTGACCTGGGCGTCCATATCACATGTTAACCTGTTAATCTTTCCCTTGACCGTACGGTGTGATACGACGTCCACGGGGAAGTGCTTCCCATCAGGCAAAAAGACGTCGTGGAACCCCCTGCTCGAATTCTTGCTGTTCATGCATGCTGAGAGGAGGCCAAACACTAGAAAACTTACGTTCCTGGTTGGCCTAACATGTCCCCAAAACCTTTTGGAGTTTTCGCATCAGCAGCACATATCCTTTGGAAAGGAAAGCGTTAATCTAGTGCCGGCTGCAACCCACATTTTATTGTTGTTGTTGTTTTGGGGTGAGAGGGGGGGGGGGGGATATTTAAGGCTTTAACTAGCTGAGCTCCGTACCCGTTTTGACAGAGCAGGGATATTTTAAGTACCAGTTAGTCTGCAGCGCCACTATCTGAAGACAGCTGGTACATAGTGTAGCAGGGGATGGATCGTGGAATGAACTAACAATAATATCATGACGTGGACAAATAAAGTGTCATCGCTGTTGCTATAGGTCAATTCTGCTGACATAACAGGAATACAGACCTATTGTTTTATTAACCATTATTCTGTATGTGTTTCCAGCTGATGTTCTCCGGCGTTCCGCTACAATAATAAACAACCTGATCGAGGTTGTAAATGATACTCACCGCGGACGTGTTCATTTTCAAATCGAAGGGAGGATAGCCATACATTTTTTAATGACTTTAGTGTGTGTGTGTGTGTGTGTGTGTGTGTGTGTGTGTGTGTGTGTGTGTGTGTGTGTGTTGTTTTTGTTTTGTTTGTTGTTCTTGTTTTTGTTCTTATAGTTCGCTATGTAAAATACACACACGCATATACACATGACACAGAGAGAGAGAGTCTTTGGGTGCGCGCGCGCGCGTCACCGTGAGCTCAGGGAAAGATCAGTGAAACTTTGCAGCTTGCCATTATTGGCATGCCCAGCCGTCCGAAGGTTATCTGTTAGCAAAGATTGTAAATACAAAGAATGTATTTATAATCTTTGCTGCTAGGTATACGTTCGTGTCTGTCACTGAAATGAGTAACGCAACATGGTTATTTGGAGAGTGATTAAAAAAGTGACGACTGTTATTGTTCCCTAGTCAGTCATATCAGCTGACTCCTTTGGCCACGTAGGAGGAAAGGTGCTACAGATTAGGTAAGCAAACCCATGACGCAAATTCAGTAGGGTGTGCACTCAATGAGGTGACGCCGACTTATCAGTGTCAATGAACCCCAACTGCAGAACAGAAGTGTAATCGAACGAAGGAGGTCCGTCTGCTTACTACCCTGACCGCCTTATTGCTAGGACAAATTGACACTGGCACATTGAATTAAATAGGCCAACAGCCCCTTGCAACGGGGTAACAAGAGACTTACAGAGCCCAGAATATACATTCGATGACATCTTGAGCTAGATCTGCAGTGGGCTAATGCAATCTCTACCAACACATAATGAATATAATGTCTGCATAAGCACATGCATATGTTTGCACAGCGGCTCTATGGACACGCAAACAAGGTTATACTCAAGTATTTGCAGCCATCTCGGATGACCTTAGATTAAATGCAACCTCTTGAAATTTGACAATATTCAAAATTGTGTCCTGAGAATTTCTGTTCATGAGGATGGTGAGATTTTTTCTGGGGTCGCGTGCACCAATTATACCTGTCGGGTATTGTTCTTAATTGATCGTACAGTGGACACTGAAATACAAAATGTTTTTCCGTTTCTTGTTTGTTGGCAAACAATGGACATGTTGTATGATCTGTTGTTGGTGACAACCGATGTCTATGCAGATTTATCTGCGATACATCCATTCTGAACTGTGCAAGAGAATGTCTGTATACCTCCATCCAAAGAACATCCACATATCTCTCTCTTTTAAAGCAATGTTTGTAGTTATTGTACACTGACAGCCTTTCACTTGTGTCCAGATGAATACACCATCTCTGGCAGAATGCATTACGCAGTCTTTCTTCCAACTCCTTCATAAAATAGTTTAACATTTCCGCAGCCCAAAAGCCACACTTGTTCGAATCTATTCAGTGTTGAATAAAAACTGATTTTACATGTGATACCCAAGTTGCTTTGCCTCTGTTGTGTATCGCAAATACCATTTTACATTTTGTAATGTATACATTTTTGAGTAGATATTGTCTGGTTGCATGAGTAATTTAAGCCAATATTTAATAAACCTTAACTGCGACTGTAATGAGCTGCGGTTTGCGACCTAGTTCTCCGTAAACATCATTTGGAGTCATTACGTACATGCAAAAAAGACTTTAGAAGCAAAAAGCTGCGCACGCTCAGCTTGTTCATAATTTCTGTAGCCCCAGATTTAGGAATAATTCAATATTGATAGGTCCAAGTGATACACCATGTCTTGCTTTACGAAAGGTGTCATTCGCAAGCTCATTTGCTAACACAGAGAAGAGAATTGGACTGGTAAAATTTTCCTGTTTCAGACCCTGCCAACAGCGGGGAAAGCCTGACAGTTCCGTTGCGGCGTTGCTTTTAACACAAGCTCGTACGTTCCCAAGCATACATGGCCTTAATAGTTCCCAACATTTTACCTTGGATACCGCTTCTGAGAAATACCGACCACAGAATGTTGCGATTTACATGTTTAAGTAGGGGAGTTTTGTTTGGCAGATTCAGACCCTTTAACTCCCTCTTTGAAACACTACAAAAGGTGTGACTGGGGGCGGGGTAGAGGATAGGGGCGGTGGGAGGGAAGGAGGGAGGGTTAAGGAGGTGGGGGGGGGGGGGGGGGTGCTCCCAAGGGCTCTCAAATGAGTTTGCTGCGATGAGATCAGAGGCGGGTCAGTGTGCCCTGAAGGGTGTAAAAGCAGTGTCCAGATACTGCCCTTCCTCACAGCGAGCAGTATCTACTCTCACTTGCTTGACCGGTCCTGTCTGTTCACTCTTAGGACTGCGAGTTTGAACAGAACAGTGAATTTAATGCGAAAGGTATGTTACGCACAAAATCAGTCACTGTGACCAACGACTAATCTATCACACAAATGAGGAAAGAGGCTAAGTCTAGTCGCGCATATTAAACTGGAGAAGTTGTTAGGTAAAAATAAGTCCATGCCGAAAGTAATGAGAGAAGTTGCATAAGAAAGGGAAAACTATCGAAGCGGTATAAGACCAAAACCACTCTTACCTTGAGTTACAGATTGCATAAGTCGAAAGCGTCATTGTCAGAATTTAGCCCAGGAGTCCCTGGGAATGACACCACAAACCCCAAACGTGCAAAATGTTTAGCTGTAACAATGTAAGGCTGGCACCAAATGCAACGATTATAAATGCAACGACAATAGGAGGTCTGCGTCTTCACTGAGATCCGCGAACGACACCCCAGCTGTATAATTGTATACAAGGCCTGGGGTTCCCGTTTTAGCATATATAACAGACGATAACAATGTAATCTGATGACACTGACGAATTGCAAACATGCTTCTCGGCATCATGAATTCACAACGGGCTCTGTCTGGAAAGACAACGGGCTCTGTCTGGAAAGTGAGCAGCTTCGCTGAATATGCATGCATGGAGATTTGCCAGACTGGAGCCAGAAGTTACGAAAACATAATTACGCCATATGGTGCATGTCAGTCGGATTGCACAGATGGGTGGCTGGGTAGATGAGTGAGTTGGTGGATAAGTAAATTAGTGCCCTTCGTCCCCTTGCTGGCTGCTGACCATATTGCAGTCAGTGATTCATTTAGCGGTTCAGCCAGTCGGTCTGTCAGCCAATCAGTCAGTCAGTGACTCATTTAGTGGTTCAGCCAGTCGGTCTGTCAGCCAGTCAGCTAGTCACTGACTCATTTAGTGGTACAGCCAGTCGGTCTGTCGGTCAGTCAGCCAGTCAGTCAGTGACGCATTTAGTGGTTCAGCCAGTCGATCAGTCGGTCTGTCAGCCAGTCAGTGACTCATTTAGTGGTTCAGCCAATCGGTCTGTCGGTCTGCCAGCCGGTCAATCAGCCAGTGACTTATTTAGTGGTTCAGCCAGTCGGTCAGTCAGCCAGTCAGTCAGTCAGCCAGTCAGCGACTCATTTAGTGGTTCAGCCAGTCGGTCTGTTGGTCTGTCAGCCAGTCGGTCAGTCAGTGACTCATTTAGTGGTTCTGTCAGTCGGTCAGTCAGTCAGTCAGTGACTCATTTAGTGGTTCAGTCAGTCGGTCTGTCGGTCTGTCAGCCAGTCAACCACTCAGTGACTCATTTAGTGGTTCAGTCAGTCGGTCTGTCAGCCAGTCAACCAGTCAGTGATTCAGTTAGTGGTTCAGTCGGTCTGTCAGCCAGTCAGTCAGTCAGTGACTCATTTAGTGGTTCAGCCAGTCGGTCAGTCAGCCAATCAGTCAGCCAGTCAGTCAGTCAGCCCCGGTGTTACCTACGATGTTGACTGGGCGTTAAACGGCAGTTATTTATTTACTTGCCAGTCAGTCAGTCAGTCAGTCAGCCAGTGGTACCCTGTGGACGTCTGTCTACATCCATGAGATATCATTCGATAATCTGCGCATACCGCTGTCTTTTGTCCGTCCATCTCTCTTATTGAGGAACAGAAATCCGACCGGCTTGTCAATTGATTATAGGATGGATGTTTAGAAGAAGAGGAAGAAGAAGAAGAAGCAATAAGAGTGATCAAAGGGTAGCTATATAATAACACAAAACACAGTTAATCATACCTTCGTGAAACTAGAGCAGTCATTGAAAGTATTCTCCCTTGTCCTGATTGGACAGCTGCAACAGCCGGACGTCTCATCCAATCAGCGAAGGCTCTAAGATATAGTCTCTTTTGGGGATAGTTCCCAGCTCTGGATTGACAGCTTTGCTGAGGTCCTGCACGTGTGAATGAAAGCTTCCTTGCAGCCGGCCTGTCCTTCAGAAGAGGGGACAACCAGCCAGCAGTCAGGTGGGCGAGGTGGAAGGTGGTTTGGGCAACATTTGTACCCGTTGTTCTTAAAGATACTGAATTGTTGCCCTTCTTTTCTGTATCTGTACCTGCTGAGTACGTTGCATGCAGCCTCCAGTTATCTGGCATAAACGCAGCGGGGTTGGTGGGGGAGGGGGTTGAAGGCCGGGGGTGGGTGGGGGTGGGGGCTGCACAGTGGTTTAGCGGCCCTTGCTGGCCGCAGTGAGAGTTTGGAAACTGTTCACAGAGTCGGTGTGTGCTGTGGTGTTGTCGAAATGGTTCCAGCTAGTCCACCGCCGTTCGCATAAAGAATGAGTTTTTGTATTGCTCCGTGTGACAGTGCTGTATGTTGAAGCGTATATTGTTCTTGTTCTTGTTCTTCCTGTGAAGCGACCGCAGTCATCGTTTTGATTATTTTGTCACTTTACGGAGGGTCAGCAGCGCAAAACAACAACAAAAAATGTTTTGGACTACTGCAGTCTGGAGGCCCTTGACACAAATGTGTCGATGGTCTTGGCCTCAGTGACTTCCTGGGCAGGTCATTCCAGTCTCTGATGGTTCTCGGCAGGAATGAATACTGCTGGTACTGGGTTCTGCAGTGTGGCTGCGAGAACTGTTCAGGTGTTTTCTGTTTAGGTGTTAATTGTGCTGCTTGTGCTGTAGTGTGGGTTTTTCCTTGTACGTACTAAATAAGCGACCTGGTTTCTGGGGAGTTAGGAACTGGTTTACTGGTATGGCCGGCACCAGCCCCTCAACCACCTTGCACACCTTTTGTGGGGAATGGCATTGTCGTGCTGAATGAGGACGTTCTGGGCGCCGGTGCTGGGACGCTGATCTTCGATCTCCTGGTCACCCTTGGGTAGAACTGCTTTGGTGTAGTAGGTAACAGTGACTGCGATCTTCTCTGCCAAAACGTCAACTGCAACAGGTCTTTGGTAATTGAAAAATGTCGAAATTAATCTTGTCTGGCTTTGCGGAAAACCGTGCATATCTGCTTCTCTGATCTTCAGAGCCAAGCCAAAGAGCATTCCGACGTTTGCTGGCAAGCCATAAAAATATAAATATTCATAATCTGTGACCACATCTGTCAGACGTTTTGGACCGTTTGGCTCAATGGGATTATCCCAATAAATAGCGTTCTTCTGAACCTTTCATGTGTTTGGATCTTGTTTTTAGAACGCTAGCCGTCATTTTTGTTTCAGAGTTGTTTGTTGTTTTGTTTAAATAATAATTTGTGCTCACCCAGTTTCTTCCCGTTGATGTATATGCCAGAAGTAGTCCTGTCACTGTGGCAGACAGTGTCAACGTATCCAATCAAGATCTGTGAAGATAGGTATTGTCTGTGTTCACATATCACGCTTTTTGTGACTGTAGTTCACGTTTCAGCCCTGCGAATATCACCTTGTCTTTGTGAATCTTCAGGGTGAGGTCGCCGAGTTTTAGTCGTGCAAAACTGTAGAAGCGTTCACATCCGCATGCTGAAATGCTCATCATTTTCAGTCAGAGTGGAAATGGTTGGTTTAAATGACGTCACACGTCACATAAATCAATGACGTACGAACAGAATCGCGTCTTCTTCTTCTTTTCCCTTCATTTCTTCTTCTTCTTCTGCTTCTTCTTCCATAGAGCGGCCAACATCATTTTGTGTTGATGGTTCTGACGCTACTGAGGAGGTTGCGGAGATTTGGGTCATTTGATGGTTACGGTAGCTCTCTACCAGTGTTTCAAGGGTGTTGCAAATCATCTGCATCATCCTAAATTCGGTTGGTCAAAACTATGCACAGACCAGGTGGAAATTCACGGAACTGCAGAGACTTACTGATTTGAGTTGTCCAGACAACAGAGATGTCGGTTTCTGCGTATATAGTGTACGTTGCATTATCTCATAGTTTTGTTTTGTTTTTCCATTTTCCTTTTCTTTTTTCTTTTCTTTCTTTTTCTCCGTTAAATGCGTTTGATATTCTTGTGTGTGTCTGTGTGTGTCTGTGTCTGTGTGTCTGTGTTTGTCAGCAAATGTGTGTAGACTAATCTAAAAATGCCTTTGTTGTCTGGACAACTATAGCATATTTGAGTGTTCCAAGGGCATGCAGAAGAGGGCTACGTAATCTTATGCCATCATGTATGAAAATGGTTGAGTAAGATGTGTGTGTGTGTGTGTGTGTGTGTGTGTGTGTGTGTGTGTGTGTGTGTGTGTGTGTGTGTGTGTGTGTGCAGGATGCTGGTGTTGTTGGCTGTGGTGGCAGCGCTGGCTGGAACACAGACCGTACGAGGCAACAAGGCAGCTCTGCTCATCATCGATGTTCAGGACTGCTTCCTGCCCGGCGGCAGTATGGCTGTAGAGGATGGCGAAAAGGTGACTTGATTCTGAATGCAGCCCACTGTTATTTCCTGCTCTCCGTTCAGGCATAAAATATAGCGCGTTCATAACAGTGTCGAGCTATATATCTATGACAGTTCTTGATCTTAATCTGTCGACAGGAAGCAGTTTTAGTACGCGTGCGATTCTGGAGATCGGTCCAGTCTTTGACGTGGTGACACTGAGGTGTTACCGGTTTGCAGGTTATCGGAGCAAGATGAGGGAGGATTTGGGAGAGCGGTTCAGCCTTTGACGTGGTGACATTGTCCTAGGCTTGCAAAACGTTATCAACAAGATGAGGGATGATTCTGGAGATCGGTTGAGTCTTTCACGTGGTGACACTTACGTGTGTCCCTTTTGCAGGTTATCGGAACAAGATGAGGGTGGATGTGGGAGAGCGGTTCTCGGCTTTTCACGTGCTGACGCTGAGGTGTGACCGGCTTGCACTTGCAGGTGATTCCAGTGATCGACAAAGTGAAGGAGGAATATGGAGAATGGTTCAAACCAAATTTGATTTAATTCAGTTTTTTTAAGATGGGGAGGTGTGACCGGCTTGCAGGTGATTCCAGTGATCGACAAAGTGAAGGAGGAATATCCAGAATGGTTCAAACCAAATTTGATTTTAATTCTTCTTCTTTTTTTTCTTCTTTTCTTTTTTTCTTTTTTTCTTTTTTCTTTCTTCTTTTTTCCTTTTCTTTTTTGAGATTGGGACCGACTTGCAGGTGATTCCAGCGATCAACAAAGTGAAGGTGGAATATGCTGAATGGTTCAAACTAAATTAGATTTAATTCAGTTTTTTGGGAGATGGGGAGGTGTGACCGGCTTGCAGGTGATTCCAATGATCGACAAAATGAAGGAGGAATATGGAGAATGGTTCAAACCAAATTTGATTTTAATTCAGTTTTTATTTTTAGATTGGGAGGTGTGACCTTCTTGCAGGTGATTCCAGTGATCGACAAAGTGAAGGAGAAATATACAGAATGGTTCAAACTAAATTAGATTTAATTCAGTTTTTTGGGAGATGGGGAGGTGTGACCTTCTTGCAGGTGATTCCAATGATCGACAAAGTGAGGGAGGAATATGGAGAATGGTTCAAACCAAATTTGATTTATTGTAGGTTTTGTTGTTGTAGTTGTTGTTTGTTTTTGTTTTGTTTTTTGAGATGGGTTCTGACTTTCACTTGGTGACACTGAGGTGTATCCGGCTTGCAGGTGATTCCTGTGATCAACAAGATGAGGGAGGACTTTGCCGATCGGTTCAGTCTGGTGGTACTGAGTCAGGACTGGCACTGTCGAGACCACGTATCATTCGCCAGCCAGCACCCAGACGCCTCCGCCTACTCCACTGTCGATCTCACTTACACCTCCAACGGTAAGTCGTTAATGATTGCGTGTGTGTGTGTGTGTGTGTGTGTGTGTGTGTGTGTGTGTGTGTGTGTGTGTGTGTGTGTGTGTGTGTGTGTGTGTGTGTGTGTGTGTGTGTGTGTGTCTGTGTGTCTGTGTCTGTCTGTTGGTGTGTGTGTGTGTGTGTGTGTGTGTGTGTGTGTGTGTGTGTGTGTGTGTGTGTGTGTGTGTGTGTGTGTGTGTGTGTGTGTATGTTTGTACTAATACTAATACGTCATCAGTTAACACGTATATGTGGAAGTACTCTTTATTGCGACGCGGCCGGTTTGTCACGTGTGTGCAGGTACACTGTGTCGGGGGAACAGCGTACCCACGAATTACTCCCATGCCATAGATTGCAGCGATGAGGACAGGTCTGGATTCCTGATTGTGTCCCAGACTCTCTGGCCGGACCACTGCATCAAGGACGTCACTGCCGGTTCCATTTCCGCCGAGTTCGCCACTACGCTGACCATCAAAGAGACTGACATTATAATCAGAAAGGGCGACACGTGTGGGGTAAGGACTAAAGAGACTGACATTATAATCAGAAAGGGCGACACGTGTGGGGTAAGGACTAAAGAGACTGACATTATAATCAGAAAGGGCGACACGTGTGGGGTAAGGACTAAAGAGACTGACATTATAATCAGAAAGGACGACACGTGTGGGGTAAGGACTAAAGAGACTGACATTATAATCAGAAAGGACGATATGTGTGGGGTAAGGACTAAAGAGACTGACATTATAATCAGAAAGGACGATATGTG
>JABMCL010002335.1:127500-137500 GCA_018857735.1 Alviniconcha marisindica
CGCACGCACGCGCAAACATACACACACACACACACGCACGCACCACGCACGCACACACGCACGCACACACAGCACACACACACAACACACACACCACACACACACACACCACACACACACACACACCACACACACAAACCACAACACACACACACACACACACACACACACACACACCCCGCGCGCGCGCGCGCGCGCGCGCCACACACCATCGCACGCAGCCGACATGAACGACGAATGCACGAACTCACGCACACGCACGCACGCGCAACACACACACAACACAACACACACACACACACACACACACACACACACACACACGCACAGCACGCACGCATGACACGCACGCACACACGACACACACGCCACACACACACACACACACACACACAACACACACACACACACACACACAACAACACACACACGCACGCACGCACGCACGCACGCACGCACACACACACACACACACACACACACAGAGCCTGCAAACCAAAGATTTTCCGGGCCTAAGCAAGTAAGTACGTAAAAATCTGAAACAAGAATGACTGCTACTGCTAGCGTTCTAAAACAAGATCCAAACGCGTAAAAGGTTCAAAATAACGCTATTTATTAGGAGAAAAACACAACATGCGAATATATTTTCGGGATAAGCCCTTTATCAAGCTACACAACGACACTTAAACAACAGTTGAACGGTGAAAAACGATGAAAAATGAGATGGAGAGCTAAACCACGTATCTGTTTTCGGTTGAGCTGTATTGTTTTCGTGTTCTGTACTTGAGCTTGGAAGAATTTCGTCGTACCAACATTCTTCCCAGCACAACTAGGACACGAAAACAACATAGCTCAACCAAAAACAGATAAGTGGTTTAGCTCTCCATCTCATTTCTCATCGCTTTCCACCGTTTAATTTTGATTAACGTGTCATTTTGTAGCTTGATAAAGGGGATTACCCCGAACATTCGCATGTTGTGTTTTGTCCTAATAAATAGCGTTCTTGTGTCTTAGTGTGGGACACTCAGGTTGAAACGACCTGTCTTAGTGTGGGACACTCAGGTTAAAACGAACTTTCTTAGTGTGGGACACTCAGGATGATTTAGTATTATCGGGATGGGGTGGATGCAAGCCGGTTATAGCACTCCATATTATGTAGAAATCTAGCTTCGCTGTCGTTGTCTCCCTTGGCCTTCTCCGCTAGTTCACAGTATCTAGTGTCACACGAGCCTGTTGAGTTTGCTCGGTGTGGGCGGGGGATGGGGTGGGGGGAGGGGTGGAACGGAAGGTGGGGGCTAGGGAGAAGCAAAGGGCCGGCTGTTGACCTCGCGGGCACGAGACAGAGTTAAATTTACTGTCTTGACACACATCTAAGTTAAAGCGACAGACACCCACGCGCACGTGCGTGTGTGTGTGTGTGTGTGTGTGTGTGTGTGTGTGTGTGTGTGTGTGTGTGTGTGTGTGTGTGTGTGTGTGTGTGTGTGTGTGTGTGTGTGTGTGTGAGAGAGAGAGAGAGAGAGCCAGCGTGTGTGTGTGTATCTGTGCGTGCGTGCGTGCGTGCGTGCGTGCGTGCGTGCGTGCGTGCGTGCGTGCGTGTGTCGTGTGTGTGTGTGTGTGTGTGTGTGTGTGTGTGTGTGTGTGTGTGTGTGTGTGTGTGTGTGTGTGTGTGTTTGCTTGTTTGTTTGTTTGTTTTTATGTTTTTCACTACGACTCATAGTGGTACAAGAGTCCATGGTAACACAAAAAGAATCATTCTTTCGCAATGACAGGTAAAACTCAGCGACGAGTTTGCCAACAATCGATGTGTTCCAATTGTGAAATCAGTTTAAAGTCACGTTCGACGTTTCCGATGCTACACCCCAGAACTGTTGGTGTGTTTCTGAACTTCCTGTGACGTAACGGTGATCACGGCGGTAATCAGTGACAGTCAAAGGTTCACTCTCTTCAAATATATAATAAAAACTGTATACATTTTAAAATGATGAACACGCGAACCGTAATTTTCCGGTAATATCTCAACGAATAACGTGACCCATACTGATAATAATTATAAGTCAAGATATTGATTTAAACATGGCAGATGGCGAGGCAGAGAAAAAGTGATCACATCAAAACCCACTCTCAGAGAGCTGCACTGGCTCCCTGTGCATGACCGTATCCTCCATAAGCTGCTTTCTGTCACGTGTCGTTCCGTGCATGAAAAGCCTGCCACTCTCCCTCAGTGTCCTGTAGCATTATTCCATCAGCTGTGTGAATTAAGAGAGCCCTGTCCCTCCAGCATATTCATGAACTGGTCAAAGTTATCCAAATCAGAGTGAAACAGCGATGGTGCAGTAGGATTCACAACTATCTCAGTGAAAAGAAGGCTCGTGGACTCCTGCACTGATGATAGACAATGGCCATTTCAAACTCCATGGCGAATCTGTAAGCTTTAGATTACCAAGCCTGTTCACAACCATATAGTCAGTTCTCGACTTCTGAAGAGATGTCTCAAAGTCAAGCAGATCAATAATTATGTGCTTTACGGCAGCTTCCAGCCCTTTTGTAACTGCTCTGCAGACGTTCTGTCTCAGAGAGTTCAATATCCTTTGAGCATTTGCTGTGTATCCTCCGCCTACCAGACAAAGAGAAGTAAGTAAACATGGTGCTTAACGTCCATATAAACCAGGGACGGAAAGAAGGGGGGCGGGGTGGGTTGGGGGGAGGGGGAGGTATGGGGGGAAGAGGAAGATTACATACCTGTCGCTACACTGTCACCACCAGAATGACTCCTGCATTAAGATGGGCAGCGATGAGAGCCATTTTAATGTTTCATTAATTGTGAGGGACAAAGTCACAAGACAGTGTCCACAGACCACAACTGTTGAAAACAAGAGCCGAAACGGATTCATAATTTAGACCAGTTTTTAAGTGAGTAGGCGGGACATCAGACTGCGGAAGGAAATCGTCGGTTGGGGCTCATTGTAGGTTTTGGGTCTTTTCTAAGCTTCGGCAATTATGTTTCTCAAGCACCGACCAACATCTTGCACCATGTCGGCTGAGCCAAGTTCATATGCAACAGTAAGAACACGATTAGCGATCGTGTCAGAACTGTACACAATGTACTATTTAAACTTTCCTCCAATGTTCAGTGAAAAAAGAGACAATTTCTGACAGTAGATAATTATCACCTTTCGTTAATTTCCTTTTCACTTTCTCTGCTTTGCAGTCTGGGTTCGAACGCTTCGCTTCTTTCAAAGCAAATATGTAAATGTCACACAAGTCAGCAAGTTTCATGACTCTTTGACAATAGATGATTTCTTTTTCAGTCAGATCACATATGCTTGTAAAACATGTCCTGTGTGTCTCTTCACGGTTCTCTTTCGTCTCCTGTTTTCTTGATTTGCACTCTGTCCGTGAGTTGGTTTCTCTGATATCTCCCTCCACAGCTGCTATGAAAACGTGCGCCATATGCCAATAAATCAAAGCGTCGGATCCCCGAAAGAACCTTTCATCCTTTTTATTTTATGCAGTTTCACTGAAGCACTTTCTTCCAGCCTTGACATCCAAGCACTGTAGCGGCTTCAGCTACACAAACAACTTTCTCTTTTCTGCAGAACTAGGTGTTGGCCTTTTTAACAGAGAATCGTTTCAGATTACGTTTAACTAGCCTGTTACACTGAATTTCTGTATAAAAAAATAGATTGCCATGAAGCACGCTTTCCAGATTTTCCCCAAATGTTCGAATCAATATCATTGTTTTCTGTTCGTTTTTTTAGGCCTACGGGATGGATGGGGTCAGGTCTTAGCTGAGTATTAAGGAGTTATCTTAAGAAGCAGAAAATGTTGTTTTTTTGCTGCCATGTGTGCAGGTGTGTTAATGTGAATGTGTGGGTGTCGGGGTATGAGTGGGTGCGTGTGCGCGCGGTGTGTGTGTGTTTGTGTGTGTGTTTGTGTGTGTGTGGTGGGGGAGGTTGGTATGTGTGTGTGGTATGTGTGTGTGCGTATGTGTGTGTGTTGTGTGTGTGTGTGTGTGTGCGTGTGTGTGTGGTGGTGCGGCGCGCGCGTGTGTGTGCGTGTGTGTGTGTGAGAGAGAGAGAGAGGGGGGGGAGAATATGTGTATGCTTGCGTGTGTGCGTGCGTGTGTGCGTGCGTGTGTGCGTGCATGCGTGCGTGCGTGCATGCGTGCGTGCGTGCGTGTGTGTGTGTGAGTATGTGTGTGTGGTGTGTGTGTGTGTGTGTGTGTGTGTGTGTGTGTGTGTGTGTGTGTGTGTGTGTGTGTGTGTGTGTGTGTGTGTGTGTGTGTACGTGCGTTCGTTCGTGGGTGCTTGTGCGAGCGTGCGTGTGAGTGGGTGTGGTGTGAGTGGATGTGGGGGTGCGTGTGCGTGTGCGGATGCGTGTGTGTTTGTGTGTGTTACTTCTATTTGTAATTTCCATACTAATTAAGATTACCTTTAGGATATGACAACTAGTATTTGTGTGAACGATACGGGCTCCATTGTGGTTGCAGCTGTATTTTTCTTCTGTTTATCTATTTGATTCTATTAACTTTTTATTCTAATTAAGTGAGTGAAATTGTATAGTATTTACTTACTTTTTTCATATACTTTTTATTATTTCTCGAAGGCAGACAACTGAATACTCCTTTTTCAGGATTAATCAAGTATTATTGTATTGTACTGTAAAGCGACATGCATCACGGCTGTCCATATGAATATGTTATTAATATCCATATGCTTCGCTTCCTTTTTTCTTTTTTTCCTTTTTTTGGGGGGTGGTGTGGGGGGTGGGGGTTGATATGCTTAGCATGAGAAGTCTTGAATAATGGCTGGGTGATTGCTGACTGGGATCAACGAGTCCCGTAAAACAGCTGTCTCATCTAAAACGAACTTTGTTAGCTATCAGGTTACCAGTGCATGTTCATTATTGTTGATCCCTTTCCCCAACCCAAGCTGCGACAATTAATTTCTCTCGCCCAAGCAAAAACAAGCAAACAAACAATAATTTCTCTCACCCAATCAAAAACAAGCTGAATTTCTCTTACCCAATCAAAAACAAGCAAACAAAGAGAGAAAGAGAGAGAGAGGTTCGTGTGTGTGTGTGTGTGTGTGTGTGTGTGTGTGTGTGGTGCGTGCGTGCGTGCGTGCGTGCGTGCGTGCGTGCGTGCGTGCGTGCGTGCGTGCGTGCGTGTGTGTGTGTGTGTGTGTGTGTGTGTGTGTGTGTGTGTGTGTGTGCGCGCGCGTGTTTGTGAGAGATAGAACTCGAACTCTAAAACTTATTTGACAGGGATTGTATAGCAGTTTAGGTTCAGTAACAACTGATCCTTGCTAAGCTACTGATGAGTAAAAAAATACAATTACTGGGCATCATTTATATACCTTTAAGCATGAACGAGTAAGTAAACTTTTATACATAAAAATTTATACATAGAGCATAAGAACTTCCAAACAAAAGCATGGCGTGCATGTAGTGCATATATCACTCGGTTATACATGTATGAGCATATAACCAGCAGATAAGGTAGAACAGCTTATCTTATCTTATCTTATCCTCTCTCTCTCTCTCTCTCTCTCTCTCTCTCTCTCTCTCTCTCTCTCTCTCTCTCTCTCTGATTGCCCCGAAATGGACCCCGGGGATGACTGATCCCTCTCAATGTCTGGGATCTCAGGGCTGTCAGAATATTCCACTTGTCTGTCGATGTCCCCTCTTGTCGCTCCCTGTCTGGGATCTCAGGGCTGTCAGATTATTCCACTTGTCCATCTCCTCTCTTGTTCTTCTGCCTAGTCTTGTTGCTCTTTCTGTCTGATCCTTATTCTGCTAATGGCCCACTCTCCGAACTTCTTTTCTTCTCCTCCTTTTCGTTAAGAGATAGGCATTTTTTTGTACTGCTCATGTGTGTCCTACGCTAACAGGCCTATATGCTTTTTTAACAAGGGCAATATTGTAGTTTGTGTCTGGCATTTGTGTGTGTGTGTGTGTGTGGGGGTGTGGGGGTGTGGGTGTGCGTGCGTGTGCGTGCGTGTTGCGTGTATGCGTGCGTACGTGCGTGCGCGCGCGTGTGTGTCTGTGTGTGTGTGTGTGTGTGTGAGTGTGTGTGTGCGTGCGTGCGTGTGCGTGCATATGTGTGCGCGTCTGGGGGGTGCGTGTGTGAGTGTGTGTGTGTGTGTGTGTGTGTGTGGGTGGTGGTGTGTGTGTGTGTGTGTGGTGTGTGTGTGTGTGTGTGTGTGTGTGTGTGTGTGTGTGTGTGTGTGTGTGTGTGTGTGTGTGTGTGTGTGTGTGGTGTGTGGTGTGTGTGTGTGTGTGTGTGTGTGTGTGTGTGTGAGTGTGTGTGAGTGTGTGTGTTGTGTGTGTGTGTGTGTGTGTGTGTGTGTGTGTGTGTGTGTGTGTGTGTGTGCTGGACCGACTTGGGTATAAGTTGCTGACGTTGGAATGTTACAAATGAGCAAAGCCGAAACGAAACCTTATGTAGAGGAGAATAGTTATAATAACTTTCTTGATTATTAATTCGTCTTGTTCTTATATACCTCATATTTTCTTCAAGTTCTTCACGAAAGCAGGTTTTTCCTCTGCTGAATGCTTTACACACAAAGCAAGAGAGAAAGAGAGAGAGAGAGTCAGTGAGTCTTTCATGTTTTATTTGTATAGCTGCCGGCCCTGTACAAAGAGATATACAGGCATTATTTTAAACATGAGTACACGCTGATTCAGATGTGCGATTCAGATTTTAACAAACCACAGACTAACACTGCGGCCGCCTCGCGCGGCATCCCCCCCCTCCCCCCCCCCCTTCCCCCCCCTCCCCCCCCCCCCCCCCCGTCGCCCCCCATCCCCCCCCCCACTATCACCCCCCCCTCCCCCCCGATCTAGGAATCATCATGCCCGCGGTGTCCGCCCTGCATGACCATCTTACAAAGTAGCTCAGCCAGCTGGCGCTGGATTAACATGTGATAGGGACGGTCAGATCGATACCTCCACGATTTTACTTCTCTCTCTCTCTCTCTCTCTCTCTCTCTCTCTCTCTCTCTCTCTCTCTCTCTCTCTCTCTCTCTCTCTGAAACGAGCAAAATAGCGTGTCTTCTCGTTTGAGAAAACTGGAAGAAGAAGCTGAAAGACAGGAACGATATTCACGACGATCGAACGTGCTGCTGTACGGAATGAAAGAAGAGGCTGGGGAATCGTTTGACAGGTGTACTGCACGAGTGATCAAAACTCTGCGTCGACATTTTCCACAGAAAGACTGGAACGAGACGGACGTCGAAAGAGCTCACCGCTTGGGGCCCGTTTCCAGGACGTCTGATAGACCACGCCCAGTGATCATCAAGTTCCAGAGGTGGAGGGACGCCATGGTCATTATGAGGGACAAAGAGGGAAAGAACCAGATGCGAGACAGTGATGGTCTACGCGTTGGAGCTGATCTGACAAAACAACAGAGGGACACTTTGTCACAGCTCAGGAACCAAGGACAGCATGCATACTTTGCAAAGGGGAAGCTGGTAGTGCAGGAATCTCGTCCACACCCCAACCGCTTCAACAGCCGCAGTACCCACGACCAGAACCCCACCAAACATGCCCCCCCCCCTCTCTCCCCCCATGCAGTCCAGTCCCGCCAGAACAGCAGAGCAGCGTCCTATGCAGAGGCAGCAGCAGCGCCCCCAGGAACCCGTGACGGAACCGGTCCGCCGCTGGACAGCTGGACCGGGCAGGTGGAGGACGCCGCCTTGGAGGAAGACCCCGCTGATGACCAGCCTTCAGATGAGGAGTGTGAGGTGCCTGCCCACCGGAGCTCTTCGGTGGGGGACGGGGCAGAGCCTCCCGTTTCCGGACCACCTGCCAGCCCGGCCGTTAGCGTGGAGGGACCAAGGCCACGTGGCTTTGGTAGAGGCACCCCCACTGGCACCACGGAGCAGAACACCGTCAGCAGAAGTGGAGCCAGTGGCGGGAGGGGCAGAGGAAGACCCAGCAGTGCAGACCTGCAGACCCGAGGGAACCCGAGATGCCAGTCCCTCTCCTCGCCGATGCTGACCAGGAACCGATCCCACAGCTCTACCTCCTCCTCCTCCCGACAGGGCAGACTGCCCAGTGCCTGGCATCACAACGGCTCGGGGTCCGCCGGAGCACGTGACTCTTCGCCGGTTGGTGTGTCAGCCGGCAACAACGACAGAGACACCCAGCGCAGAAAATAATGGTCAGGCCGAAGCCCTAGAGAATTAGACGCTAGAATGCAGGTAGAAACATCTTTTTCTTTTAATGCTGGCAGTGATCATGTTAACGCTGCATGTTCGCTAAAGGCGATAAACGCTGATCAAGCTATATCATTCGTTACCTTCAATATTGAAGGTTTATGGAGTGTCTGCAACGAACTAGATCTAGCGTCTTTTGTGCTCAAGTATGATTTTGTTCTTCTGGTAGAAACATTTACTGAGACAGTTCCGGACTCGATGTTCCCATCTCACAAGCCCTTTGTTTTGCCTGGTGTGAAAGTTTCTGACAGTATACATGGTCGCCTCTCTGGAGGCGTTGTCCTATTAGTTAGAAAAGAGTTATGTGAGTATGTTGAGCGGATAGATATTGAAACTGACAACATTATAGCACTGCGGCTGTCACATAGACTACTTGGAACTCCAACAGACTGTTTGCTAATTGGGGTTATTTGCCACCCGAGAAGTCGCCGTATTATGAAGAAACTGACATTTACAATGGAGTCTCTTTACTAGAAGACTGTCTGCTAGACTTGATAAGGGTGTGTGGCGACATCCCATTTATTATCTGTGGTGATCTTAACGCACGAACTGCATCTATGAATGCTAGAGATGTTGATCCAATCGATGACATTTACGAAATGAATTCTGACAACCATTCGGAAAGTAGAACGCCAGTTGATAATGACACCAGAAGAACATCCAAAGACAATACTGTAAATTCGTTTGGTCGTTATTTGATTGGCATTTGTGAAGAATTTGGGCTATCGATTTTGAATGGCTTGCAATACTTGCAATTCAGGTGATTTCACGTATATTTCGCAAACGGGATGTAGTTTGGTCGATTATTTTATTATGTCAGCAAGCATGCTTTCAATGTGCAGGCGTTTTAATGTTATTCCTATGGTAGAATCAAAACATTTAGCAGTAGAAATGTCAATTGTCACTGTTAATAATTATGTTACTGTAAAAGGAACAGTACCTAAAGCTTTTTCAGTAGTGAAGTACAAATGGGATGAAGAAAAAAGTGTCAATTTTGCCAGTATGATGCAAACTGATCACGTACAGGCCCTATTGGATGAAGCTGAGTCATTGATAGATTGTGATATCAACCAAGCTCTTTCCAAATTTAACGAATGTTTTGAATATGCTGGCGACTGTATGAAGAGAACAATATTTATTGGGCGTGAAAAAATAAAAACTTGGTTTGACCTGGATGCAGGGAAAGTAGAAAAATTCTTAGACAGCGATCGCGGAGGTTTTGTAAGTCTAATTGTGACAAAGACAGGCTTAGTTACTCACAAAAAAGAAGAGAATACAAAGAACTGTTGAGACAGAAGAAAAAGTCCCACAAAAATCATATTCTTCATTCTTTGCAGGCTCACATAAAAGACCCCAAGAGGTTTTGGGACACTGTTCGTTTCGGCGCGCCCTAAGTCTGGCGGACATTCTGCTATAACAAATGAAGAATGGTATAATTATTTCAGTAGCATATTTAATTCTCCACTGAGTGAATCTGAACCAACTACTGAAGAATTAGGGGATGCGGCATTTGCTGAGAACGAAATGAACTGTGAGACCTTGAATCAGCCTATCACCGTAGAGAAATCAAAACGGCAATAAGGGCATTAAAAGATCAAAAAGCTGCTGGTCCTGATGGACTTATAGGAGAGTTTTATAAGAATAGCACAGTACATATTTTGCCATTTCTAGTTAAGTTCTTCAATTTTATCTTTGATCATGGTTTATTTCCTGACGAATGGTCGTTGGCAATCTTACATCCGTTACGTAAGAAAGGGGACATAAACGTACCGGATAATTAC
>JABMCL010002335.1:140000-157500 GCA_018857735.1 Alviniconcha marisindica
GGGGGGTCAATACTAATGTTCCACCAGAGCCGACCTAAGGACTTCAGGTAAAATGAACATAAATCAGTTGCGCGGAGCTGGAGGGGGAGATAGCACTATTTTTCTTGGAGTTATTCAAAGAAATGTAATCCCTGTATTGTATTGAATCGATGCGGGAGGGCCTGTTGCTGGCGTAATCTCAAACTGGCCATATTAGTGAAGCACAAATCGTCAAAAACATGGATCAATCTGGTTCAATGGCGTGACACAGGTCACGTTGTGTCTGTTTGTTAATGAGAATAAGAGTTTCGTGCATTTCAGTGAAGCAAGGTTAAGGCACAAATGAGTCAGACAGAACTGCTAGCAGCAGCCAACGAATCGTGCAAAAAAAACAAACTTAAGCCTATTAACCCCTACACTGCCCCAGCGTGTAAATTTTTCCGGGCTGAAAAGTGCACACATACACGCTTACAAACAGTATAGTTGACAGTTCTATAGCAAATCTACTTTTAATACTGTGCATTTTGACACAAGTCCTTTCAGGTGCTCATGCAAAGTAGGGGGGAGAGCCGTAATCATTTCAAATTTGTCACTTTTATTGGTTGTTTTTCGAGTGACGGCGCGGCAAGCATGGCAGTGAAAGGGTTAATGTGTCGCCAGGCGAGAGCGCCCTGCCCACTCTATAGCGTAATCCGACAGAAACGTGAGACGGCACCCACGTGTTTCAAAGACTTATACCGACTGACAATTAGGAGTTGTATTTGTCCGACTAGCTATCGGTTTGGCAAAGACAGAGAGAAGTTTCATTTTATGTGTCGTTGGTTAGAAGACAACCTGCACAAATACTTACTAACATTACAACCATGTACATTGATCGAGAGGCCACACGAGCTGAAATAATAAGTAAACATGGTGCTTAACGTCCACAGAAACCATAAGGCTTATTAGGGACGGGCACACGCGTTGAAATAGTAAACATGGTGCTTAACGTCGACAGAAACCATAAGGCTTATTACGGACGGGGAGTTGGGGGGGGGGGGATGGAGGTATGGAGGTGAGGGGAGAGGAGATTATATACCTATCGCTACACTGTCACCACTAGAATGACTTCTGCATTAAGATGGGTAGCGATGAGAGCCATTTTAATGTTTCATGATTGTGAGGGACAAAGTCACAAGACAGTGTCCACAAACCACAACTTTTGAAGAGAAAGGAGAGCCGAAGCAGATTGGAACCGAGGTCCCTCTGCTTACCAGCCTAACGCCTTACCGCTAGGCCAAACCGGCTCACACACGAGTTGACTACTTGGTTCTTGGTTCTACTTCGAGTTGACACGGGAGATGCCATTTTATAGGTCTCTGGTGCGCATGACCACTGGCAGAGTTGTCGTCTGCTAATGGCTGACTAGCTGGCCGAGTAAAGGGCAATCTAAAGATAGAAACATTTTTCTGCAACATTTTCTAGACAACATTATGTCAATAAATTGAAGAATTTCAAAAAAGCAACTGTTATGTACTGTTGTTGTTTTTGTTGTTATTATTGTTGTGTGTAGTGGGGGTGTTGTTGATTTGTGTGCGTGCGTGCGTGCGTGCGTGCGTGCGTGCGTGCGTGCGTGCGTGTGTGTGTGTGTGTGTGTGTGTGTGTGTGTGTGTGTGTGTGTGTGTGTGTGTGTGTGTGTGTGTGTGTGTGCATGTGGGGGGGGGGCGGGGGGGGTCTGGCAGCCAATATAAATCTGACAAAGCTCCGACAGTCAACATGGTGATAGTTTGATCGAGTGTCATGAAGAACACTGGTGCCCTTGCAAGGAAGGAAGAAAGGGAATTGGTTTATAACGCCCAGTCAACCATGTACGTTTTGTCATTGATGCAGAAAATCGATTGCTTTAGAACAAAGTGTATGCAGCTATCGCTTACTATCCGTTGCATCATTCAAGAAACGTGACGTCCTTTTTTTCTTTTTCTTTTGTTTTTTTTGTTTTTGTTTTTTGGGTGGTGGTGGTGGTGGTGGTGGTGGTGGTGGTGGTGGTGTGTGTGTGTGTGTGTGTGTGTGTGTGTGTGTGTGTGTGTGTGTGTGGTGTGTGTGTGTGTGTGTGTGTGTCTGTCTGTCTGTCTGTCTGTCTGTCTGTCTGTCTGTCTGTCTGTCTGTCTGTCTGTCTGTCTGTTGTTGTTGTTGTTGTTGTTGTTGTTTTGTATTTTAGGTTGTTGTTGTTGTTGGGTTTTTGTTTTTTGTTGTTTTGTTGTTGTTGTTGTTGTTGTTGTTGTTTTCTTTTCTTTTTGTTTTGTTTTGCAAACTGTTTACTCAAGTGATGTAACTTGTTCATCGATAACTGAAAACAGATGATTCCGAGTTGTCCGAGTACTGAAAGTGAGGTCGAAAGGTGTGTCTCGTCTGTGCATCCTGATTGGCTAATCGCGTCTGGCACAGAGCTTGGTGACACGTTACTCCTGGTTCTGAGAGGTCTACAGAAGGAAGGGATAATCATTAATTCATGCACTCGCAGTACCCCAGACAGGAAACATGGTACAGTTCCGTCTACACGTTTCAGTACAGTGGGCTCTATAATCTACCAGTCGCACCGAATAGAAAAACTGTCCATTTTTGCCTCTGCTAAATGTCACAAGACCCCCGAATACAGACTCACTGCATGCTCTGAGAAAGCAGCCAGGAATCAGAACTGCTTCGGAAAGAGTTTCCTTTCCACGGCGGCCGCATAGGGGATGGTAATATTACTGTAGTTGTTGATGTCGTCGTTGGATTGTCAGGTCGCTGAGAAAGAACCTGCTTCCGGTTTGGGGAGAAGGGAGGTGGGGGTGGGGGAACAATGGTCATTAGCGACTCAACCCTTGCTCTGGGAGCTTTAATTTAATGAATTAATTTTCTGACTTGTAACACCCACCACATACGTCTCGTCCCGGCACAGCTCCGTCTTCAGGAGACGTATGTGCACAGTATGGTTGTCTTCTTCTTCTTCTTCTTCTTCTTCTTCAGGTGATGCTTAGTGTCCTCGGATGTCGGTTGGCATATTAGGGACAAGCTGAGACCAATGCGTGAGCATGATTCACTATAGCTTTACGTCCACGGAAACCAGAAGGCTCGTTAGGACGGACAGCCCAGGGCGGCCACCTCGACTCTCACACAGCTCCTGAACTATGATGAGCTGTCGTATCTTCCAGACACTGCCTCAAAAAAAAAGGGGGGTGGGGGAAAGGACCAAAAGTATGATGTTTTGGAAAGCTGATTTTTGGTAGTTTATCAAAGTAATCCTGACGCTGGGGAAACCGGCCCAGTTACTAGGCCACCTGTGTGAAGTGCATGTTATAACAGTCCTCTGAATCTTGTATTTGCTGCTGCTTACTTGCTTCCCACTGTGTGCAGAAACCTGCTCTCTGTCGTGATCTTTGCGTAACAGCTTGATACGCCAAACATTAATAAGACTCGAAACATCCTCAGGTAGATCGAGCTTTTCAAACTTGCCGGCGCCGTAAAGTAAGTAAGTAAACATGGTGTTTAACGTCCACAGAAACCATGCGGCTTGTTAGGGACGGGTTCCTAATTATAAATCCGTTGGAGCGGTGGGCGGAGCTAGCGACACGCCAATTAACGTGTCGTCGAGCTCGGAGTGGCAGGCACGATTAGCCAATCGGGACGCGCAGAAGCGCACACATTGATGGCCAGTTTCATCCGACATTTTAAAATTATTTCCTTTCGGTGAATTCACCCGAGAGCTCAGGAGCTGTTGAAAGTCGAGGTGGACGTCCTGGGCTCCCGTCCCTAATACACCTACGGTTTCTGTGGACGTAAAGCAGCACTTCAACCATCAGCTGAATTCACCGGAGGGAGCCAGATTGACCGTGAGAGTGGGAAAGAAAAACCGTTCCGGTAAATCTTTTCAAACATGTGGGTACCGCTAGTGGTCAAAGCTTTCTTTGTCGTGGCAACACCGACTACCTTTTCCGTGTTCTCTTTCATTTCACCAAAATGAATGTTGTCCTCACTGTAGAATATCAATGCAATGGTGACCGTTATGGTAACAATGGTTGTTGTTTTTCATTTCACAAGTAGGTAGTTTAACCTCCCGTCAACCGCATATTGTCACCTCAGGACGAATCACACATTCAAAATTATGTTACATCAGTTCAAAACAGAAAGTCACTAAATCACAGTTTCCCTAATTCACTGTTACCAAAGACCAAAGACCAACCCAAACTCCAAGCACTGGTTTACGACATCCTTCCTTCAACCACTGCCATATTTGATTACGCCATAGGTCTCGAAAAACTGTGAGCTAACGAACAGTTTTTCGATGATGCTCAAAGGGAAGTAAGTTTGTAACAGACAGCTCAAATTATATCAGACGTTCCTAACTGACTACGTTGCTTGCGCCAGCACAAATAAAACCAAAATCGTTTGACTCGAGACGGAACTCTTTTTTTTTACCCGGGGTGGATGCGTCTCATTTTTACGTGGGTGTTTGGGCGCTAGGCTGCTTCCTCAGTCAAACCTGTCGGAGGACACTGACCGCGTCGGTGGACAGTTGTGCGGAGGTAAAGAGTGCGCGCTTCAGTGACGTAACCAAATCCGGCAGAGTTTGGAGGAATGTGCCGGAAAGCGATGCTCAGGGTGTGAGACTAACCATCCATCTATCTATTAATGCACAGCCACACAAGTTTTGGTACCTATTTATATTCCGTAGAAACTCACCAGGCGAACCTGCTTAAACCGCTTGTGACTATCAACAAGTAGCCTAACCTGTTTTATTCCTCGGGCCCACACAGGAAACTCCGCTAGCCAAAACCAACGCCTTTACAAAGCAGGAAGAGGATTTTCAAAATATGGCGGTGAATGAACCTGGAAGGTCGAAATTAGGACAAGAAAGAAAGCCCTGGCATTGGGCGAAGCATGCGTGGCTATATTCTGACACAGGCTGCACCGGGCTTCAAATGGAGAACATTTGTCACCTCTGGGGTCTCGGCAGAGGCGACCTTAATTTCTGCGTCCACAGTAACCAACTGCGAGAGAGAGAGAGAGAGAGAGAGAGAGAGAGAGAAGAGACAGACAGACAGACAGACAGACAGACAGACAGACAGACAGACAGACAGAGACATAGAATCACAGAGACAGAGAGAGAAAGAGACAGAGACAGAGAGAGACACACACAGAGAGACACACACAGAGAGACACAGAGAGAGACACACAGAGAGACAGAGAGAGACAGAGACAGGGAGAGACACAGAGAGACAGAAACAGAGACAGAGAGAGACAGAGAGAAAGACACACAGAGAGACAGAGACAGAGAGAGACAGAAACAGAGAGAGAGAGAGAGAGAGAGAGAGAACTCGAACTCGAAAACTTTATTTTACAAGGATTATAGTTCAGGTTCAGTCAAAAACCTGTCTGACAACTAGTCCTTGCTAAGCTACGGATGAATAGATATCAAATTACAGGCATTATTTATATACATATAGGCAGAGAGAGAGGGTGGGAGAGAGAGAGAATGACAATGACAGTGGCAATGATTCCAGGCCATCTACCCAATTATATTGGGGGTGGGAACAATATTGATATGTACTCATGTCTCATCTTCACATTATTTTGTTTTGTTTTGTTACAATAATCTTGCACATTCTCTCTCTCTCTCTCTCTCTCTCTCTCTCTCTCTCTCTCTCTCTCTCTCTCTCACGCACGCACACACACGCACGCACGCATCGCACGCACGCTCAATGACACACACACACACTCACACATACAAGACAATAAATATCGATCGGAACATGGGGAAAACCTGTAACGCGTGCTTTACGGCGATCGATGCTGCCACACTTCAGTCTGTCCGGCTAGTCAAGCGTAATCTACAACTGGTGTCCGTTAAAGAAGCCACCACCGGTCTTCTGCCGAACTACGGCGATCCAGGCCTACGCATACCGCCATGCATTTACAGAGTTACAAGGTACGGGCGCTGCACGTGCAAAGGTTGATCGAGTCAACGTCATTAACTTGGTTGGTTGGTTGGTTGGTTGGTTGGTTAAACTTGTTTAACCCCTTCACTGCCCCAGCCTGTAAAATTTCTGGGCTGAAAGAAGCACGGACGCGCCTGCAAATAGCATATTTTTCGGTCCTATAACACATCTACTTTCAATGCTATATAAAAATCGTTTTACATGCCAGGGCGAAAAAGAAGACAAAAAGGCTTAAGAGTTTCAGATTTCGCACTTTTATTGGTCGTTTTCAAGTGACACCATAGCAGTGATGGGGTTAACGCCGAGTTGTCTCCGAAGAGGTACTGACTATCGGGGACCGAGCTCCCACGAGATGGTGGGGGGGGGGGGGGGGGGGGGGGGGTTAGGGAGACAAATACATAGGCTACCTAACGCTACACTGTCACCACCGGAATAACTGCTGCATTAAAGTGGGCAGCGATGAGGGCCATTTTAATGTTTCATAATTGTGAGGGACAAAGTCACAAGGCAGTGTCCACAGACCAGAACTTTCGAAGATAGAGGAGAGCCGAAGCGGAATCGAACCGAGATCCTTCTGTTTACCAGCTTAACGCCTTACCGCTAGGCCAGACCGGCTCCCCTCTTTTATGTTTTATATAAAGTAACTTACGTTTTATGTGTGATATAAATCCCAGAGAGTGGTTTTTGTTATAAGTTGTTTGTCCACAGAAACCATAAAGCGTACATCGATAGCGGTAAATCGGGAAATGTTGTTAGGCGACTAAATGCAGTTGCAATGATTAAATCAGTATCTTGAATACCAGTATGAGTCATATTTTTCTTTCAGATGTAACCGGGATCCATCGTCCATCTGCCTTATAATTATGTATTGGCCTACAGTTTAGTATTACACATTTAAAGACAGTAAACCTCATAGTTCAGGAGTTGTGTGAGAGTCGAGGTGGCCGTCCTGGGCTGTCCGTCCTAACGAGCCTTCTGGTTTCCGTGGACGTAAAGAATTATTGCACCGTGCTTCGGCATTGGTCACAACTTGTCCCTAATATGTCAACTGACATCTGATGTCATTAAGCATCACTTCACCACCACCATCACAGTAAACTTCCCACTGTCGCAACTATTGCCGTGAGCCTATTGCTGGTTACGCCAGAAGCATTGCAGAGCACACTGACAGGTCTGGGATTCTGTTTGCTGAAATGTATGCTAATGTGGTTTTTGTTATTAGTTGTTTGTTCAGCGCAGTGAGTTTAATTCTGGTTAGAGAATCGCGCTTTATAAGAACTATTTATTTATTATTATTATTTGCATTGACAAACACAGCAACACTCAGTACGTCAAACAAGAATACAAATAATTGCAGCAAGCTAAAATACATCTTAAGAACAAAACAAGACAGACAGAGACAGAGCGACAGAGAGACACAGAGATAGGCAGACACACAGAGAGACAGAGACAGACACAGGGAGACACACAGTGAGAGACAGAGACAGAGATACAGATACAGAGATACAGAGACAGAGAGAATGGTGGTCATCGTCGCTTTAAGTCAGATGTGTGTCAGTACAGTAATTAACACCGTTTCGGGTTCGCGAGGCCAACAGCCGCTGTCGCCTACTCCGCCCCTTCCCCCCCCCCCCCCCCCCGCCCCCTCCCCCCCCCCCCCCCCGCATTCACAGCCCCCCGCCCCCTCCTACCTTGAGCCTCACCGCGTAACGGTGAAGGCAGATAATCACGAAGAGGCTATACTTATACAAAGCTCGTGCGTTAACTTTGGAAGGGTAGGCTGTATAATAGTCCGAGAGGTAACTTGATCTACCGTGCACCCCCTCCCTCCACCTCCAGTATTCAGCTAAACTAGTCTGAGAGTATTCCTTAGAGTGTGCCAAATGCGTTACAACTTGATCCCAATCAGTGTTTTGGGGATGCATCAGAGTTACAGCCCTTGACGTAATGGTACCGTCTTTCACACCGATTGAAGACTGTATGTTTTCTCTTTCGCGACGTCATATAATCCGTCTACTCAGTTCTGTATAATCCAATTATCTTTAGACAAATGGAACACTAAACTTTGATGAAATTACTTCACAATGTACAATATTCTATTTTAAAATAAGAAAATGATAGATTTATGAGGTTTTGTATCAATAAAATCATGTTACTATGGGTGAAGACACGAATTTTCTTCTTTCTTTTTTTCTTCTTTTTTCTTTAGGGGATAGGAGAGCTAAATCCAGTACTATGACAACAAAACACGTCACAGCATCACAAAATTGAGTTGAGAATAAACCCAAGCCTCTACTCTGGCATTCTGAAGCAAAGAATCAACGAAACGTATGATGCAGAACCTTTGACAGAATAGGAAAGGACACGTCTTCTTCATTTGTAAGATTTTCCCCATTAAAAGTACACGTTACTTAGTTAAACCATCACTGTGAACCAATGCCCCATCATATTTCGATTCTGTTTGTTTTAGACAGTGAAAGATTAAGGCATCTGGACACTCACTATTTATTTTCAACATTATGATCAATAAAGAATTATTTCTCGGTGATTTAAATCAGGTGTTTTCCAACCGCGCTTTGGCGTCTTCAGTCGGTGTGAAAAACGGTGCCCTTACGTCAAGGGCTGTATCTCTGGTGCATCCCAAAAGATTTAATGGGAACAAGTTGTAACGTATTTGGCACACTCTAAGGAACACTCTAAGACTAGTTTAGCTGAGTACTGGGGGTGTGGGGGTGTGGGGGGGGGAGGGGGTGCGCGCTAGGTCAAGTTACTTCTCGGACTATAAGAAACAAGCTACCTGAATGTTTCACACTTAGAAACAGTTCACTATAACCTGTCCATCTCTGGGTTTAGGGTACGACTCACGATCCATTTCGACCTGATCTAAAACGAATCGTGTACACGTGTGTCAGTCAATATGGCCGTACGGCTGAAGCGGCCAGAGCATTGCCGGATCCAACCTAGCCTTTTCAAACATGTGAACTGCATCCGCCAGCCAATGAGAGGCCGTCGTTTAGACTGAAGTGAAAGGGGGAAAAGGCTGGAGGTCACATGGGCAGCGAGAACAGCTCCAGTCTGACTGCAGTGTCTCAGGTCACATGGGCAGCGAGAACAGCTCCAGTCTGACTGCAGTGTCTCAGGTGACGTGGGCAGCGAGAACAGCTCGAGTCAGACAGCAGTGTCTCACGTCACGTGGGCAGCGAGAACAGCTCCAGTCTGACTGCAGTGTCTCAGGTCACGTGGGCAGCGAGAACAGCTCTGACTGCAGTGTCTAAGGCCACATGAGTAGAGAAAACAGCTCGAGTCTGACTGCAGTGTCTCAGGACACATGGGTAGCGAGAACAGCTGGAGTCTGACAGCAATGTCTAAGGTCACATGGGCAGCGAGAACAGCTCGAGTCTGACTGCAGTGTCTCAGGTCACATGGGCAGCGAGAACAGCTCGAGTCTGACAACAATGTCTCAGGTCACGTGGGCAGTGAGAACAGCTCGAGTCTGACAGTAGTGTCTCAGGTCACGTGGGCAGCGTGAACAGCTCTGATTGCAGTGTCTAAGGCCACATTAGTAGAGAAAACAGCTCCAGTCTGACTGCAGTGTCTAAGGTTACATGGGCAGCGAGAACAGCTGGAGTCTGACAGCAGTGTCTAAGGTCACATGGGCAGCGAGAACAGCTCGAGCCTGACTGCAGTGTCTCAGGTCACATGGGCAGCGAGAACAGCTCTGACTGCAGTGTCTAAGGCCACATTAGTAGAGAAAACAGCTCCAGTCTGACTGCAGTGTCTAAGGTTACATGGGCAGCGAGAACAGCTGGAGTCTGACAGCAATGTCTAAGGTCACATGGGCAGCGAGAACAGCTCGAGTCTGACTGCAGTGTCTCAGGTCACATGGGCAGCGAGAACAGCTCGAGTCTGACAACAATGTCTCAGGTCACGTGGGCAGTGAGAACAGCTCGAGTCTGACAGTAGTGTCTCAGGTCACGTGGGCAGCGAGAACAGCTCTGACTGCAGTGTCTAAGGCCACATTAGTAGAGAAAACAGCTCCAGTCTGACTGCAGTGTCTAAGGTTACATGGGCAGCGAGAACAGCTGGAGTCTGACAGCAATGTCTAAGGTCACATGGGCAGCGAGAACATCTCGAGTCTGACTGCAGTGTCTCAGATCACATGGGCAGCGAGAACAGCTCCAGTCTGACTGCAGTGTCTCAGGTCACATGGGCAGCGAGAACAGCTCTGACTGCAGTGTCTAAGGCCACATTAGTAGAGAAAACAGCTCCAGTCTGACTGCAGTGTCTAAGGTTACATGGGCAGCGAGAACAGCTGGAGTCTGACAGCAATGTCTAAGGTCACATGGGCAGCGAGAACAGCTCGAGTCTGACTGCAGTGTCTCAGATCACATGGGCAGCGAGAACAGCTCCAGTCTGACTGCAGTGTCTCAGGTCACATGGGCAGCGAGAACAGCTCCAATCTGACTGCAGTGTCTCAGGTCACATGGGCAGCGAGAACAGCTCCAGTCTGACTGCAGTGTCTCAGGTCACGTGGGCAGCGAGAACAGCTCCAGTCTGACTGCAGTGTCTCAGGTCACATGGGCAGCGAGAACAGCTCCAGTCTGACTGCAGTGTCTCAGATCACATGGGCAGCGAGAACAGCTCCAGTCTGACTGCAGTGTCTCAGGTCACATGGGCAGCGGGAACAGCTCGAGTCTGACAGCAGTGTCTCAGGTCACGTGGGCAGTGAGAACAGCTCCAGTCTGACAGTAGTGTCTCAGGTCACGTGGGCAGCGAGAACAGCTCTGACTGCAGTGTCTAAGGCCACATTAGTAGAGAAAACAGCTCCAGTCTGACTGCAGTGTCTAAGGTTACATGGGCAGCGAGAACAGCTGGAGTCTGACAGCAATGTCTAAGGTCACATGGGCAGCGAGAACAGCTCCAGTCTGACTGCAGTGTCTCAGGTCACGTGGGCAGCGAGAACAGCTCGAGTCTGACTGCAGTGTCTCAGGTCACATGGGCAGCGAGAACAGCTCCAGTCTGACTGCAGTGTCTCAGGTCACATGGGCAGCGAGAACAGCTCGAGTCTGACTGCAGTGTCTCAGGTCACATGGGCAGCGAGAACAGCTCCAGTCTGACTGCAGTGTCTCAGGTCACATGTGCAGAGAGAACAGCTCCAGTCTGACTGCATTGTCTCAGGTCACATGGGCAGCGAGAACAGCTTGAGTCTGACAGCAGTGTCTAAGGCCACATGGGCAGCGACGTCATTCGTGAAACTTGTAAAGAGTTCGGGTTATCTCCCTTCTCCCGAGCCATGACCCTTCAATCCCAACCTGTCAATGAACCCTCAGCTAATTAAGCTACACCTTTGTGTTGTGTTTAATTTTAGTTTTTGTTTGTCTGTGTGTGTGTGTGTGTGTGTGTGTGTGTGTGTGTGTGTGTGTGTGTGTGTGTGTGTGTGTGTGTGTGTGTGTGTGTGTGTGTGTGTGTGTGTGTGTGTGTGTGTGTGTGTCGTCATCAAAATCTGTACAGCTGTCGTGATACGATCGTCGTCATCAAACTCTGTATTGTTGTTGTTATACCATCGTCGTCATCAAAGTCTGAACAGTTTTTAGCGATGCCGACGTCGTCATCAAAGTCTGTTGGGCTGTCGTTATGCCATCGTCGCCATCAATGTCTCTAGAATTATCTCAGTATCGTCGTCGTCATCAGAGCCTGTAGTGCTGCCGTGATGCCATCGCAGTCATCGAACTCTGTAGAACGTTGGCGATACCATCGTCGTCATCAAAGTCTGTAAAGCCCGTTCTTAATTGGGCGAACATTTGTTTGCGAACATAGTTGGGAGTATTCGCCGAATATAGTTGGTTCTTAACCCCTTCACTGCCATGATATCACTTGAAAACGACCAATACAAGTGCAAAATCTGAAACCCTTAAGCCTTTTTGTCTCTTGTTCGCACTGGCGTGTGAAAGGATTTTCATCCAATTGCATAGCATTGAAAGCAGATGCGCTATAGGACCGGAAAATATACTGTTTGTAGGTGCGTCCGTGCATCTTTCAGCCCGGAAGTTTTACTGGCTGGTGCATGAAGGGGTTAATTGGGCGAACTTTTGCTTCGCGAATATAGTTCGGGTTATTCGATGAACTGCGACGAAGCTATATTCGGGGTCCAAAAAGCTTCGCTCAACATGCTCTGGGAATACTCGCCCAGTTCGACGAACCTTGTCTCTGATTGGCTGAGAGCAGAGAGCTGTCCTGTGGATGAGGAAGAAAGAAAATTGAAATGGATGACGATGTTTCTAGGTACTTCGCTAGCTTCGGAGGGAATTGTTTTACTTGTTGACTTGTGGGAGGTGCAGCCTTGTCTCTGGGACCCAGAATGATATAATAGTTGTTGAATTATCCTGTGAGGGTTGATTACAATATACTGACTTGACTTGACTTTAGCCTACATTTTGGATCATGCTGTCTGCTGCGCTTCTGCCACAAGTTCTGGCCAAAGCTTGCCTCTCATTATAAGCCAGATAAGAACGAAATATAGTTCATCGAACTGTCCGAACCATGTTCGGCGAACTAAAAGTTCAATTAAGAAACGAATCACAGTTCGTTGAACTGTCCGAAGTATGTTCGGCGAACAAACACTTCGCCCAATTAACCCCTTCACTGCCATAATGTCACTTGAAAACGACCAATGAAAGTGCCAAATTTGAAACCTTTTTTGTTTTCCTTTTCGCACCGGTATGTGAAAAAGATTTTCATCAAAACGCATAGCATTGAAAATAGATGTGTTATAGGACTGGAGAATATACTGTTCTGTTTGCAGGTACGTGCGTGCATCTTTCAGGCCGTAATATTTGCATGATGGGGCAGTGAAGGGGTTAAGAACGGGCTTGCGGCTGTCGTTATGCCATCGTCGCCGTTGCCGAACTCTGTAGAGTTTTCCTGTCCTCGTGCTGACTGACACCCACGTCATTGTCTCTCCAGTCTCTGGCGACAAGGGTACGCCCTCAGTTCACTGCTCTCTGTTGAAAATACTGCATGAGTACGCCCTCGATTCACTCTCTGTTGAAAATGCTGCATGAGTACGCCCTCGATTCACTGCTCTCTGATGAAAATGCTGCATGAGTACGCCCTCGATTCACTGCTCTCTGATGAAAATACTGCGTGAGTACGCCCTCGATTCACTGCTCTCTGATGAAAATGCTGCATGAGTACGCCCTCGATTCACTGCTCTCTGATGAAAATGCTGCATGAGTACGCCCTCGATTCACTGCTCTCTGTTGAAAATGCTGCATGAGTACACCTTCGATTCACTGCTCTCTGATGAAAATGCTGCATGAGTACGCCCTCGATTCACTGCTCTCTGATGAAAATGCTGCATGAGTGCGCCTTCGATTCACTGCTCTCTGATGAAAATGCTGCATGAGTACACCCTCGATTCACTGCTCTCTGATGAAAATGCTGCAGGTCGGTCCAGCTCCTTCGCCCTGATATAACCGCAATGGTTGACTGGGCGTAAAATATCAATTTCTGACTTACAGTCCAGCTCCAGAGAAACTCATCATTTCGTGTTCTCTCTCTCTCTCTCTCTCTCTCTCTCTCTCTCTCTCTCTCTCTCTCTCTCTCTCTCTCTCTCTCTCTCTCTCTCTCTCTCTCTCTGCCTGACTGTCTTTTTAACCCGTTGTCCGTTTTGATTTCAGTTGAGTTCGGTTTAGTTCAGCTCTTTCTTCTTTCATGATGCTTTATGTCCAAAAACAACAACAATACCATATGGTTTATTAGCTCATCTCAGCTCATAGTGGTATCTTTAAGCCATTCGCTGCCCTCACGACGTCATAAGTATGATGTCACTTGAAAATCCCTTTCCATCTACCTAGGATGTGTATAGGACTTCCGGATTTTTGGCGGGAGCTCAGGAGCTGTGAGAACAGGGAGGCGCAGAGGTGGAGTTAGGCGATCTTTCGCTTCAGTTGCTCTCAAAATAGCTGGTTCTGTGGTCACTGTCTCTATCATTTTATTCCGCACAACTGCTGAGAGAGTAAGTTGCGAAGTACGTAAGTTGCTTTTCACTGGCTGGCTCTCCACCACCTTAACCCCTTCACTGCCCCAGCCTGTAAAATGTGCGGGCTGAAAAGTACACACATACACGTTCCTGTTGGAACAATATAACTGATCGCCCCATAACAAAATTTTTACTTTCAGTACTGTGCATTTTGACAAAAAATCCTTTTACGCGCTCATACAAAGGGGGGAAAAGCCTTAACGATTTCAAATTTGGTACTTTTACTGGTCGTTTTCCGAGTGACGGCGCGACACGCATGCAGTGAAAGGGTTAATACCTATTCATTTGGTGATGGGGGTGGGGGGGAGGGTGCGTTCTTCTTTCTTTTGCGGGTCGGAGCGCTTGGGACGAGCACGCCCCCCCCCCCCCCCCCCCCCCCCATCCCGCCCCCGACCCCCCACTCCCCAAACCACCACCACCACCCCTCTGTCCCTAATAAACCGTTAGAGGTTTCTGAGGACGTTAAACCCCAAACTCAGTCAGTTTAGACGTCCTGCATGAATTCCAACCTTTTATAATACATAGCATTGTCATACGAAACAAAGTTATCAAAAACAGCAGTCTTGGTCAGCTGAGCCTTTTCTCCAGAACAGACCTTGGGAGCAAAAACTGCGTCAGAAATACATTGTTGGCAGCGAAAGGGTTAGCGCTGGGAAAACCCCGCATGTGCTCCACCCTCTGGCACGGAAGCATCCCGGCGTCGCATTTTGTTGTCGTTTCTAACCTGTTGCCAACAGGAACAAAAGAAGAAGAAGAAAAGCACACACACACACACACACAGAAAAGCTCACTTTTCACAAACTACGTGAGCATGCAAGCAATCGTGTGATACAAATTAATACGTACGCCATTGTAGCGGAGTTACTGTCCTGCAACAGCTTGAACGTTGTCCCGGTGCAAAAAATGTCACAAAGTATAGGCCTACTCCATACTACAGTCATACGTGAGCGCATGGAAAGTCGCTCCCTCCTGCATTGTGCCATGCAAGGACACACATCTATGCAGACAAGATTACATAGTGGTCAATTCCCTCTGAAGCGCAGTGAAGTATCGACACCGTCATCCATTTTCATTTTTATTTCTTCCTCATCCAGAGGAGAGCTCTTTGATCTCAACCAATCAGGGACAATGTTCGCCGAACTGGGCGAATATTCCCAGAAGATGTTAAGCGAAGCTTTTTAGACCCCGAATATAGCTTCGTCGCGGAATATAGCTAGGTTCGCGAAGCAAATGTTAGCCCAGTTAAGAACCAACTAGGTTCGACGAATAATCCGAACTAGGTTCGCGAAGCAAATGTTCGCCAAATTAAGAATGGGCTTTAGTCAGAGACAGACAGACAGACAGGCAGACAGACAGACAGGCAGACAGACAGACAGACAGAGACACGGAGAAACACACAGACGGTCTACTGAATCTTTCAAATACGTGATCAGTTGTGCAAATTAACCTCAAGGATACACTGGTGTTCTCGCCTTCGAGAAAAAATAAAGAAATAAAAAAGACACTTCGTCAGATCCTGGATGCCTTAAAGGACAAGACCAAGGTTTGGTGTGATTTTTAACACGATTTCCGTTAAAGTTCGCTGAGAACAATGATGTAGGTGAAATTGTGATCTCTTTTCCCCTTCTTTTTCACCATGCATTCTTTCATTTTTTATCTTTGGCTTATTGGCCATTTTGTACCCGCTTGTTAGCTTGCCTGATTAGGGCAGCCATTTTGCATTTCTCTTGTCGTCTGCATTTGTTTACATCCCGATGCTTTGTCATCGGTAGTCCTGATTAGCGTTTTGCTTTATCAGCCTGCAGCCTTTGTTTTTCTAGATGGAAGTCGGGTTAGTGAGGGGTTAGTTATGGTTAGTTTGGCTTTCCATCTGCTCTGTGCTCTTATGACTGTAGTCGTCCACTCCTTTGTTGCAGACAGTAGTCTATTAGACTGTTGTGATTTGATGGTGTCTTTTGTGTGTGTTTTCCACCTTATGCTTGCAGGTAGGCAACCTTTTGGGGGTTTTGAAGTGGTTTCAGCTGTTTTGTTTCTTTCATTTGGTGTCAGCTGTTTGCTCGCCTGATTAGGGCAGCCATTTTTCGTTTGCCACCAGCATTTGTGGTTTGGTCTTTCTTTCTTTGCCACAGGCATTTGTGGTCTGTTCTTTCTTTCTTTGCCACAGGCATTTGTGTACAGTCTCTTTCTTTCACGGCCTTTTCTCCCGTAGGCATTCGTGTTAGACTTTTTGTCTTTGCCTTGTTAGCGCTTGTTTCAGGGTATCAGTGTATCTCTCAATTTTTGGTATCATGCTGTGCGCTGCTGCGTCAGCTTCATCCTTGGAGATACGAACTTTAATTTTTTCCAAGTCGGTTACCCTGTGGACAGCCCTACAAATTCCGCTTTGAAGCAAACCCCATTTGGTATTCCGCCATAAAGTTGACGAAATCGCACTCAGCGGAGTGCTCGCTACACAAATGGGCGTGACTGAGGCGCAGCATCACAGTCAGCTCGTTTGAATTGTACAAATTTGACCCCTTTTCGCCTCACAGCGGGTCGATTCCGCGGGAACTCGTGCACAGTTATGCTTTGGGTTGCTTGTGAGTCGTTACAGTTTGCTGCAACGCAGTAGGCCGGCATGGTTAGAGCTTTTTGTCGACCACACGCATACACATTCAATGAACATCTAAGATGGCAACAGCACTGACTCCCCAGACTGACGTCACTTCCGAGAAAGTCACGTGACTGATGGAGAACCCGAGACAGTAGTCTCGGCCAGCCTACAGAAAATAAAATCGATTAAAAACCAACATAAACATTTCTTTTTTATTTCATTAAATCTCAGATTAGTGACTCATTTGTCAATCATTTCGATGGTCATTTTGCATACTTAAAAACCTTGGACTTTTCCTTTAAGAACGAACTCGAAAGCTTTCGATACACAAGGGAGTTAATTAGTGCTCGAAAGATATCACACAAGCACAACAACAAAGACCTGAGTCGCTTACGGTAACTCTCACCTGGCATGCGTGTAAATACAAGGTACATGAACTCCACTAGAGGTACATCTTCAAAGTTTTCGTTCAAATCAAAGACTCATTAATTTTTCTTTACTTTTTTGTTTGTTTGTTTTTTTTTGTTGCTGTTGTTTTTGTTGTTGTTTTGTTTCTGCTTGTTTGTTTGTTTGATTTTTGGTTGTTGTTTTTCTCTCTGTGCGTGCGTGCGTGCGTACGTACGTGCGTGCGTGCGTGCGTGCGTGCGTGCGTGCGTGCGTGTGTGTGTGTGTGTGTGTGTGTGTGTGTGTTGTTTTGTTGTTGTAGTTTTTTGTTTTTGTTTGTTTTGTTTTGATTTGATTTTTGTTGTTGTTTGTTTGTTTGGTTGGTTTTGTTGGTTTTGTTTGTTTGTTTGTTCAGTTTCCTTGTTTGCTGGTAAGCAGTTAGTTTTTGCTAGTTTGTTGTAAGTTTGTTGTTTGATGGTTTTGCTTTGCTGGTCTAGTGTTTTTATTTGATCTGGCTGTTGTGTGCTTGATTTTGCTGTTGATGTC
>JABMCL010002335.1:175000-197500 GCA_018857735.1 Alviniconcha marisindica
TTCCGCGGACGAAAAGCAGTGGAGTGAATTCATCGATGACATCGTCATGCTGTCAGTGGTTCAGCAACGAAGAGCATTTACTTCATATGCGTGCTCAGAGACTGCTCTTGAATTCCGTGGACCGAAGGCAGTGGTGCGAATTCATCGATGACATCGTCATGCTGTGGCTCCTCTGTAAAGAGCAACTGCTTCTGTTCCTATAATGGCTTCGCTGGTGCCACATCACCATCACGTTCACCTGCCTGTCGGGGGCACACGCAACACCCCCTGCCTGGACGACAAGCAACTGCTTCTATTCCTATAATAGCTTCACTGATGCCACACCACCATCACGTTCACCTGTCTGTCGGGGCACACGCAACACCCCCTACCTGGACGACAAATTGTGAAAGGTTCAATGGGAAGCCAAGACTGGCGTGAGTCAATGGTCGACATCCACCTACGAAAACACCTACGGACGCACTGCCCTGAACGTGCCAGAGTGATGGAAAAATGACCGAGCAGGTAGACAGGAGGGTAAAGCAACCACCACAAGTGGCTCGCGTCCGGCAAGATCTTGAGTGTTGAGAAGCTTGAGACACTACCTGCGAGCACAAGGCCAAGGACATTACACCATCGATCGCCTGGAGGTGAAGGGCGTGGAAAGAAGAAGCGCTCGACAATCTTGATTGAAAGGACGAGAGAGGGCCATCGTTAATCAGATGCAAATTGGAACTATTTCAAAGGCAATGTTGGTGGAACTTCTGAGAGACTGGGTGGAACACATAATATGGGATTTTCTGAGTGCATGGACACCATCTTGAACTGAAATGGATGTCAGTGTTAGTGCTGAGGTTGAGCAACTGATTGCGCCTTAAAGAAACTAGTTTCACCGAGCATAGTTTGCCCGACCTTTCTCCACGAGCTAGAAGACATAATAATAATAATAACAAAAACATCAACAACAGTATTTATCCAGCGCAAAATCTTGTCTGAAAAGACTATCCTAAGCGCATACACTCACACTCATAAACACAGGCACCCGCACACACAAGTATAATTACTGACTATACACAACTGAATTTACAGCCAACTTAACAGATAACAACAGGGACTTGAGGCGGAGGAAGGTCGCAGCACGGAACGGAAAACATGACAGCTAGGTCTATTGGTTTTAGAGAAAGAAATGCCTTGAGGTTAGATGTTGCAGGAGCCTAGAGAGGGATCATCAAGAGTAAAACTTGGAATTGAGGATTTTCCATTGATTTTATTTTTAATTCAAAGCCCTTCTTGCGTCAGTAGCGGTTAGTGGGACTCGATGTGGAAGACACTACCATGTGTCACAGCTGGCCCACGGTTACTCGCGGCTTCTTTCATATTGTTCCTCGGGTGACGTGAGCACGCAACTTTCGTGCTCGCAGTAGCAATTAACCCCTTCACTGCCATGATGTCACTTGAAAACGACCAATAAAAGTGCAACATTTGAAATCCTTCAGTCTTTTAGTTTTCTTTTTCGCACTGGCTTCGGAGAAGAGTTTCATCAAAACGCATCGCATTGAAATGAGATGTTACAGGACCGGAAAACAGACTGTTTTTGAGGTGCGTCCGTGCATCTTTCATCCCGGTAATGCTACAGGCTGGGGCAGTGAAGGGGTTAAGGGGTCAATGCGTGTGTGCGTGCATTACGAAACTTGTTTTGTGATGGCTGTCCGTTTTAACGGACACGGATGCAAGTCCACACACTGTTTACCACCCGTTCTCTTCCCACTGCAGCCCGCGGCAACTATTTGAGGAGCATCCTCTTCATCCAGCGCCCGCGCGTCACGGAGAAGGGTTTGTTCACAATTAGACACCCGTTTCGTCACGAAATGCCAGGAACTGGAGGAAAGGGTGATCAGACAAGGTTCCCCTGGTGTACACAATGGAAGCAGCCATTGAGAAACTCGATCCTCAGATGCCCTGCAGCAGCACCGGCGAATACACCCACACTGTTAGCTACCACCAGAGATCTGCTGTCTCTGGTACCACTATGAGAACACCCTATCTGTCTGTCGTACAGAAGACCTAAGCAGAGTTTGACTGGAAGAAGAAAGCGATTAACCCTTTCACTGCCGAGCATGCCGGGGCCGTCACTCAGAAAACGAAAAATAAAAGCGACAAATTTGAATTCAGTAAAGCCTTTCTCCCCTTGCGTGACAGGATTTCAATCAAGATGCACAGTATTGTAAGTAGGTCGATCAAATATACTGTTTTCCATCGTGTATGTGTGCACTTTTCAGCCCAGAAATTTTACAGGCTGGGGCAGAGAAGGGGTTAAGCCTGTTCCCTTCACAAAGGGCCTGTTTGGTGGATCAGCTCCTCCTGGAGCGCCTGACACACTCAAGAAGCTCTAAATCAACAAACATTTATTAAGAAGACCTGAAAGAAATATGAATGTGTGTGTGTTGGAGGGTGTGTGTGTGTGTGTTGGAGTGTGTGTGTGTGTGTGTGTGTGTGTGTGTGTGTGTGTGTGTGTGTGTGTGTGTGTGTGTGTCTGTGTGTCTGTCTGTCTGTCTGTCTGTCTGTATCTGTGTGTAGCGTGTGTCTGTCTGTCTGTCTGCTTGTATCTGTGTGTAGTATGTGTGTGTGTGTGTGTGTGTGTGTGTGTGTGTGTGTGTGTGTGTGTGTGTGTCCGTCCGTCCGTCTGTCTGCTTGTTTGTTTCTGTGTAGAGCAAACAAATAGTCTCCTCTTGAATTCCGTTGACTCTTAGTAATAAAAACTGCCAATATAATGATGGCGATGAAGATTAAATAAGGGCGGAGGGGGGGGGGGGGGGGGGCAAGTTTCGGGGACCAAACAAATGTACACGGCGTGTCGGGTGTAAGCACTGAAGGACTCAAATGGGTTTGGGGTACAGACAAGATCATAATTTACAACAACAAAAAGTCAACACTACAACTGTATCAAAACCTGAAACTCAGCTAAATAAGGTCAGAATGGAATATCAGAATATTAAAATGCGACTCCACATTTTTTTTAACGAAATCGTGGCAAGCCAAAGAATACTTACAAAAAACGATTGCTCTGAGGCCTCCCTGAGTGAATTTCTATATTGAGTGCAGTCAGACATACGCTGTGTATTTATCTGAGCTGAGTGACTCGTCCACCAAACAAGAACAGGAAGTGAAACCCACGAAATCAATCAGTGAAAGTACACAACGTATAGATGCTGTTTGTTCGTTTGTTTGTTTGTTCGTTTGCTTGCTTGCTTGTTTGTTTGCTTGCTTGCTTGTTTGTTTGCTTGCTTGCTTGCTTGTTTGCTTGTTTGTTTGTTTGCTTGTTTGTTTGTTTGTTTGCTTGCTTGTTTGTTTGTTTTGAATTTAAACAATTAAAATCATTTTCAAAATGTAAAGCTGCCTGTTATTGTTTCGGACACAGCGGCACAGACATAACAACTTGAAGTGGGAAGAAATAAACATCAGTAAGAAGAGCGAAGTGTGTTGGCGTGTTTCTCTCGGTGCTCGTTCTGTGCGCTTATGTTCACGTTGTCGTTTGACGTCAGTCACCCACGGACCAGTCTCTCAGCTATTCGACACGTGAGTGGGGGCGGGGGAGGGGGGGGGGTAACCTAACACCACCGTCCATCAGCTTTTTGGTGTTTGCTGCTTCTTCTTCTTTTCTTTTCTTCTTCTTCTTCTTCTTCTTTCTTTTTTTACACGGAGCGCAGAATTTGTTAGCACTTTTCTTTATTTCCTTTAAATCTGGGACGGGGAGACTGGGTGGGTGGTTTTCACTTGTTGACAATAACAGAAAGCTTTGAAGCTGACCTTTAAAACAAGTGTGTGTGTGTGTGTGTGTGTGTGTGTGTGTGTGTGTGTGTGTGTGTGTGTGTGTGTGTGTTGGTTTTTATTCTTTCTAGATTCGTGGAAAGCAGCTTAACCTTTTCCAAAACGCACGGTCTGCCAACTAAACAAGATCTCTCCACTCTTAATTACGTGGACTACAACAACCATTGGTTGCATTTATTACACATCTCCCGTCATTATTAGTGTTATTACATCTTTTGTTTTATTTTCATGTTCATTTTGTTGGGGGGGGGGGGGGGGGGGGGAGGGCTAAGCATAATTTTTTATTCTTATTTCTTTGTGTTCCTTCGCTTCTGTGTTTACTTCTTCGTTTGTTGACTTGCAGTTCAGGCCTTGCCGCGACGCGTTTTGTCCTATATTAGTCACACCTCTCTGCCGGTGTTATTGATGCAAGCGTGATGACTCATCGAAATACAGACAAAACAAAGCTACCCCTCTGCGGACAAGGAGGCCTCAACACTGCTAACAGCCAACACTCCGCGGGAAAAGGAAGACACGGAGACCGAGTTAGTAGCAAGAGGAACAGACTGGTTCTCCAGAAGCCCCCTTTCCCCACCCCCACCCCCACCCCCTCACCCTCACCCGACCGACCGACACAATCAAAACAGGTCAGGAAGAGCTCCAGGCAGACCGTGTTGACTTGCAGAATGGCAGAAGCTTCACACGTGACGGAGGACCCACTGATGACGTGGGAAGCCAAGGCGATGTCATCATCGCGGACAGGAGGGGGAGAGGGGGGGGGGGGGGGGGGGCACTCCCTTCTAGTCCACAGGGGTGGATGTCCTTGCTATCCTCCTCCCCCGCGCTGTTGTCCATGCTAGGCCTTTATCCGTGGAGCCCAGGGCGACAAGACGAGGGACCGTCAAATGTCAACATCAGGACACGGTTCTGAACTGCTGCACCGCGTGCCTCTGTCTCTCTCTGTCTCTCTGTCTCTGAACTGCTGCACCGCGTGTCTCTGTCTCTCTCTGTCTCTGAACTGCTGCACCGCGTGCCTCTGTCTCTCTCTGTGTCTCTCTGTCTCTGAACTTCTGCACCGCGTGCCTCTGTCTATCTCTGTCTCTCTGTCTCTGAACTGCTGCACCGAGTGTCTCTGTCTCTCTCTGTCTCTCTCTGTCTCTCTGTCTCTGAACTGCTGCACCGCGTGCCTCTGTCTCTCTCTGTGTCTCTCTGTCTCTGAACTGCTGCACCGAGTGTCTCTGTCTCTCTCTGTCTCTCTGTCTCTGAACTGCTGCACCGATGTCTCTGTCTCCTCTGTCTCTGAACTGCTGCACCGCGTCTCTGTCTCTCTCTGTCTCTCTGTCTCTGACTGCTGCACCGAGTGTCTCTGTCTCTCTCTGTCTCTGAACTGCTGCACCGAGTCTCTCTCTCTCTCTCTCTCTCTCTCTCTCTCTCTCTCTCTCTCTCTCTCTCTCTCTCTCTCTCTCTCTCTCTCTCTCTCTCTCTGTGATGGTGACACGGATGGTCAGTACACTTACATATCTACTGCTGGTAATAGTGTTATTGACTACTTTATATTCTCTCGCTCCCTCTCTTTTCTAACGAAAACAATGCAAGTGCTGGAAAGAACTGAATACAAACACATGCCAGTTGTATGTTCTTTGCGCTGCCAAAAACAGCCAAATTCCTCCAAAGGAGTAGATGTTACATTGTGTAAACTTAAATGGTCTCAGGACAAACGTGGCTTGTTTGAGCGAAATTTGAACTTACCTGAAAACCTGACAGAGATTGAAAGAGCGAGGAGTCTCATTGTTGTCGGTGTAAACGAAGCGTTTTAGTGTATTTACAGCTGCACTGAGCAAGATTGCTTCATGTTTAGTTAAAAAAACAAAGTGGCAAAAAAGTGTTTTCAAATGAATGGTATGACAAGGAGTGTAGAGACATGCGAAGGACAACAACAAAAAAGCACTTAGGAAATTTTCACGTTCACGCTTGAATAGTAACAGAGATTTTTACTGCGAGTAGCGCAAGCAATACAAACATCTACTTTTGACCAAAGAAAAGGAATACAAACTGAAATGCAGGAAAGAACTAGAAAGCAATATAAGAGATCCAAAACAATTCTGGAGAAATGTTAAGAAATTCACAACAAAAACTAGACAAGTGAGTGACATATCAGACGAACAATGGCTAGAACATTTTCAAAAAGTGTTCGACGTCAAAGGTATGGAACAGGATACTGATGATGAAATGTCCTCTTCATACACCACAGAAAGCAACAGCAATAGTTATGCAGAAGACGACTTTTTGAATTCAGATATTAGTCCGCAAGAGGTAACTGAGTCCATTGACCATCTTAAAGCGAATAAAGCGGCAGGACTAGATGGCATTATTCCAGAGGTTTCCAAGCACTCTTGTGACAAAATTATACCTTTTCTTGTGCACCGTTTTAGCAGCGGTAATTTATCCGCTACACAAAAAGGATAGTATTCATGAGCCGGACAACCATAGGGGTATCTCTCTGCTTAACGTTTGCAGTAAACTGTATAGTTACATTATTAACAAACGGTTATCAAGATGGGTTGAAGACAATGACGTACTTGGAGAGATCCAAGCAGATGTTCGCAAGGACCACTCTACCATTGATCATATCTTTACATTATTTTCTGTGATTCAGAGACATTTATTAAGGACAAGAAATTATATGTAGCATTTATAGACTTTCGAAAAGCTTTTGATTTCATTCCACATTGTAAACTTTGGCCTATTTTGAACAAAACAGGCATTAAAGGAAAAAAATTACAGACTATTCAGAGCATGTACAGGATTGTTAAAGCTCGCATTCGTAATGAAAACAATGTGACTGATGCATTCATTTGTCAGAAAGGTCTAAAACAAGGGGAAATAACTAGCCCGTTACTTTTTTCGTTGTTTAATAAATGACCTTGCAAGGGATATAATCAAAAGCGGAAGACATGGAATACAGTTACTACCTGATATGATTGAACTGTTCATTTTGCTTTTTGCAGACGACATTGTTCTTTTATCAGATACAATAGTTGGGTTTCAAAACTAAGTTAGATGTTCTTGCTCGAAATTGTGCCAAACTTGATCTCCATGTTAACTTGGACAAATCAAACATTGTGATTTTCAGAAATGGGGGATACATTTCCAGGAAGAAAAATTTCTATAATGGGCAAAACATTACAATTGTTAACTCTTACAAATACTTGGGCCTTTTCCTTACAATTAGAATGACGTTCTCAAATGCTCTGAACGAAATGGCCAATAAAGCAAGGAAGGGGGTTACTGACATATTTAGAACGCTATGGAGGCTTGGGGAATTTTCGGCAACAATTATTTTTAAAGATGTTTGATGCTCAGATTAAGCCGATGCTCTAGTACGGTTCAGAAATTTGGGGTCTGAAGGAGTATAAGTCAGTGGAGAAATTTCATACATTTGCCCTCAAAAAGCTTTTAAATGTTAGTCCTAGAACGCCCAGTGACATGGCATATGGATAGGCAGGTCGTTTTCCAGTATGTGTTCATTCCTATACAGCCTGTATAAAGTACTGGTTACGCCTTACTACAATGGACATTTCAAGGCTACCACGAAAGGTTTACAATATGCTGTTATTGCTGCATAATAGCGTCAGATTGTGCTGGGCGTCACAGGTGCATCAGGTCTACAAATTTGGCTTTGGATTTGTTTGGGGGAATCAAGGTGCGCAAAATATAGAAACATTCATCAAGGCTTTTAAACAAAGGCTCCTTGATTGCCATCGCCAGAACTGGCATGAGCACATCAGCAGCAGTACCAGATGTACCAGATTTCCATTTCCTTAGAACCGTACTTCACCTCTGTGACAAACAAACAAATTAGGGACGTTTTGTTAAGATTCAGAATTGGAGCGTCCAACATATGTACCCACAAACTAAGATATGTTGCGCACACGCCACACGGCGTACGAAGATGAAATGCATACCTTATTTTATTGCAAATTTCTAGATGACCTGAGACAAAAAATATATTCCGAGAAAATATACAGTGCAACCTTCCTATGTTACTCTTAGACGAATGATGCAAGACAAAAGTTGTCTTCACGACTTATGTAGATTCATCTACCACTCAAATAAACGCGCGAGGTATGACCAGGTCCACAGCAAGCTTCTTTTCCTGGAACCAAAGTTTAAACCTTGAATGTGATTTCAACAATATGTGTATAATCTCCATTGTGTATTCTGTCCCCTTGTTTTGATGTCTACTTAGGAGCAAAGATGGAGATGTAGAGATTCCCCCACCCCACCCCACCCCCACCCCCCACCCCCAATAGTGCGTATTCAACCAGATGTGGCAATGCTTATATTTGCATGTAACACTTGTATGTTGTCTACATCGAGGCTATTTTGCTTTTTCTTTGTTTGTTTTTTGTTTGTTTGTGCTTTTCTTTTTGCAGGGGTGGGGGTGGGGTGGGGTGTTTGCTGGTTTTGTTGTTGTTGTTTCGTCGTTTTTTGTTCGCGTCCGTTTCTTTTTTCTGTTTCTTTTTGTCTTGTCTCTTTGTTTAGTATTGTTTGTTAACTGTTTTGCATAGGTGGTATGTGCATGTTTATAATCATACCATTTGTAATGGGTCAAGTAGCTTTCTACAATAAAACATTCTGAGTTCTGAGTTCTCTCTCTCTCTCTCTCTCTCTCTCTCTCTCTCTCTCTCTCTCTCTCTCTCTCTCTCTCTCTCTCTCTCTCTCTCTCTCTCACACACACACACAGATTCTATGAAAGTTAGGAGAAATGAAGTCGAAAACATTTAACACTTAACCTAGCAAAGTATGCAGATACTTGATTCTTGGATGGTCCTTGTGGGTTCCACTTCGTGTGTGTGTGTGTATGTGTGTGTGTGTGTGTGTGTGGTGTGTGTGTGTGTGTGTGTGTGTACGTGTGCGTGTGGGTGTGTGTGGGTGTGTGTGTGTGTGTGTGTGTGTGTGTGTGTGTTTGTGTGTGTGTGTGTGCGTGCGTGCGTGCGGTGTGTGTGTGTGTGTGTGTGTGTGCGGGGGGGTATGTAATGTATGGAAAGGGAAAGACGTGAATATATATATGTGCATATAATTAGTTATGTACATGTAAATGAATCTGTTAAGTGACTTGGATTAAATGTGAAAATCTCTGCAGGCAAAGCACTGTATTTTGCGCTTGCAGATGATTCATCCTTATTATCCATACTACTTATCCCTTTTGAAAGAACTACATGATTAATACATGTCGCTGTGCGTGATAGAAAGTTGATCATGTTTTGTACCCCCTTGTCTTGTGGGCTTGTAAGCTGAAGACAATCAAAACCCAAACGCCAAAAATCTCTCTCTCTCTCTCTCTCTCTCCCCCCCCCCCCCACCATCTCTCTCACTCTAGTTCTTATGCTCCATATAATTATGAACTTTCATGTATAAAATTTCACTTTTTCATTCATGCTTCATATGTATATAAATGATGCCCTGTGGTTTTTTACTCATTGGTGGCTTAGCAAGGACTAGTTCCTGGACAGGTTTTGACTGAGCCAAACTACAGTCCTTGCAAAATAAAGTTTTGGAGTTCGAATCCTCTCATATTTTGTCTGCTGCAACACTAACACCATCTACAATATAGAAGCGTGTTTTTTTTTAAAGAAAAAAGAGAGAAAAAGAAAACACAAACACACACACACACACACACACACACACACACACACACACACACACACACACACACACAAATCTTGCTGGAACCTAAGTTGTTTTTCTTCTCCGTTTTTCTTCTTTTCTTCATTTCAGCTCCTACAAAAATACTTCTATTCTCCAAAAACAACTAAGTCCGACATCACCGTAGAGCAGCTGGTCGAAGCGGGTATATTGCTAGTATTTTATCAATAAAGCGGGTATATTGCTAAAAACAATTATCAATAAAGAACTGTCTTCTCTGTCTGTCTGTCTGTCTGTCTGTCTGTCATGAATGATCTGGCTTGCTCTCGACTCGCTGAACCCGTTGAGCTGAAACCCGGTGTGAAGATTCCTTGGGACATAAGGTCCTATACGGCTATGGTTTTGGTACAACTCTTTGTCTAATTAACTCATTGACGCCAAAGATTATTGAAGCAAATGAGTAAAAGGAGGGTGACGCGAACCGTTTCTCAGGTAGCTCTGTGGTGTACAGGTCAGCACTCCGGACTCGCACGTGTGTGTGTGTGTGTGTGTGTGTGTGTGTGTGTGCGTGTGAGTGTGTGTGTGTGAGTGTGTGTGTGTGTGGAGGGGTGTGTGTGTGTGTGTGTGTGTGTGTGTGTGTGTGTGTGTGTGGTGTGTGTGTGTGTGTGTGTGTGTGTGTGTGTGTGTGTGTGTGTGTGTGTGTGTGTGTGTGTGTGTGTGTGTGTGTGTGTGTGTGTGTGTGCGTGCGTGTTGATGTTGCTGTTGTCGTCGTTGTCAGTGTGTGTGGGTTTGTTTTGTTGCTGTCGTTGTTATTGCATATGTGTTTTGTTGTTGATGTTTATGTGTGTGTGTAGGCGCCAGCCAGAGGCACATGAGTATTTCTTCTTCTCCCCCCTCACCCCCCCCCCCCCCCCACCCCCCCATTTTTTGTTTGTGGTTTGTTTGCTTTTGCTCTAGGCTATGATTCAACATGGCAGATGTACTTGAATGTTAATACAACAGCCTTTGTTTTACTGTTGTTACTTTTTGTTTGTTGTTGTTGTTTTCTTGTTTTGGTTTGTTGTTTTATTGGCGGGGGGGGGGGGGGTGCTACCAAAAGAAAAAAATTGCAGGTGCCTGCGGCTGACGATAAGGTATTATTATAATTTCTTATTAACATATCAATATATATATATGTATATATAACATGCACGTGATTTTCATAACTGTGGAACATATGCTGATGTTTATTGATGTAACGCTAGTTGTTACTTGTTGGTGTTTTTATTCAACTTATAATCTTCAACTCTCTTCGAGTTTTTGTTCTGAACACTGAAAGTTGATGCTGCGTGGTGGTATTATGCCAAGATGCGCGTACATGTGAGGTCAGACAGCACGAGACCGCTTTGCGCTCCAAAATGTTGCTGTATCTCAGACAGCCCTCCATTTCCTGCAGTCAAAGTGGTTATTATTCTGCGCTCTTTTCGGGAAACGGTCCCTTTAAAAAATTAAAAATAAAAACGCTCAAATATGGTTCCTTGCAACTCATTATTATTACCGGTAACACTGTCCACATTTGACACCAGCAAGATCAGCAAGGCTTCATTAGTGTCATTATGCGCGGCATAGTGTTGTGCCTGGGTATGTTCAGCCATATGATAAGCTCCTCTAAGAAGAGCATATACCCTCCAGAAATGGACATAAATCTTCCAAAGACGCCTGTGTCTCTGCCACACACACACACACACACACACACACACACACACACACATATATATATATATATACTTACTTACTTACCTACCTACCTACTTACCTACCTACTTACTTACTTACTTACTTACTTACTCACTCACTCACTCGCTCACTCACTCGCTTGCTCGCTCGCTCGCTCGCTCGCTCGCTCGCTCACTGACTCACTGACTCACTGACTTACTTTACTTACTGACTTACTGACATACTGACTGACTGACTGACTGACTTACTGACTTACTACTTACTTACTTACTTACTTACTTACTTACTGTCGGCGTTTAGAGCAGCAACGAAGTTCCTCCACGTCGTACTGCCTTTGGCCAATCGCTCGATGGTGCTCCAGCTGTGGCCAAAATCCTTCAGCTCTGCCTCTACAGTTCTGTGCCATGTTATTTCGGGCCGCCCTCTTCTCCTCTTTCCAGCGGATTGCAGTTCTTGAGATGGAGTCGCCTTCCCTCCGGAGCACATGGTTATCTAACCATAGGCTTCTCAAAACACATTTGTTCAGTAGATTAAAAAAATAAAAAAATATTTAAAAAAAATCAAAACAAACACTTGCAACTGACTATTTAGCTTTAAATTGCATCGTTGATTTCATATCAAGTTTAGAAAACTAGTTCTACTTCTTAGCGCGCCTTATTCCCCGTCACGCCGGACGCCTACTGAAATCTCTGGAGCAGAAAAGTCCAACAGGCAAGTTGAGACACCGGCGCGGATGGTGTTCTGTACGTCCAGTTCCGCTAATCGTCACTCACAAAACTCGGTTTCAAAATCCAATGCAAAACGTGTAATATGGTGTCTCAAAACAAACCTTTTATTTTTGAGGTTTTTATTCGGACTTCTTCTAACCGTTGGGGAAAAAATTGAAACGGCTAGCCCTGTTACTAAGCACAGAGGTAAAGAAAAAAAGTGACTATTGCTATGACTCTTATTTTGCTATAATACTTTCTGTAAGTCCTGAGTGCAAAATCAGATTCGTATTTAGATGCTGTTAAATTTCAGTTGCTGGAACTTCTCTACGATGCTTTTTCCTCAACAATGTAATTATAGTAGCGAGTATACATATATATAAATAAAATGTATAATTATGCCTTAATGAACAGAGAAATACGGAAAGCGCAAACAGCAGTTCGCAGTAGTAAATTACTGCAGCCTCGGTAGTGTTGTGGTTGAGGTCGATGCTCCGGATAAACACCCCACACCGTACAATGTCCAATTATTTTTTAAACGACCTTGAAGGAACTGACGTTTTCAAAAAATAAAGAACAAAAGGAATCTAATTAGCGCTCGAAAGACGTCACACAAACAACAACAAAAGCCTGACTAGCCTACGGTAACTCTCCCCTGGATGCGAGTAAAGACAAGATACACAATGTTTGTTTGTTAGTGCTTTGAACCCAGTCAACCACACAGGGTTATATCAGGGCTAATACAAGATATATAAGCTCCACCAGAGGTGCATCTTGTCCAAAAAGGCCAGCCTTTCTGTACAAAAAAATAAAATAAAATAAAATAGAAGAGATCAAAACATAAACTTGAAATCGATGATAAAATTTTCCATTTAGAATCCGACTTTCGTGTGTAACGATTAGCGAGACTGAATGTACAGAAACCACTATGATAATTATGTCACACTACCCGCTGCCTCTCGCCCTGATATAACCGCACTGGTTGACTGGGCGTAAAACACCAACTTATACTTACTTACGTGCTTACTTACCCGCTGCATATTTTGATCGAGAACCTCTGGCAACGTGAGCTGCATGCATTAAATTTCTTGGCCGTTATTAACGGCGGTGCGTGCGATACGGGCGAGCTAGGACACGTGTCGTTGTTGAGTGCTGCCAGTTCCGCTGACTGTCACTTACGAAACTAAGTTTAGAAATTCATTGTAACATCAAGGAAGCATATTATGAAAGTACTGTTTGATTTTTTTTTGATTTTTTTTTTTTAACATGTTTTAAAGATGCTGGTACGACTTTTCATGCCAGCAGTTTTAATGTTGCTTTACGTACACAAAGTAAGTAAGTAAACATGGTGTTTAACGGCCACAGAAACCACAAGGCTTAGTAGGGACGGGGATATGGAGTGGGGGGGAAGAGGAATATTATATACTTATCGCTACACTGTCACCACCAGAATGACTCCTGCATTAAGATGGGCAGCGAAGAGCGCCATTTTAATGTTTCATTAACTGTGGGGGACAAAGTCACAAGACAGTGTCCATAAACCACAACCCTTTTTTGAAGAGAAAGGAGAGCCGAAGCGGTATCGAACCGAGGTCTTTCTGCTTACCGCTAGGCCAAACCGGCTCACATAATGTCCACATAAACCATAAGGCTTATTAGGGACCGGGAGCCCAGGACGGCCACCTCGACTTTCACACAGCTCCTGAGCTCTGAGGTGACAAGTTCAGTGTTGCTTTACGTCCACACAGACCGTAAGGACTATTAGGGACCAAGACGGCCCCCTGGACTTTCACACAGCTCCTGAGCTCTCCTCGATGCCAGCAGTGCAGTATGCTAGCTTCTTTCTATATGAAATTCCTTAACGGGAAACCGACCTGAAGACGGGTAATTACTGGACTGAAACTGTAGCAAATGGACCAACATTTGAATCTACATGCTCCAGCTGGTTGTTCTATCAATATTTATACAAAAAAACTACTTTTTTTGTTTCGAATCTCAGCTCCTCAAAGCGCAGCCATGTTGGCTCGCTCTTTAGCAATTAAGATCAGAAAAGGGTTGGTCTAGCTGTGACGCATTTGATGCTTTAACGACAGCTGGCGTGATGCCTAACGTGGCCTCTTTGCTTGTTGCTCCAAGGGCAAGAAGAAGAAGAAATGTGTTGCTAATGCGCCTGATCCCTCTGTGACTATAAGGCCTACATGTGTGAGGCTCAAGGCGCCATACATGAAACATTGCAACAATACAGAACCTAATTATTTTAAAATTATGCATTACATGTCTCATGCTCACTCTATCCATCCTCCTCCTCCTCCCCTGCATCCACACACGCGGACACACACACACACACACACAATCTCGCAACCCCTCGCTTCCACCAGCACCATCCCTCTCCCAATCTCTCTCCACCTACCACCCCCACCCCTCCACCCTCCACCCCCCAAATCATCAGCCAGTGAAGACGTCAGCAGCAAAATCAAAATCAAATCAAGTACAGCACCCAATGCCTGTGAAAGGGTTAAAGTAGCTCAGAGTAGGCAGAAGTAAAGAGAAAAGTTTTAAGAGAAGTTTTGAACTGTGAAAGAGAACTGCAGTGTCGGATGTGAGCAGGAAGCTTGTTCCAGACAAGGGGAGCCTCCTCATAGGACGACTGATAACCAAAGCCCTTAAGTTTCCATCTTACACAAGAAAGGGTGTTTTCATCTGAACTGGAACGGAGAGTGCGAGAAGGAGTGTCTACAGAGAGACACGATGACAGGTATGGTGGCAGGGTACCATCAAAGAAACGGGGGGGGAGGGGGGTGGGAGTGGCTATCTTACAAGTAATCCTGTCTTTCACTGGCAGCCAGTGAAGTGCCTTGAGCAATGGTCTAACATGCTCATGTCTGCTCTTGCGAAAAACAACCTTCGCTGCATGGTTTTGAACTTTTTGCAGCCTGTACATCTGATCACAGTTGATGTCAATGAGCGAAGAGTTGCAATAGTGTAATAGGGTGAGATGAGCATGCACTTTCTCGCCAAACATCAATGCAGTACGAGGACACATTGCCCTAAGCAAATGCAGAATTTGATCGTCCTAAGGTGACCCTATGCGAAAATTCCACCTACTAACTCTGTGTGTGTGTGTGTGTGTGTGTGTGTGTGTGTGTGTGTGTGTGTGTGTGTGTGTGTGTGTGTGTGTGTGTGTGTGTGCGAATGTGTGTGTGTGTGTGTTTGTGTGCGTGCGTGCGTGTGTGCGTGCGTGCGTGCGTGCGTGCGTGCGAGCGTGTGCGCGCGCGCGGCGTGCGCGTGTGTGTGTGTGTGTGTGTGTGTGTGTGTGTGTGTGTGTGTGTGTGTGTGTGTGTGTGTGTGCGAGCGTGCGCGCGTGTGTGTGTATGTGTGTGTGTGTTGTTGTTGTTGTTGTTGTTGTTGTTGTTGTTGTTGTTGTTGTTGTTGTTCAGCATAATTCTTTTTCTTACTTCGATATAACATTAGCTGCGTATTTGAAGACAAAATCTGTACTACATAAAGTTTTTCTTTTGATCTATTCTAACTGGATCCAAACACATAAAAGATTCAATAGAACGATTATTTATTATGACACAATTATGATTATTGATTATTTATTATTATTGCAAATTGTGTGTCTGTGTCATAATAAATAAGCGTTCTTTTGGAATCGTTTATGTGTTTGGATCTTGTTTTAGAACGCTAGCAGTCTTTTTTTCTGGTCTTTTTTTCAGATTTCTTTCTATTCTAACTGATAGACAAAACATGATTTGAGCAGGCTTGTGCCCTTTCATGTCTGAAGAACCACAGCTTTGTATCGTATTATAAAGACGGACACCGGACGAATAATATTCTCAGGCGCAAACAAAGACACAGTGACAGATACTCTTCTTTATTTATAAGATAAAAACAAAGAGTAACAATCGTTGTGCACCTGTGACCACATCGTCACCAGGTCACCATGCACTCTTTCACGGAGTTATTGATTTTGTTTTGTGAATCAGTTCAGCTCAAGACGGTATCTATGTGCTCCGGAAACTCCACCCCGTCTCCCAGCGTTCCCTGCAGAACAGTTCCAGACGATAGCCCTTTCTCGTACTTTTGTCTTTTTGTTGTTGTTGTTGTTGTTTTGTGTTTGTGGGTTGTTCGTTTGTTTGTTTGTTTCTGTTTGCTGTTGTTGTTGTTGTTGTTTGTTTTTTGGTGTTTTTTTGTTTGTTTTTTTTTTTGGGGGGTGGGGGGTAGGGGGGTTCTGTTTTTTGTTTGTTTTTTGCTCTGTGTGTATGTGTGCGTGCGCGCGTGCGTGCGTGCGTGCGTGCGTGCGTGCGTGCGTGCGTGCGTGTGTGTGTGTGTGTGTGTGTGTGTGTGTGTGTGTGGCTTGTGTGTGTGTGTGTGTGTGTGTGTGTGTGTGTGTGTGGTGTGTGTGTGTGCGCGCTGTTTTGTTGTTTTTGTGGGGGTGTGGGGGGTTGGGGGGGAGGGGGTTGTTGTGTGTTTTTTGGATGTTTTTTTTTATATCGGTGATTCAAATCACAGCTTCGCCACAGAGGGGCAGAAGAGGAAGTTACTGCACATGCCTCTTCCCCCCCCCCCCCCCCCCAGCTCCCCCCACCCAACCCCCCTCCCGCCCAGCGCCCCCGATGACATAGTCTAGGGAAACAATGCATGCCGTGGGAAATTCCCATGCTAGATAATTAAGGCATCGGTAGCACGCATCTCGTTGTCCGCTATCGTTGGCGGTTGCTGCCACGATTCCAGAGCCCGCTGCAGCCACAAAGTGAACGCCAGCAGCCGCAGACGTGCGTGCACTTTTCAGCGACAACTTAACTTTCGCTGCTGCAAAACGAGATGCAATATTGTAGCGACAAAACCAACTTTGCGTCAACGAGATTACTTCGAAAATTTGGCAGCCGGTTGTATTGACGTGAAATGTTATTTTTAAGGCTGCAAATTTCCTACGAGTTTTGTAGCTGCATAAACCAGAGGCGCCTGTGTCTAACAAAACTTGGCGTTTCACTGCAAAAACTCTTTCCTGTTTTTGTAACTGCAAAAGTGAGCTCAGCAGAGTGCACTATCGCAGCTCAAAACCTTTGTTTGCAGCTGAAAATGTGCACTTACCAGAGACAAAGGTTTGTAGTTACAACTCACAAAACATGGAACGACCACCAATGACAGTCGGCTACACGTGACTCTGTACTTCTCGCTTTTAGCTCGAGAGCTCCGCCCACTTAGACAATCGGAGTAAACAACATGACGCGTGTTCCAACTGACACTTCCACCTGCACAGCCCTTGGATGCTTGATCACTGTTTTCTAAAACAGCACGGGTACGAGTTTGTTTACATGACAGGTACTCGAACAGTCCCACCAGTTTGTCTAAGGAGGTGTGTTTGATCTGAATAATTTCTATCGCTGAAAGCATACCACAGACAAGAAGAGAATATTTTGGGGAGTGTCAAACAAGCAAACTTACATGAGACGCGAGTGTGAGTTTGTCCGCAGGAGCTGATTGGCTAAAACTCCTCTAGCTGTTTGTTAAATTGCTGATAACATTTTCCATCTCGATGTACATTATGTGTACTATATTATGCTTGTTCAGCGCTTTGAGCCGCAGGCAGGCGCTTTACAAATTTCCATTATTATTATTATTATTATTATAACAGCACGAACTCAGGACACCACAGCATGAACTTAGGGCACCACAGCATGAACTTAGGGCACAATGACACCACAGCATGAACTTAGGGCACCACAGCATGAACTTAAGGCACCACAGCATGAACTTAGAGCACAATGACACCACAGCATGAACTTAGGGCACCACAGCATGAACTTAGGGCACCACAGCATGAACTTAGGGAACAATGACACCACAGCATGAACTTAGGGCACCACAGCATGAACTTAGGGAACAATGACACCACAGCATGAACTTAGGGCACAACAGCACGAACTTAGGGCACAACAGCATGAATTTAGGGCACCACAGCATAAACTTACGGCACAACAGCATGAACTTAGGGCACAGCAGCATGAATCCAGGGCACAACAGCACGAACGTACGACACAACAGCACGAACGTACGACACAACAGCACGAACGTACGGCACAACAGCACGAACTTAGGGCACAGCAGCATGAACTTAGGGCACCACAGCACGAACTTAGGGCACAACAGCACGAACGTGACGGTTGTGTCAATAATCATGTGGACAGGGATGAGATTCGTAAAAGCCGAGTCCTTCCTAGAAGTATCATAATGACAATAACAACAACAACAACAACGGTAACAACGAAATATTCAAAAATCGCGAAACTCTAACATAAAACTATAGCTAGTGAGACACTTTAAGCGGAAAGTGACAATAACAATGTCTACATGCAGTTCCTCCTAACAACTAGTCCTTGCTATGCTACTGATGAATAAAAATGAAATAATAGGGCACCATCTATATACATATAAGCATCAATGAGAAACTGAAATTTTATACATAAAGATTTATACATGCAGCGAGAGAACTCGAACTCGAAACTTTTATTTTAAAAGGATTGTAGTTTAGGTTCAGACAAAACCTGTATAACAACTAGCTACTAATGGATATTAATAATTTTTAAGAAAACAATTTAAAATATGAGAGAGAGAGAGAGAGAGAGAGAGAGAGAGAGAGAGAGAGAGAGAGAGAGAGAGAGAGAGAGAGAGAGAGAGAGAGAGAGATGCATATTTTGCTCTAATGACATCCTATCCAAGTTGTCAGTATTTTACTGAGGCCTTCCTAACGCACTGCGAAAATCTGTTTTAAATTTACCCGTTTACACACAACCCCTCAGCCAAGCACCCAATGTAGCATGCAGATCAAAGCCATGACAAAGTGTGGCAAAGTGGCCAATGCCACGGTGCGTGGGTAGGTCGACTTAGGCTCAAAATGGTTCCGATAAACCAAGCTCTTCTCACAGTATTTCCATCCTAACTAATATCAGTACCCAGTTTCTGCTACAGTGTGTGTGTGTGTGTGTGTGTGTTGGTGTGTATGAGTGTGTGTGTGTATGTGTGTGTGTGTGTGTGTGTGTGCGTGTGTGTGTGTGTGTGTGTGTGTGTGTGTGTCTGTCTGTAGTGCGTTTTTTGTGTGTGTGCGGGTGTGTGTATTTTTTATGTATTTTTTGTATAATACTTTATGTAAATTGTTTTGGTAGGACTATGCTCTACATGTGTATAGAATATCATATTTAGGTTAATATGTATCATGTGAGCGCTGAGGGCGTTGACGAGTACATGATAAATGTACATTACTATTATTGCCTAACTGATCTATCGACACTCCATTTAGAAAATACCCAAAAGAGTCCTCACGTTGAAGGTTTATTTTTCTTAATTAGGCGGCCTTCGTGGTGTACTGGGTTTAAAACCCAATACATAACGAAGTCCACCTAATTAAGAACCAACTTTTGACATGAAAATCAATAGGAACTGAATGTCTGTATAGGTTTGGCTACCGTCTTTCTGTCTTACATATCTCTTTTACGTATCTCTTTTTTATGTGCGTGTGTGGGTGGGTGGGGGGAGGAGGGGGCGGTCGGGTGGCGGGGGTGGGGGGGGGGGAGGGGCAACCTGATGTCCAGCTTGGACCAAACTGGTGTATTGCGCGGTTCAGGCAGGGTTCTCAACTCCCTCGATTTTCACCAGGCATCGTTTAAGTCCCTTGGCCGCTTTAACTTCCGGTGCGTACTTTCTTCACAATGGAAGGCGGTGACAGTAAATTCGCGAAGTTTACAGTGCCAACTTTAAAGGCATTTTTAAAGGCCCGTAGTCAGAATGTGTCTGGCAATAAGCAACAACTTGTTGCTCGTGCTGGGATGCCAAAATATTCATTTGTTCCACGAACTCGCGATCTTCTGGTCAGCCGAGAAACGATGCAAACACACTTTTTAGTCCATCTTGCATCACCTTTCCCCTGTATATTTTTTTTTTCAAACGCAACAATAATAGCATTTGTACTGCTTCGCAATTCTAAGTTCAACTTCCATTTGTTGTACACAGCGTGAAGCAACGCCTATTCAGATATCGGCCCGGAAGTGGCAGCTGCAACCTTTCGCGACTTCTTGCGCGAATAATTACGAAAGGCATTCACTCGTGCAAACCAGCTTCACTGAACTGCGCAATACGTCGGCGCTGTTCTCGCCTGGAGATGGAATATTGCAGATGAAGAACTGAACGACCTGTCAACCATCCTGAGTTCCCCAAAAATCTTAAACAACGTTGACTACTAACGCTTTATGAAGCAACAGCCAAACGCACAAACTGTTAAAAACAAAACAAATTCTCTAACACTTTCAGACACAAAAGCACCAAGAACCGAAACAGGATAAGTGGACAATTTTCATTTTTCATTTATCATCATTTCAGTCAGTCCGTTGCTTTGAAAAAGGGTTTGGCCCCGAATTTTGTTGTTGCTGTATTGTTGTGTTGTCCCATTAAAATCGGCGTTCTTTTTCACTTTTTGTATCTAATTTGCATCCTGACCTCCGGTTGCAGAGACTACACAGTCGGCTCACAGTTCCACACACAACATAATCAACAGCGAACACAGCCACACCAAAACAGTATTTAATTAGTACTTCTCAATATTTACAATTCACTTATTTACAACTGGGAAAAAAGCTGCCATACAAGTATTCTTGGTGAGATATTCAGTACAAAACTGAAATGCAACTGTTCAAATCACAAATATCGCCGATCCACTGTAACACATGTTTCGGTGCCTATTTACGAGGTCTGTCTGAAAAGTAACTGCACTGGGTGTGCTGTGTGAGCTATGGGCGAAAGAGGGATAAGCGGATTGTGTTATTATCTAACATGATATCTTGGGAGTATATAACTGTAATCTTAGCTTTCTGCAACCACTGAATTTTGTTTGACATGCTTTTGTTTACACCTCCTCTCTTCCGGAAAGTCTGCGCAAAAATGGTGCCAAGGCTGCTGAATGATGATCAGAAGGAGCGCCGCATGCAGGTGTGTCAGGACATCATCGAGCGTCTTCAAACTGAACCAGACTTGCTTCCTAGAGTCATCACTGGTGATGAGACACGGATTTTTGAGTACGACCCGGAAACCAAGCGCCAGAGCTGTCAGTGGAAGTCTCCGACGTCGCTGAGGCCGAAGAAAGCAATTAGACAGTCAAAATCAAAAGTCAGAGTCATGTTGATCACGTTCTTCGATGTCAGAGGCATCGTCCGCAGTGAGTTTTTGCCACAGGGCCAGACGATCAATCAGCAAGACTACAAAGAGATCCTGCGGCTTTTGATTCGCTCAGTGCGTGAGAAGAGACGAGAGTTGCGGCAGGACAAATCGTGGCTGCTTCACCACGACAATGCACCTGCTCACAACGCCCTGAGCATCCGGCAGTTCCTGGCCGAGAAGAACATCGCCGTGCTGGAACAACCTCCCTATTCACCTGATCTTGCTCCGTGTGACTTTTTTCTTTTCCCCAAGCTCAAGGGGATCATCAAGGGGACCCGTTTTGAAGGCGTGGAGGCCATCACGAGGGCCGTACCGACGGAGCTGAGGGGCATCCCAGAAGAATCCTTCCAGCAGTGCATGGAAGCGTGGCAGAGAAGGATGGAAAAGCGCATTAGACACGAGGGGTTTGAAGGGAAAACCATGTAGTTTTGTTGTTTGGAACTGAAATAAATTGTTTGTGACACCAGTCCCGTTACTTTTCAGACAGACCTCGTATATTCCGCAGGTACTCACCGAGGGAACCTGCTTAAATTGTTTGTGACTTTGGCCAGGGTGGCCTGTCTTATTCCGCGGGACCAGACGGCGGAAAACTGCGTTCACCAAAACTAAGGCAGTTAAAACGGAGTGAGAGGATTCGGAGGAAAAACATGAAGGTGAACGGACCGGAAATGTAGATATTAGGACAAGGAAGAAATTCGTGGCAGTAGGCGAAGCACGCGTGGCTATATTCTGACCGACTCCAGGCTCTAAATGATGAATGTTTGTCAGCTCTGGGTTTCTCAACAAGGGGAACTTAATTTCTGCGTCCGCAGTACCCCACTGCGGGTTATTGACCAGTTGGCCTTCGTTGTGCTTGTTGATGGCTGTACATAATGTCGACTTCATCTTCAAACATAAATATAAATGGGAGAATGTCATGAACTGTGCTTAACCTTTCGCCTGTGCTTCGATAACATCAGTTTCGCTCTGATGTGACCTTCACGGTTAACTGGTCGTTGAACATCAAGATTCAGTCAATGTCACTGTCAGCCCCCTCGTCAGCCGCTTCGATGGTGGGTGGATGAGTGGGCGCGACAACAATGCCTTTGATGGGGATCTGCCTCGCCTGTCACGACGTAATGTTCCACTGGCTGCCGCTGAACTGTCAAGGAATAATACACTCTACCTGAGTTCAAAATCCAGCTCAAGATGTTCCTCTTTGCCTTTTCGAAAACCTAGGTAGACCACAGATTATGTGTATGTCTACGTGTGCGTGAATGGTGTGCGCAAGTGCATTGAGTTTCTTGTTTTGAAAAAAGAGAGCAAAAAAACAAACAGATTTGCGCTTTACATGAGCTATCCATTATCATTATTTTACTATTAATAAAGATAAAATGAGAACTGACAACAACAAAAAACAAGAAAACAAAGCGGAAAAAAACTAGAAGAA
>JABMCL010002335.1:200000-205000 GCA_018857735.1 Alviniconcha marisindica
TGCTGTCGTAAATTCTGCCGGTCTAATTTCCGCCGTTGCAGTTCATAAAGTTTCATGTTTCTTTGTTATCTCTCCACTCCCCTGGAGGTACATTTTGTCCTCAAAAGTGTTTGTGTATCGTGTGTGTTGTGTGGGGGGGGGGGGGGTCGTGTGCGTGTTTGTGTGGGGGCGGGGGGGGGGTGTCGTGTGTGTGTGTGGGGGGGGGGGGTGTGTGTGTGTGTGTGGTGGGGGGGGGATGTCGTGGTGGGGGTGAGGGGGGGGGGGGGTATGTTATGTCGTTGTGTGTGTGTGTGTGTGTGTGTTGTGTGTGTGTGTGTGTGTGTGTGTGTGTGTGAGAGAGAGAGAGAGAGAGAGAGAGAGAGAGACACACACACACACAACCACACACACACACACACACAGAGTAACAGTAATGAATAGTATATAAAAACAATAAAGAACACTGTACTGTGATTAACATGTTCAGTACCAGTGGTGTGCAAGTCGTTGAACTTCAGAAGTAGTATGCCTTTCTCCGCAGAATGCTTACAGTTCTTTTGAATGTGGGTGTGTGGGTGTGGGTGTGTGTATGTGTGTGTGTCGTGTGAGTGTGTGTTATGTGTTTGTGTGTGTGTGTGTGAGAGAGAGAGAGAGAGACACACACAGACAGACAGACAGACAGACAGACAGAGACAGAGACAGACAGAGACAGACAGAGACAGAGACAGAGACAGAGAGACAGAGACAGAGGGGGAGAGAGACAGAGAGCGAGTAACAGTAATGAATAGTATAAAAACAATAAAGAACACTGTACTGTGATTAAAAAGTTCAGTACCAGTGGTGTGCAAGTCGTTGAACTTCAGAAGTAGCATGCTTTTCTCCGCAGAATGCTTACAGTTCTTTTGAAACCTTGATGAATCCATTGAATAATAAACAAGAGATGCTGCTTTGATATTCTTTGCTTCACGACCACATCACGTTTACCTTTACTTCCGATGCTAGTGTGCGATGCAAACAGCAAGGCCGACACTGTGGTAACCTCCTACAATAGACGATCTTCGGAAATCCAGGGGACTGCACTCGGTAAGAGCCTTCGGGCATGGACCTGTATATATAGGTCCATGCCTGCGGGTGTAGACCTAATATGTCATCTGACATCCGAGGACATTAAGAACCAAGTAGTAGGGTGTAGCGCAGAGTAGGCACGCTTTTGTTGGGGGTACAGTGAGCACGTGGAGATGAAGACGGATACCCGTAAACAAAAGGCAGAAAAGGCATCAGAAATGCCGATCAAACACTCACTGCTCGTAGGGAACGTGCAGATCGGATAGTAGGTTCCCCCAGCTGGTAGTCTAGTATAAATTATAATAGTTCAATGCCGGAAGATCTCAAAGTGTCGTAGATCGGCTCTTCTCAGCTGCCGCCTCCATTCAGGGGCTTCACTCTCCCGGAGTAAGAAACACTGTCAAATTATCTTCGCCTGTTATTTCCGGAAATCGTCTTTTTAACAAAACTTAAGGGGGGGGGCCCCGGGGGGGGGGGGGGGGGGGATTAAGGATTAAGGATCAAAGCTAGTTGGGGTCAGGAGTGATGGTTTTGCAAGAGAAGTTCAACTACAATGTCTACACGGCCTGAGTGTAGCTGGGAAAATAATAGCTAATAATACAGAAAACTTGCTGCGCTCATAATTATTATGCTATAAACTTCACCAGGCGCTTTAAAATGAAACATTCTGACAATAACGGTCATCACACCCAATGTCAGTCCTCGATCTACCTTCAGTTTCATCGAACCATAGCGATCATTCCATCAAACGTGTTTACTGGACATACACAGCACACGATCAGAGCACACGATTGGTCTCTAAATAATCACATTCGACACAGCTCACAGAGATACAGGCAGCAGTAGCTTTGTAGTTTACTCAGAGCAGTACTAAATTTCAGTTTAACGCTGATTGACGTGGGGATAATAAAACACAACACAACGCAACACACACACACACACACACACACACACACACGCTCAACACACACCACGCACCACGCACCCCACCCCACACACACCACACACACACACACACACACCCACACACACACACACCACACCACACACACACACACCACGCACGCACGCCACACACACACTCACAACAAAACCCCAGCAAACACACCAACCACGCACCACGCACGCAAACGCACGCACACACATGCACGCACGCATGCACGCACGCGAACGCACACACACACACACACACACACACACACACACACACACACACACACACACACATCGATGGAAGAAGAAAGATTATCGTGTTGCTGGCGAAGGAGTGACAAAAGGTGCATCGAGTGGACCTTTCGGCACGTTTTGTCACCACGTGGTAACAAAACGTGCCGCGGTGACAAAACGTGCAGGCAGAGCCTCAAATTTGACACGTTTTGGTGGCAAAACGTGCCCGGGTGACAAAACGTGCCGCAACACAGCTTCCTGATGTCGAGATCTACAATGTAGCTTAGTTTTTTGACAGACTTGTCTCGGAACTGTTTGGCATACATTATCAGAGAGCTAGAAGGTGAGTAGGGACCAAGCAACTCAGAGAGAGGCGTGGATGATCAGAGCTGTACCAGAGACAATGTGGGGGGAAAAATACAAAAAATACTGAGATACACATGCAGCTACACGTGGGAAAACAGTGACTACATTCACAGTACGCTTTCGTCGTTTTCGATTCCACCGCTCTGCCCGTACATCATGGATATGTCGTGGGCGTGTTAACTATCTCGACATTTTGTATCGCAGACAAAATGACATAGTCAGTCGCGATTTATTGCTATGCGATGTGGATGATTTTGCAAGGAGAGCTTCTTTGGCAGCAGTGCTTCTGAGACTGATACTTTACGATGTGTGAGAGCATACAGCTAGAAATCCAGTACTCTAGTAATACGGCAAGGCTTCCGAAGAAGGAATCGAAACAGTTACGGTAACGGACACGCACGGACACGAAACGCAAACGCAAACGATCTGATAGAACGAGCCCCGATGCGCCTGTGCAGAATCAAAAAACAAGGGAGTTAACTGGCGCTCGAAAGACGTCACGCAAACACAGAACAAAGCGCCAACAATAACTCTCACCTGGAGGAGGTATCTCTGCTGGAGTTTATGTACCTTGCGCTTACCAGGTGAAAGTTACTGTAGGCGACTCGGGTCTTTGTTCTTGTGTTTGTGTGATGTCTTTCGAGCGCAAATTAACTCTCCTTTTTCTTCTTCTTCTTCTTCTTCTTCTTCTTTTTTTTTTTTTTTCTTTTTCTTCTTCTTCTTTTTAAATTCTGCAAACGCACACGTATTCACGGATTCCGGTTGTCTTTATTTCTGCTATCGCGAATTTTGCAGAATACCTCAAACGCACCTCTGCGTTAGCCTGGGGGAGAGAGAGAGAGAGAGAGAGAGAGAGAGAGAGAGAGAGAGAGAGAGAGAGAGAGAGAGAGAGAATGCTCTTATGCCAGTAGCTGGTTGGGATTTGTTATTGTTATTCCACGACAAAGCGACCAGACTGGACAATGAAAACTTGGACAGCTTAAAAATATTAATGAGTTCATGCATTTATTTTCTTTCAGTTATTTACTTATTAATACAGACACTTCTGTGCACACATATTGTTGTATTACGCATAGATGAGGAATGCCTCAAGTTTCAAGGAGGAGTTCTAATATTCTCGAACATTATGTCTCAGTGTACCAGTGTCTAACGTATTCACAGTGTACATGGAAAAGAATTTTGACTATTTAAAAGCAATAAATATTCTCGGAAGAATTGAAATTTTCAGATGTTTTCTGGTTATATCTTTGTTTTAACCACTTTTTAAGTCTCTTTTTCAAATCTGTATTATTTTATATTATATATATATTATATATATATATATATAAAATTTTTTACCTTTTAAACGTACCATTTTTAAAAATTTACTGTACTGGTCCGCCCCGAATAACCGAATGGTTTACTGGGCGAAAAAAAAATTTATTACTTTCTTACTTTTTACTTTACCTACCTACCACCTACCACCTACCACCACCTACCTACCTACCCACCTACCTACCTACCTACCTACCTACCTACCTACCTACCTACCTACTTGCTTGCTTGCTTGCTTGCTTGCTTACATGGTAGTGTGAAGGTAGATTGAGTGATTATACCAGCCTTCAGGGCAGATTAAAAGTTACGCTGAACGATTAACTGCCTGTCTAGCTGTCTAGACGTCTGGCTGGCTGACTGCCTGTCATAGCGATTCAATCTATACAGTTGTATCAGGTTTTGCACTATGTATGCATAGCAGTTGATACGTTGTGAGTAACACGATGGCTTGCGTCAAAATGTTCACAATACCATGCATCCTTCGGCGCAAAGTTCAAAGGTCAGCGCCAGGTCTTTCTCATATCAGGCTAAGTTACTTGCTGGAACCGAGTCTCTGTTTCTGTCTTGTCATATATATGCTACCTCTGTCAGTTCTTTCAGATCTTCCTTGAAATGTTTTCTTGTCAAAGACCGTTTCTGCAGTTACATTACCCTGACTTCCTGGTGAGCGAGGGGGTGCATGCGAGCCTGTGTGCGTGTGTGTGTGTGTGTGTGTGTGTGCGTGTGTGTGAGCGTTGTGGTGGGGTGGTGCGTGGTGAGGGGGGCGTGCGTGCCTGGGGTGCTTTGGTGGTGTGTGTGGTGTGTGTGTGTGTGTGTGTGTGTGTGGTGTATGTGTGGTGTGTGTGTGTTGTGTGTGTGTGTGTGTGTGGGGGGGGTGTGTGTGTGTGTGTGTGTGTGTGTATCAAACCAACTTTAATGTAAAAAAATAAATAAATCTGAATCTAGAACGACTGCTAGCCTTCTAAAACAAGATCCAAACACATAAACGATTCAAAAGAATGCTATTTATTAGGACAAAATACAACATGCGAGATTTCGGAGTAATCCCCTTTATCAAGCTACAAAACGACACTTAAACAACAATTAGACGGTGAAAAACGATGAAAAAT
>JABMCL010002335.1:207500-210000 GCA_018857735.1 Alviniconcha marisindica
GTGGCACGGCCCAGCTGTTACGTTGTTAATGTATTGTTACATAGGAAATATATTCTTTTGTTTAAACCAAAATCTGAAAACGTTTTCGACACTTGACATTTGCCTAATCTGGGCTGTGGGTCATTGGGATGTTTTCGAACCCATTATCAGCGATCAGCAGCTACTGCTTTTGGCAGGCTGTTGGTGTCCTTGTTAAAAGCTTTCGTGCGCCGAGCGCAGTGGTTGCGTAATGCATGATGTCTTAACGTGTGCTTCGTTGCCACAAACTATCAGGCGGCCGGCTTTGTGTGGAGTCACAAAATATCAACAGCAAAAAGTCTTTAGCAATGCTTCAGCATTTGCGCAGAACCCAGTGGTTCGCTGATCTTTGTCTCGTGCATAATTTATGTTAATAATCTCTGTCTGCTTTTTTTCTTCTTCTGCTTTTTTTCCATTAACCTAGCGTCTGTTGTGAAAGAACGCGACGTGAACGCACAGAAGGGCAGCAGTGCAACGTGGTGAGTTGTTGAGAATGGCGAGAATGTAGGCTTGTATTTCACTTTCAGTACAATACTGTATGTATGTATGTATGTATGTATGTATGTATGTATGTAATTAGGGGCGCGTGCGTGCGTGCGTGCGTGGGGTGTGTTATGTGTGTTGTGTGCGTGTGTGTATGTGTGTGTGTGTGTGTGTGCGTGTTGTGTGTTGTGTGTGTGTGTGTGTTGTTGTGTGTGTGTGTTGTGTGTTGTGTATGTGTGTGTGTGTGTGTGTGTGTGTGTGTGTGTGTGTTTTGTGTGTGTGTTGTGTGTGTGGTGTGTTTTTTTTATTAGTAGGAATCAGTCAACCCGACCGGGCGGGCCTTAAAAAAACCCCAAGATAAAAAGTTCAGTAATTTTCCAAACAAAAAGTTGACTTTTTTCCTCTTTCTTCTTTTTTCCTTCTTATTAATATATATATATATATATATATATATATATATATATATATATATATATATATATATATATCACCGAACGTCACCACTATGTGCGCCATGAACGTAAAGTATGTTGACAAAAGGGTTCCTGACCCATGTAGGAACAAGACTCGTTGAAAAGGGTGAACGAGTCTTCCGGTTTTATAAGCGATACATCCGTGAAAATAGTCGAGCTGGAAGCCGTGAAACATCTCAGTACAACACCGCTAAACTCACTGAACCCCAAACCCCCCCTCCTCACCCCTCCCCCACCCCTCTTCCCCAAAAAAGCAGCGCCCTTGTATGGAGACACTGCACGTGAAACTGTTGTCAATAGCCTACGTCACTATTTCGAACGGAAATAGCAAACGAATCTATAACGCCGTGCTGTCGTTGAAGAGAAGACAAAGAGAAAGTATTCACTGTGAAAAGTGTGACAGCTTAGTGACAATCAAAGTTATGATTAGATCTTTGTACAGTCCGTCTGTGATCAGCCTTTCGACCTTTCAGTGGTGTGTGTGTGTGTATGTGTGTGTGCGTGCGTGCGTGCGTGCGTGCGTGCGTGCGTGCATGCATGCGTGCGTGTGTATGTGGGGGGCATGCGTGCCGGGGGATGTGTGTGTGTGTGTGTGTGTGTGTGTGTGTGTGTGTGTGTGTGTGTGTGTGTGTAAGACGATTCGCTATATAAACATAATTTCCTATTTAATGCAACGAAGAAAAGTCATGACAAAATGTATAAGTAGTTCATTGTGCTCTCAGTTTCAATGTAGGTCGGTGGTGTTTAATTAGATCTTGACTTGGGTACCTTTCCCACCCCTTGGTTTGCTTGCGCTCTGTCAGCTGGCATATACTTGCAGTACTGAGTCCTCTGTTTGACCCATCCAAGACTTGCCCCGTCCCAGTCTGAATCCCTTTGTGTCTTTCGTGGTTTCGTGGAGTGGGTTTGGGACATTTTCCACTTTCTGTCTGGTTCGGATTGGTGGGAGCTCTGGTGGGAGCCGGCTCTGGCATAAACCTCGTGGCCTGAGTGGGTGTGTCCTTGGTGGTTCCCAATATGACATTACATTAGAAGAAAAAGTTCAATCTCGTCTAGTAGCCGGCATTAACATTCAACGACCGAGCAGATAAAAAATAAAAAATAAAGACATAAAAATCGAACAATAAACCGTCTTCGAACAAAACCAAAAGAAGAAGAAGAATAACAAAGATCATTATGAAACTGAAATAAAAATGGACGAAGACTTGCTAACACGAAAACAATTTTAACGAAGTCAAGAAGAAGAAGGAAGAGATTTCTATACCGCCCATCTACCGCACATGGTGGGAGCGCAGGGCGCTTTATAACACACACACACACACACACACACACACACACACACACACACACACACACACACACACAACAGTGGGATGGGGGGATAGGCTCGGCTGTGAAAAGGACTGTTTAGAAAGAATCATTGAACAGGTGCGTCTTGGAGGCAGCTTTAAAAGAGGAGAAAGAATCAGATTGGCGGAGTGTGCGAGGCAAACGGTTCCAAACAGATGGGCCAATGTAAGAAATTG
>JABMCL010002335.1:220000-225000 GCA_018857735.1 Alviniconcha marisindica
ATACGGTTTCTTTTAACATTTCATCGGAAAGCAGCACAAATAAGAGAAAGACAGACAGACAGACAGACAGACAAAAAGACAAGAGAGAATGCAGACATTTTATTCAATAAGGATATAGCCCCATTTGAGAGAGAGAGAGAGAGAGAGAGAGAGAGAGAGAGAGAGAGAGAGAGAGAGACAGACAGACAGACAGACAGACAGACAGACAGACAGACAGACAGACAGACAGAGACTGCAGAAACGGATGACATACAGTCATGCACTGGCAAACTGAGGAAAACGGCATTCCATACGTCTGTGTCATGTCATCGCAGACAGTCGCGGTAAGGTTTGGCGGTAAAGTAAGATGCGACAATTTATTCATTTTCCACGCGCACACACTGCTGCTTCCGGCGTCTGGCTGTTGTAGGGGCATGCATGTCGTCTCGTGCCCGGGCAGACTAGTGGGCAACGCGGCTGTTGCAGCATATTTTGTCGCCGGCCTTTATTGTCGCCGGCGACAATATAGAATTATGTGGACGTTAACGGCACATATTGTCGCCCGTGCCAATATACGTCGACGCTCATCTCACATATTGTCGGCAGTCGTCAGAGCAAAAACTTAATCTTAGAGATGACGACGACGACGACCATGATGACGACGACGACGACTATGATGATGATGATGATGGTGGTGGTAGTGGTGGTGGTGATGATGATGGTGGTGACGATGATGACGACGACGAAGACGACGCCGATGATGACATTACGATGATCATCATTATATCTATGGAAACATGTTAAACTTGATTGATTGATTTTTTTAAGTTAAAAGTTCCATGCAACTTTTGAGCGAAATATACGGGTACTTGTTTGAACACGTGAAACGAACGTGCATGGCACTGAGCGATTCCAGTATTTATGCCGAGATTTGTACGTTTCTTGAACGTGTGGAAGAGAGCGGCCCGTCACTTTTGTACCTGTACTGACTCACTTTCTGAGCTGACGTAAGAGTGAAACATTCTCACGCACGCACTCATTCAGTCACTTGCGCGCGCACACGCACCCGCACACGCTCACACTGTGATACTCTCTCTCTCTCTCTCTCTCTCTCTCTCTCTCTCTCTCTCTCTCTCTCTCTCTCTCTCTCTCTCTCTCTCTCACCCACACACACACACACACACACACACACACACACACACACACACACACACACACACACACACACACACACACACACACACACACACACACACACACACAATCCACAATCCACGTCCACATTGTTACGCTCAAATGGCAATGTCATTTTCCAACGTTTTTTCGGCACTTTGGCGACTTTGCTGACTGTCGGCACCTTTGATGCTAACATCAAAGGGATGACTTGACTGATGCTGCTCAATCCCGTTTGTTTTTATGATCACTTGCACCTTATGGGGTACAACATGGCTGCAGTTCCAACTTGTTTTTGTTCTATCTCAAAATAAAGTTGAAGAAAACTTTATCGTATAGTCAAAAATACAATTATTGTCTGTCTGTCTGTCTGCCTGTCTGTCTCTCTACCCTGTCTGTCTATCTGTCTGTCTGTCTGTTTGTATGTCTGCCAGTCTGTCTGTGTCTGTCTGTTTGTGTGTCTGTGTGTCTGTGTGTCTGTCTGTGTGTCTGTCTGTGTGTCTGTGCTGTCTGTGTGTCTGTCTGTCTGTCTGTCTGTCTGTCTGTCTGTCTCTCTCTCTCTCTCTCTCTCTCCTCTCTCTCTCTCTCTCTCTCTCTCTCTCTCTCTCTCTCTCAATAGTTAATATGAATTTTGGAGTTTATAACTATCTTGTTTTTGTTGTTGTTGTTTTTTGTTTTTGCCCGAGGGCTGGATGAAAAAAAGTATATTGTACTTATTCCTTTACCCTCGTTAATAAAAAATTCGTTCGTTCGTTCGTTCGTTCTTCTCTCTTCTCTCTCCCCCCCCCCCTCTCTCTCTCTCTCTCTCTCTCCCCTCCCCCGCTGCCCCCTCCCCCCCCCCACCCACACACACACATAGCTGTTGCGGCATATATCGTCGCCGGCGACATTTATGTGCCGATGGGCTACAATATGTGCCATATATTGTCACCGGCGACAATATATGCCCGGCGACAAAATATGCCGCAACACTGGCACAGGCAGCCGCTTAATTCGGTCTCAGAAGATCTGAACTGTTGAGGAGATAGAGACACAACGTACGTGGGCAGAAGGCCAAGGACACCACACCATCGACCGCCTGTAGGGCAGAGGTTTAGAAAAAAGAAGAAGAAAAAGAAGAAGACAAAAAGCAGCGGTCGATGATTGCAAGGACGAATTAAGGCTACTGTCAATCGAGTAAACACTAAAGCTGTTTCAAAGGCAACGTTGGAAAACATCTGAGATTCGAGGCGGACCACGAGTGGGAATCACTCAGCGCTAGGATATACACTTCTTTGAACTGAACTGAACTGAACTGAACTCTATTGAGCTGCCTCAGCAAAGGCAGTGGAACCGCACCTGCCATAATTCTGACAGTCAGAGAGCGTGGTGCCAAAAAAGAGAAGGCTGACATGTGACATGTTTGACTTCCTTCTTCAGGGATATCCATATATCGATATCGATCGGCTGCACTACGCATGCTACCCGCGTGGGGTACTGCCGACGCAGTAATTAAGTCCCCTCTGTTCAGGACCTAGAGCTGACAAATGTTCTCCCTTTTGTTAAGCCTGGAGTAGGTCAGAATATAGCCACGCATGTTTCTCCCACTGCCAGGAATTTCTCCTTTGTCTTAATAATTATTTCGACCTTCTCGGAACATTCACCTGTTCTTCTTCTTTTTCTTTTCTTTTCTTTGTTTTTCCTTCTTCTTCTTCTTCTTTTTTTTTCAAAATCCTTTCCGTAACTGCTTTAGTTTTAGCTACCGCAGTTTACCGTGTGGGACCGAGGAATAAAATGTGTCACCCTTGTGTGTGTGGCAGTGTGTGTGTGTGTGTGTGTGTGTGTGTGTGTGTGTCTGTGTGTGTGTGTGTGTGTATCCTAGCTGGGGAGGAATTTATTTTTCTGATGTAATCTTCAATCTTCACATAGTCACAAACGATTGACGCAGGTTCCCATAGTGATTGCCTGTAAAATATAGATACCAAAGCACATGTGCTATTCTGCATTGATGGATGGATAGACGGCTGGTTTTTAACGTTGTAACAGTGAATTAAACAAACTTGTGATTTCATGACGTGTTTTGAACTGGTGTTAAAGAATCTTGAATGTATGATTCCACCTGATGTGACCGATGGGGTTAAAGGGGCGTTAAAATCCAAGAACTAATAACAGACTAACTAAATGGGCACGCTGGGATCCAGGGTTATACTTAAGGCGAGTCAGTCGCTGACAGACTGGCGGAGAAAAGCAAACGTCGCAAGATCTGACGTGTTGAGTATCTCGAGACTTTCTGCCTGCGTGCACACAGCCAAGGCCATCGCACCATCGATCGCCTGGAAAAGAGTGGCACAGAAAAACAGGTAGCGACTGACGATCTGCCTTTGAAAAGAGAACTGGCTCGCACGATTGGCAAACAAAAGATCGGAAATATGTCAAACACATCTGCTGGGAAATGAACGTTTGAGTGACAGACGCTGGGTGCCATCTGAACGTGATTGTGGTTTCCTGGTCCGACCTGCCTGCTTCAGATGTGTCTGCGCTCTTTGTGGCATGGAAGTATCCGAAATGAATGCTGCTCACCGTCCAGCTGGGCGAGCTACCGTTAAGCACTAATTAATGAACAGCGACAGTCTCGAATCTACACCCGTTTTAAAATTTACCTTGTCAAAAGAGACCTCTCTCCAGGTCAAGCACACGATGCGAAAATAAACGCGAGAGTAAACGTGCGTATGTTGCAAGTGTTGTGAGAGAGGGAAAAAAATCGAAAACAAAGACCCGAATGATTTCCGATCAGGTCTGATTGGTCTGGCCAACCCAGACAGACAGACAATGACGACGGCAACAAAGAAAACAGCCGGTAAAGACCAGCCAGCGCAAGCAAGACTCAGAGTCCACGTGAATGCTCATCGACCGCGCTGTCGCGCCGCTCCCAGACCACCACCTCCACCACCACCACCACCACTACCACCACCACCACTGTCACCACCTCCGCCTCCGCCACCACCACCACCGCCACAACAACCTTACTCCGTCAGCTGTCTGCCTCTGCCCGCGCAGCCTTAAACGTAGTGCCGTACGGCAGTGTCGCGAGCGTCGCGAAAGCAGGTTGCTGATGTCAAAGGACGGCACGGGGAGGGCACGACGATCGAGGCAGCGAGTCAATGAACGCTATAAAATGGCGCCAAAGGAAACCGTGTCACGCACACACTGCCGCTCGTCGACGACGCGAAGTGTCACCGGCACGCAGAGGCACGTGCAGCTCGATGCAAAGTTACGTTCGAACAGCAGACGACGTCTTTTTCGCTTGTTGCGCGGTGCAAGTGGGGATGTTCTTTTCTCTCTGTGACAGGGAAACACTGTTCTGTGGGCGAGTTTGTTGTCTGCACTGAGTTAGTTGAAGATGAGGAGTCAACGCTGTTGAATTTTAACGCTGTATAGAATCGTGTGGCGGTGTTGATCATTTCGTCCTTGTAATCATCGTCAGCTCGGTCCTCAGAAGCTGACAGTGGTGTGGTTTTCGACTGGCTTTGTCCTGCTTCAGAAAGGTATGTACGTGTTTCATCGTCATTTATATCTGCTTGTTCGTGTACCAAAACCGTTATATGTTGCGTATAGTTTGATTCATTTTAACTGAAGGTGGGTTGCGTTAGACTCTCTCTCTCTCTCTCTCTCTGTCAGTAACTGAGCATTCCTCTGAACTTTCATTAGATCAAAAATGTCAGCCACGTAATACAAATAATAAGATGTAGTAATAATGACCGTTGATGGGTTCAGTACGCTTTTTCATTCAACCAAACATGTGACAGGGTAAAAACATATGTACTAATAATAATGGACACTTTTTTCTTTTTTTTTACCGCCTTACCTGT
>JABMCL010002335.1:237500-245000 GCA_018857735.1 Alviniconcha marisindica
ATTTGTTATAGGACCATCAAACATACTGTTTGCAGGTGTGTATGTGAGCATTTTTCAGCGCGGAAATTTTACAGGCTAGGGCAGTGAAGGGGTTAAGTCCGTTTGGACGTAACACGCCAGTTCTAACCAGTTGAGCTGCTGGCTGTGTCGTGTGCCATGTTTCGTTTGATTTCAGTGTTGCCTTACGTCCACAGAAACCATAAGGCTTATTAGGGACGGGGAGCTCAGGACGGCCACCTCGACTTTCACACAGCTCCTAAACTCTGACAAGCTTCACCGTTCAAGTTCGGTGTTGCTTTACGTCCACAGAGATCGTAAGGACCAGTAGGGACAGGGAGCTCAGGACGGCCACCTCCACTTTCACACAGCTCCTGAAGCTCTGTGTGCTGCGGTGACGCGCCTCGTAATTTGTGGTCTCGCTGAAATCCAATTACTGCGTTCTCCAACCGCGAGTGAAGAGTGAATCTATCTATCTATTTATTTATCTATCTATTTATCTATATTGCCACGTATCACATGAAATATACATGCACATGGAATGAGGCGTGGTGTTGAGAGCATTCGTGATCATACACACACTCAGTGACAATAACGATAACAGGTTAACAATGTGTATAACAGACGGTCAAGCTAGCTGTCACTCGGTCAGTGGCCCCGTGACTTAGATTGCTGACCTATAAACAGCGCGGCGACTGCAGTCGTGGAGCTGGCGACCAACTGAACTCCACAACGAGCTCTGCGACGACCCTACCTCCACCCGATCTTTTCAATTAGTCTCTCGTTCCAGCCTCAACGTTCTCACTTAGAGACGAAGGTCCGTGCGTCACTGCCTCAGACCCGCCCGGTTTTGTTTTGTTTGTTTGTTTCTCTCTTCTTCTTCTTCTCCCTTTTTCTTCTTTTCTCTTCTTCTTTTGTTTTTCTCTTCTTCTTCTTTTGTTTTTCTCTTCTTCTTCTTCTTTTGTTTTTCTCTTCTTCTTCTTCTTCTTCTTGCATGTCGTGTCCTTTCTTCTTCTTCCCCCCGCAGCCCCCCACCCCCCTTTTTTTTTTTTTTTTTTTTTGATGAGGGTGAGTGGGGTGGGGCACCAGTGGCTTTTCCACTGCCGGCAATTTTGAGAGGAGTCCATTTTTGAAAGACTTTTTTGTGGTATGTTTGTAAATATGCATTTCTAATAAAACACTTAAGAGTTCAAACAATCTACAGTACAACAATAATGATTACAGGAACAAGACCTGTTGAAACAAAAACAAAAACGAACAGTAGGGGTTTTTTTAAACAAAAAACGAACAGTAGTTAATCCTAAACCTATTCGTGATAATCTGCAGCAGTAGCAGTAACAGTAGTTGTAGAAGAAGAAGAAAGACAAATCAAGAAGACTGTAATAGATATGTCACTGTTTGGCATTTCTGCGAGCTCTGATAAAAACATGATTCGTTTTACGGCTGAAGGTCATATCAGGGATCAAGGCAGAGCTAACTCCATCAATCACAAGCGATAACTATGCTTTATTGTCATTGTGTGAAAGTCTGATTCATTGTACATGACTTACGCTGCATGAAGGTCACACCACGGATGAAGGTCACTTCGGGGATGAAAATCACATCGGGGATGAAAGTCACATCGGGGACGAGGCTCGAACAACATCCATGAACACACAAGGAAGTTAATTAGGGCTCGAAAGACGTCACACAAACACAACAATAAAGACCCGAGTCGCCTACGGTAACTCTCACCTGGCACGCGAGTAAAGGTACATAAACTCCACCAGAGGCACATCGTCAATCCGTCAAATCACAAGCGATAAATATGCACTATTATCGTTATGTCAATGGCTCGCGCTGCTTTATGTTTGAAGAGGGTTGCGTGAAAATGAAGTTGAAAGAACCTGGAAGGCAGCAATTGGAGAGACAGAACTGCAGAGCAGGCTAAGAATACAGAGCCGAGTTTTGATGCAAGGAGCCTCTGACAGCTCGGCTCTCGATTCTCAGCAGATCGAATTCCATTTCTGCGTCCACGGTTTCCCTAGAGACCGAGGGGGGAGGGGGAGGAGGAGAAACGAGCTTGGGAACATTTCAGATGCCTGTTTTAATTGCTACAGTGAAGATACAATGTTAGTGTGTGAACTAGGTTTAATTCTTTCTCTTCTGCGAATAACCGGTTGGTTCAAAGAGAACGGAGCGGCCTTATTATATAACATGTAAAAGCTAAGCTGTGATCGTTGCGTGAGCATGGAACAGTCTGCTTGAAAAATGTTGCAGTCTTTTTGAATCTGCCTCGAAGCCGTTATGAATACTTGAACGTTACCCAGTTTCTTAACTACTTAAACGTTACACGTGCTCTGGGCCTGTACCTCATTCATTCAGAGGATGTACTTCTAGTGGAGTTACGTACCTTGTATTTATTCGCATTCCAGCTGAGAGTTACGGTAGGCCACTCAGGTCTTTGTTGTTGTGTTTGTGTGACGTCTTTCGAGCTCCAATTAACTCCCTTCTTTGCTGATTTTGGGTTACACAGATTGTCGATAACTCCAGGTTCGATAACCGCATTCGATCATAGCGCTCTGTTTCACCGGAGACAGTATATCAGTCTACTTTCTCTGGTTTCACTGTCTCTCAGGCTGGTCAATACAAGGCGATTTTCGTGTCTCTTAAGAGTCACAGGTACATGTGGCCAATATAATGCGTTGCAACGTTGCACTATTGGTTTTTTTGTTTGTTTGTTTTTTATATATTTTTTAAGAAGTCATGGTTCGAGGCAACCACCTGTGGTTATTAATTTCACTATCTTTCAAGGGCGCCTGCTTTATTGTGTTTCAGAACAATCCTAAACCTATTCGTGATAATCTGAAACAGAATCAAGGCCCAGAGCGTGTGTATGGAGGAAAGGGGGTTAACTGTTCTCCATAGACGTCACAGGTTGCAAAGATCCGAATCACCTACGATAACACGCCTGTCGCATGCGAGTGAATGCAATGCAAATAACTCCCCCGATGTCACATTCTCAGAGGAAGTGGCCTTTCATCGTGGTGGAGTAGCGTATGTATTTACTTGCATGCCAGGTAGAGTTTATCGGAGGTGATTCGAGTATCCGGCGTAGTGTTCCATGTTATGCCTGTGACGTCTGTCGAAAGCTGTTAACCCCTTTTGTCTGTTCATAATAATAATAATAACCGTATTCATAATGTCTCTGAGCACCCGTATCAAGATTATCCTAGTTTATCACATTCATATATCTCCTTCCTTCGAACAGTAAAACCAGAGTACAAATCCCACTATGTCTTGCCGTCGATTTTATTTGTTTGTTTGCTTGCTTAATTGTTTTGGTTTTTGCGTTTGTTTGTTTGTTGTTGTTCTTTTAGAACATCGATACTTAGACGATAGCTCTCAAGCCTGTGGGGTTGAATTTCTGTCTCGATTTTTGTTGTTTTTTGTTGTTGTTTTTTTAATATTTATTTGCCAGTGACATTAGAATGTTCACGCACACACACACACACTTGCGCATGCATATATATATATATTATATATATATATATATATATATATATATATATATATATATACACGCATATTCGCGCGAGTGCTCAAAATAAACTCTCTCTCTCTCTCTCTCTCTCTCTCTCTCTCTCTCTCTCTCTCTCTCTCTCTCTCTCTCTCTCTCTCTCTCGGTAACGCCAGAGAGAAGTAAACTGAAGACCGGAATCAAACCCATTGCCCTGTAGCTGATCCGCGTTCGATTTCCAGAGGCAGCGCCCCACTGCTGGGCTAAACCTGATCACAACCCGATATTCCGTTTCTCTTCCTCTTCGATATTTGTTTGACCAGAAGCTTTTGTTTCACTTCACCTCTCTCTCTCTCTCTCTCTCTCTCTCTCTCTCTCTCTCTCTCTCTCTCTCTCTCTCTCTCTCTCTCTCGTATTATGGATCGTTTTTCGCTTCCAACGCTTCAGTAACCTAGTTTATCAACCAGGAAGTGTATCATTTGCATCGCAGCCGTGTCAGCGAGAGCGAGAGAGTCGGCTGAGAGATGGCGTGTGGAAACACACTCGTCGTCGGTGCCAGTCTGTATCACCAGCAGCAAGTGTCTGCCCTGAATATGAACTCTTGCCTTTAACCCCTTTCCCTGCCCTGATGACATCACAGGACGTTGTGGCTTTGTCTTTCTCTGGCTTAGTGCTTCTCATTCGCCCTGAAGGGAGGCCAGGGATGTCGGATGACTTCCCCACCCATCCTTCCCTTGTCTGGAATCTCAGGGCTGTCATTTGATTCCCCTTTCCTATCTCCAGTCTTTCTTCTTTCTTTTCTCTTTTCTTTTTTCTTCTTTTTTTTTTTTTTTTTTTTTTCGTCTCTTTTTCCTGCCTAGTCATCTTGCTCCAAACGTATAAAAGGTTCAAAAGAACGCTGTTTATTAGGACAAAACCACACACAACTTGCACATTTTCGGTGTAATCTCCTTTAACTAGCTACAAAACGACACATAAACAGTTAAACGGTGAAAACCGATCACATAATGAGATGGAAAGGAAAACAACATAGCTCAACCAAAAACAGATAAGTGCTTTAGCTTTCCGTCTCATTTTTCATCGCTTTTCACCGTTTAACAGTTGTTTAAGTGTCGTTTTGTAGCTTGATAAAGGGGATTACTCCGAAAATTTCACAAGTTCACAAACGTTGCGTGCTCACGTCGCCAGCGGAACAAGATCAAAGAGACTGCGGGTAAGCTTAAGCTGGCTGTGACACATGATGGTGCAAGCGTTCTACATTAGGTACCGCTAACTGTTGCTAACGCAAAAAGGCTCTGAATTATAAAAATTATAAAAATCAACAAAGCATGTTAAAATAAAATCCTCGATTTCAAGTTTTTATTTTTTCTATCTTTTCCCTGCTGAACAAACGCCGGCAGTACTGGACTTAACAAAATGCCTGAAATGCCTGTCAAATATGTGTAGGTTCACTGAACAAAATAGCGTGTCTTAAAATCCTTGCTACTGACGCAGACACGTTCACACTGACAAATTGTTTGTTTGTTTGTTTGTTTTTGTTTTTGTTTTTAATTCAGCGGATCATGTTAAAATGAAATCCTTGATTGACGTTTTTATTTTGCTCTCTTTTCCCTGCTGGAGAAACTCACGCCGTCTTGGACTTAATGTGTCTTGGTACGACTAATTCCTTTACAAAAAATGCCTGACATGCCTGTCAGATATGTCCAGGTTCACAGAGTAAAATAACGTGTCTTAAAATCCTTGTGAACATGTTGCCAAGGTACCTATACCTGCCTACCTGTCAATCCATACTAGCGACAGCTGACACCCACTAACCGCTAGATAAATTAAAATTGCAAAGGATTCTTCTCCCACTCCCTGAAATTCCCTCACTGTGATCGGGTGACATCAGAGTGATCGAACTTAGATATCACAGACAAAGGGCTTTCGAGATTCTAAAAAAGAAGACGATTGTCTTCCTCCGTTTCTTAAAAGCATTGGCAGAGAAAGTGAATGTTATTGTTTAATATCGCGGCATCCTGATCCGCCTCCCTAAGTAAAACGTACGGCTTGCACCTGATGGCTAGCTTTTATTCGTATAGTATAGAAAACACCCTTAAAGGAGACCCCGATATTCAGAGCTCAGGAGCTCCCTAATAAGCCTCATGGTTTCTGTGGACGTAAAGCAACACTGAATCAGACCCCAATAGAAGACGCAGTTTTCAGCACAGTACCCCCCACCCCCACCCACCCGAAAACATGGAAAATGTGCCAATATTTCCTCGTGCAGGCTTTGTGTGGTTGTTCCGTCACTATTTATGTCAGAAAATTCACCTTTCTGCTTCGAATTAGAGCTCCATGTTCGCTCGCTCTTTACAAATAAAGAGCAGAGAAGAATGAAAAGAAAAAAAACGTTGGTTCATGACGCGAAGGACAATTGTGCCACATATGCCGGTCTTCTTCTTGACGTCCTAGACACATTGCCAGATACATAACGGCGGCGTCCACGGCCGTGTTTGTGTGCGTGGGTGCGTGGGAGGGTGGGTGGTGTTTTTTGTTGTTGTTGTTAGTTGCTCTTTTTTTTTTTTGCTTTTTTTTTTTGGGGGGGGGGGGGGACGGTTCCTTTTTTGTGTAATGATTATATATCTCATCAATTTCTATAGAAAGGACCTGTTGTGCTGCTTCGCTGGCAATCCCCTTTAAGATGTTACCATCAGACTCGTATATATTGCAATTTGCAATTTTCAGCACAGTACCCCCCCCCCCCCCCCCCCCACCCCCACCCCCAACCACACCCCACCCCCACCACGAGAAGGGAGCCCGGGAACGTCTACTGCTACCTGCCTTCTGTCTGGAATCTCAGGGTTGTCATTTTATTCCCCTTTCCTGTTTCATCTCTTCTACCTAGTTATTGTCATCCTTCTGTCTTGCCATTTTTCTGCAAATGGTCCATTTCCCTACCTGACTGTTTCTATTCTTCAATAATTGCCGTTAAGAGATAGTTGTTGGTGTGTGTGTGTGTGTGTGTGTGTGTGTGTGTGTGTGTGTGTGTGTGTGTGTGTGTGTGTGTTTGTGTGCGTGCGTGTGTCTGTCTGTCTGTGCGTGCGTGCGTGCGTGCGTGCGTGCGTGTGTGTGTGTGTGTGTGTGTGTGTGTGTGTGTGTGTGTGTGTGTGTGTGTGTGTGTGTGTGTGTGTGTGTGTGTGTGTTTATGTGCCTGCGCGCACGCGCGTGTGTGTGTTTGTGTGCGTGCGTGTGCGTGTGTGCGTGTGCGTGTGTGTGTGTGTGTGTGTGTGTGTGTGTGTGTGTGTGTGTGTGTGTGTGTGTGTACTGTTGTTCTTGTTGCTCTTCTTAAACAACTGTAAGATGGTAGTTGGTAGGTGATATGTGCAGTTTACTGCCATATGTCCCTGGCATTTTCCATGCGCGTTTTTTTTAATAATCCATTCCTTTCTTCATACCTTTCTTTAATCTGCCATCAATAAATCAGACGGAATGGTCGACGACGTCAGTTGTTTCAGCCGCTAACCATCTGACATTTCCGCGCAAAATCATCAGTTTGTGAAATCAATAGGAAATCATCGATTCCTTCAGTCGTAGAGGATTTGGGGATCCTTTCACATTGATTTGTCTTGTGTATTAGACAACAATATTCGGGCTTTATTTTTCTGTGAGACCTGCCTTAACACTGAGGTGAACGTGAATGAGGCTTTGCCAAATTCCTTGTCTAGAGTGATCACCTGTACCAGAGTGAAGCAACATTTTGACAGAAAGAGAGGTGGGGGTAGAGAAGGGGGAAGGGAGAGAGAGTGAGAGAAGGGGGGAGAGAGGGGGAGGGAGAGATTAAGAGGGGGAGAGAGGGGGAGAAAGAGATTAAGAGGGGAGAGAGTCGGAGAAAAGAGCGAGAGAGAACTTCCTCTATGTTGTTTATCTCCCGGGAGAGGCGGGAGGGACGGGGAGGGGGGGGTGAGAGTGAGAAGAGGAAGAGAGAGGTTGTTACATTTATTCATAATTTATGTATCTGATCT
>JABMCL010002335.1:250000-262500 GCA_018857735.1 Alviniconcha marisindica
GGGCTGACGCCTCCGCACCTCACGAGACGCAACGAAATCCTCGGAGGAGGGTTTGGGCAGATCGGAGCACCCCCCCCTCGCCCCCTCTCCTGGCAAATTTGCAGTGGGTGAGTGTGTGTCCAGTGGGTGAGTGTGTGTCCCCCCCCGCCCCCCTCCAACCCCCGTAGAAAAAAAGGAGATCACGATAGTAAACAGGGATTTGGAGGCCATGCTGTTTTGTTTTTAGGCGCTCGGTTTCTCTTCCTCCAAGACTGCCCTGTTGGCTAATTCAGTTGTTTAGCTCTCACACTTATCCTACGCAAGTAGTCTGTCTGTCGTGTTCGCTGTCGTTTTCGAGATGCTGCAGGGTCTTCCCACATCAGCCGAGAAAACGTGGGCAATACAACACCACCAGACAGCATACGATACCCTAAGTCGACTTTTATACCGCTACCAAGTGGCACACTAAAGCGTTAGGACAACAGTTGATCTTACAAAACAACGGCCATTTAATCAAACTACCTCTGTTTTCTCACTTCAAACCCTGACGGAGCAGGAGGGTCTAGCAAATTAGAACATCGAAGAAGTTTCGACATCAACGTGTTTATATTTAGCCGTTTATCCCACCCAAAGCACTAGCTGTAGCCCGATAGCTTACGCATTCGTGGTTTTCTTGTGAAACAGAGGCGGGGATTTGAAGCATTTTATCGGACATAATTGTTCAACGGAGCTAAACGGGAGTTTTTCATCTTTGCTGAAACGACTTTGAGACTGCGCTGCAGTCGACTCAGCCGGCATTAATCCAGTACAGCAGTCAGACACGATTGCTTCACGCGTATATGTATCATTTTTCCTCCTTCGTCTTTTGCCGTGACGATTTGTTAAAAACAAAATGTTAAGAAAAAAATGGCGGGACTTAAAGGTCATCGCGAGCTTCATTATGAGTAAAAGCTTGGCCCTTTTAGTACAGCGCAGGCCTGCCCTTGAAGAGATCTGTTTCCCTTGCTGCTGCCATTTGCAAGTTCAGCTAGTTCAGTTCATGTGGGATCGGTGCGGATCGCCTGTCAGCCGGCTAGTCTGGAAGCCGCGTAGTACGTGCAGGCTTACGTGACTGACCCTAAAAGAAGGGTGCGTCCGTTGCTAACGTCCACCTACGGCGTCTTCGTCAGTCATGCCATCTCACTCCGGACTTGCGTAATGTGGCACGAAGCCAAGGACATCACACCATTGATCGCCTGGAGGAGAGAGGCGTGGAAAGAGGAAGCGCTAGACGATCTTCCTTGAGAGGACGAGAGAAGGCCATCGTCAATCAGACGAACATTGGAACCGTTTTTTGTTTTGTTTTTTGCTGGGCGGTTTTCAAAGGCAACGTTGGCGAAACTTCTCAGAGACGGGGTGGAGCGCATATGGGCTTTTCCGAGCGCATAGATACTATCTTGAACTGAACTGAACTGAACTGAATGTATAGCCTCCAGTAGAGGGGTTGTTTGTCCCTGATATGTCAGCCCGACTTCTGAGGACATTAAGCCTCACATCATCATCATCATCATCATCATCATCATCATCATCATCATCATCATCATAAAGGGATTCGGCGCATTAGAAGTGCGTTTATTCTTCTTCTTCTTATTATTATATTTTGTGTTGTCCTATTCAAATTAGCGTTGTTTTTAGCCTTTTGTCTGTGTTTGGATCTATCCAAGACAGCGGCGGTGGTTGGTTGTTGTTGATTTTCGCTGACTTTCACTTTAACACCTACGTCTGAAGACTACCATTTCCTTCTGACCTTTTCAGCTTTGCCCTCGTGTTTTTGTAGCCTCGTGTGCGATACTTCATTAGGCTGCACGTGGATTTAAGTTGGCGTAGTGTGTGATAGTTAATGGGGCTGCAAATGGATTCGTGTTGGCGTTGTGTGCAATACCTATTGAGGCTGCAAGTGAATTCGTGTTGACGTTGTGTGTAATACCTAATAAGGCTGCAAGTGAATTCGTGCTGACGTTGTGTGTAATACCTAATAAGGCTGCAAGTGAATTCGTGTTGACGTTGTGTGTAATACCTAATGAGGCTGCAAGTGAATTCATGTTGGCGTTGTGTGTAATACCTAATGAGTCTGCAAGTGAATTCGCCTTTTGACAAGATGTGTGATAGCTGATGAGGCTGCAAATCGATTCGTGTTGACGTTGTATGTGATAGCTGATGAGGCTGCAAGTGGATTCGTGTTGACGTTGTGTGTAATACCTAATGAGGCTGCAAGTGAGTTCGGGTTGACATTGTCTGTGATAGCTGATGAGGCTGAAAGTGGATTCGCGTTGATGTTGTGTGTAATACCTAATGAGGCTGCAAATGAATTCGTGTTGACCTTGTATGTGATAGTTGATGAGGCTGCAAGTGGATTTGTGTTGACTTTGTGTGTAATACCTAATGGGGTCTGCAAGTGGGTTCATGCTGACGTTTGTGTGTAATAGTTAATGAGAGTGCAAGTGGATTCGTGTTGACATTGTATGTGATAGTTGGTGAGATTGCAAGTGGATTCGTGTTGACTTTGTGTGTAATACCTAATGAGGCCGCAAATGGATTCATGCTGACGTTGTGTGCAATAGTTAATGAGACTGCAAATGGATTCATGCTGACGTTGTGTGCAGTAGTTAATGAGGCTGCAAATGGATTCATGCTGACGTTGTGTGTAATAGTTAATGAGACTGCAAGTGGATTCGTGTTGACGTTGCGAAATTACGCTTCTCGCCACTGTTGTATGCGCAATAGTTTAACCTTTCGTGCCTTCTGAAGTACATATATACTTTGTTCAGGCCTAAGCGCTGGGAGACGGTACAGTCAGTGTATAAAGAGGTAATCCATCCGGTAATTCATATTGCTGCAGTGAGGATGGGCCCATCGGCTGATTTTCAAAGAAAAGTCTTTATATAAGGTGAATGATATAGTGCTCTTGGTTGGGTGTGTAGGGGTGTGGGTGTGTGTGTGTGGGGGGTGGGGGGTCCACATGTTGTCGAAAATTAGTGAAGGTGTGTGTGGGCGGGGAGGAGCGTGTGTGTGTGTGGGGGGGGGGGAGGTTGGGGGCGGGGTTCAGGGCATGCTATCAGAATGATGTGTGTGTGTGTGTGTGTGTGTGTGTGTGTGTGTGTGTGTGTGTGTGTGTGTGTACATGTGTGTTGTGTGTGTGTGTGTGTGTGTGTGTTGTTGTATGTATGTATGTGTGTGTGTGTGTGTGTGTGTGTGTGTGTGTGTGTGTTTGTGTGTGTGTGTGTGTGTGTGTGTGTGTGTGTGGTGTGTTTGTGTGTGTGTGTGTGTGTGTGTGTGTGTGTGTGTGCAAGTGTCCAGTTCGGGTGACCTGAAACGAAGAAAAGGCCGACAGAGACTGATGACGCAAAAACAAAACAAAGCAAAACAAAACAAAAACGGTTAATTGCCTGACGTCAGAAAGGTTAACAGAGGCTAACGACGCACAAGGTCAGCCCTCGATACTATTGACCATCGCCTTGACCGTTCGCCGCCGTTCCAGACACTGTGACTGCATGGAGGCCTACATCGTCATAACCTCTCCCGCCGCTGTCGCCGAATTGTCCCCTCTCGCACTCACTACCACCCACGGTTAGTTGGTTGAACGTCAAAGAGCCCATGTGATGGTCCTGCGATCCGGGAACAAGCATCCATATAACATCAAAGCCATCATTCATGCAAACCCTCAGAGCCCATCTGCACTACTGAATTTCAAAACTGTTCTGTCCTGTTTGCCTCACATGTTGCAGCCTGAGTATACAATGACTATATTTTCTGAATCCCCCTCCCCCCCTCCCTCCCCCCCCCCCTCACCCCTCTCCCCCTGTAATCATTATCGTTTACTGCCATGCAGTTAATGGGTATCTTCACGTGCTTTGTTGTCTTCGGCGTCGTCGTTATTGTGCTAGTCCAGTTATGAAGCTCTTCGAGTCCAAACGAGTGGGGCGCTCGTCTTTGTTACGTTGTTATGTTGTTGGGTCCAAACACACTTTGTTTCCGAACGCTAGCAGTCAACATTGTCTCAGACTGCTTTGTTGTGTTACTGGATTTTAACACTTTCACTGCCGTGCTTGCCGCGCGGTCACTCGAAAGACTACCCAATAGAAGTGCCAAATTTGAAATCATTAAGGATGTTGCCCCTTTTCGCATGAGCACGTCGAATGACTTATACAAAAATGCACTGTATTGGAAGTAGATTTGTTATAGGCCCATCAAATATGTTGTTTGCAGGCGCGTATATGTGCACTTTTCAGCCCGGAAAATGTACGAGCTGGGGCCGTTAAGGGGTTAAAGCCCTGCTAACCGCATGGGGGTGACCTCAAGAGGATGAACTCTCGCCAGGGTGTGAGCTACGAGATTCACTGGGCGTTTAAAACCTCTTACATGTGCTTACGTATGCACGTAGCTATCACCCTTGCAGACGTAACATTTTGGCACTCTTCTGTGTTGTTGTCGTTGTTGATCGCGTTTATATAGCGCTGTTCTCAGTTCTCGAGCAAACTCACTGCGCTCTTGTCATATGCGAATCTAAATGAGTAACTGTAGCTTTTTGTAGCGCGTTTTTGAATATCCAACGAAGTGATGTACTTACAGCGCTACTTGATTGTTGCGTGCCTGGTGCCACGCGAAACTGCTGCCGTTTCGGTGCACGTTCTGTGTACACTATACAATACACCATACTGTGTGATTTTTCTGCACACTGGAGACCTACAGTAGTGTTTCGTAGCTTTAGTGCGCAGCTTTCGTCCTATTATCTGTCTTCAGTGACCAAAACAAATGAAACCGAGAAAGATCCCTCGTTTCAGTTTAGCTTCTACTTTGGCTTGGGCTTCGCAACACATTAATACAGCAAGAACACCACGGCTACATTGAAATGTTATGCGCTGAATAGTTATGTGGGGGACTATCTTCGGCCACAATAATGATAAGCTCCTTGCATAACAGCATTCGTAACAGCATCCATCCTCCAGAAGTGGAGATGAATCCTCCGAAGACGGTGTGTGGCTGCCCATGTGGCGGGGTAACAGTCACGCGCAGTTCTCTCAGTGAATTCGATGTGTCTCAAAATGATACAGTTCCTCGATCATGTTCAACACAGTGCCATGTACACATATCGTGATGTATCTGTTGTACACATGATGAAATATCCTCAGCCACCCTAATGCTCCGCAGCCACACCCACAAAAGAACAGAGAGAGAGAGAGAGAGAGAGAGAGAGAGAGAGAGAGAGAGAGAGAGAGAGAGAGAGAGAGGAAGAGAGAGTCAGTTAATAATTGTGTTTTAACATCCTGTCAACCACACAGGTTCAGGAGAGTCAGGCAGACAGGTCGAGATACAAGACAGGCAGACAGACACTGAAACAGACAGGGGAGAAACCCGAAACAGACCTTTTCGAAACACAACTGAAAGCAAAACAGCCCAGAGACGTCACAGACAGCGTGCTGCAGCGGCTGACCGATCGAAGCCAGCTTGACGTGGCTACTGTTGTGTGTAATAAACAGTAAATCACCCTACTGACCCAGTTTTCCATTCGCCCTCGCTCGCTTGCGACCTGATGACACATTGGCCATGCTACCACTTACTGGGTCACGGTGTACAGTTCAAAGGCAATTTCCTGCTGCCCAGTGAGCACGTAACTCAACACCGATACGGTCTCCTTTGTTGTTACCTCTGGCATTGTACACGTTTTCATTAAGATGTGTGTGTGTGTGGTGTGTGTGTGTGTGTGTGTGTGTGTGTGTGTGTGTGTGTGTTGCGGGTGCGAAACGGTAAATAGTAGTGGGCATTTGCCGGATCACCGAGCTGCGTAATTCCTTGTCGTCTGCTCAGTTTGCTACAATGCTTACTTCTTCTTCTTCTTCCTCCTCCTCCTCCGCCTTCTCCTCCTCCTCCTCTTCTTCTTCTTCTTCTTCCTCCTCTTCTTTTTCTTCTCCTCCTCCTCCTCCTCTTCCTCCTCCTCCTCTTCTTCTCCTTCTTCCTCCTCCTCCTCTTCTTCTCTTTTTCTCCTCCTCCTCTTCCTCCTCCTCCTCTTCTTCTCCTTCTTCCTCGTCTTCTTCTTCGTTTCCATCTTCTTCTTCTTCTTCTTCTTCTTCTTCTCCTTCTTCTTCTTCTTCTTCTTCCAGATGCCTTTCTTAAGTTTAGGACATCCAACAAATTTAAGAAATCTTACCCATTTAGGACATCTCATCGCATTTTTGTCCACGGAGTGTTTGTAACTTTTTCTACAGAGGTAATGGATTGCAGAAGGGGGAAAACGACTTCCTGTGGAGAAGTGTACAGAGTATTTTAACCCATTAATCTCTCTCTCTCTCTCTCTCTCTCTCTCTCTCTCTCTCTCTCTCTCTCTCTCCTCTCTCTCTCTCTCTCTCACCACACACCAACCACACACACACACACACTACTCTCCACACACACACACCACACACCACACACACACACACACACCACACACTCTCTCTCTCCCACTACCCCTCCCCATCTCTCACACTCTCCTCTCTCTCTCCTCTCTCTCCTCCTCTCTCCCTCCCCCCCCCCCCCCCCCCTCTCTTTTCTCCTTAATTGAGAGTCTATGTCAGTGGACACAATATCAAAGGGAACTTTTCCCGGCAGACGTCATCCATTTGATGTTGGACAGCAAAGACATCAGAAAGAGCGGAGGAGAGGCTGGGGGGCTGGCGGGGTCACAGGGACCGGGTCACTGAGAGAGGGGGAGGGGGGGGGGGGGGGGGCAGAGGGGGAAGTAGATGGGGAAGGAGAGAGGGCCGCGGCGACGGAGATATGATTGTGGCCGCACTTGTAGGCAAGTCGTCACGGAAGATCGATACAATCGTGCAACTGCTACACTCGCCCGCCTCCCGTCTCAAAAACATCGGTCAACTGACATCTGTAAGCTTGCTGCTCGAGTCACTCCGTTGTTGTTTTGGCTTTAGGCTGGTTACTGCTGCAGCTGGTCCGTTGCCTATACAGTTGTCGCTGCTGCTCCTTGTCCTCGTTGTTATTATCGTCGTTGCTGTTGCTGCCGCTGCTCAGTGCTGTCGACTTTCATAAATTGTCTTGTTTCCACTGACAAACCGGAAACCTCATGAGTGAATGAGTGTGAAGACTCGAAGAAGTAAGGTCAGATTTACTGCGAAGAAGAAGAAAACAACAACAGCAACAACAACAGCAACAACAACAGCCGGGGAGAAGAAGCCGTATGAATGAGTGAGAAGGAAAATGAGAGGAAGAAAAACAAGAAGAAGAAAAACAAGAACAAGGAGGAGACGCGTCTTTTCCTTGACGTAGCGTCTTCTCCTTGTTCTTCTTGGTTTTCCTAGTGAACGTTTCAAAACAAGTCTGTTCAGCTGCATCTGGTGATTTCCTCCTGCACGTATTCCAGCTTAAATATTCTCTGGCCGAAAACCAAAGCAAAAACGAAACGGTGTTAGATTTCCGGGTGGGGGGTTGACCGTTAACCAGTCCTCTCTCTCTCTCTCTCTCTCTCTCTCTCTCTCTCTCTCTCTCTCTCTCTCTCTCTCTCTCTCTCTCTCTCTCTTCTGGGGGGGGGGGGGGGGGGGGGGGGGGGGGGGGTAGTGCAAAGTTTGGTCTAGGTCTCTGTCCTCTTGTTCGTTACTGTCAGAGGACAGACCTCGAGGTGGACATAGGCTGGCCACCTGTTGGAAGCTGCCCATTACCTGCTGGGGTACCTTCTTGAACAAAACGCGTTTAACCAGCTGGTTGCTTGGTTTGGTTAAACATGTTTAACGCCGAGTTGTCTCCGGAGAGATACTGACGGGGACCGAGATCCCAGGAAGTAAGGGAAGAAGGCTATACCTATCGCTGCACAGTCACCACCAGAATTACTCCTGCATTGAGATGGGCAGCAATGACAGCCACTTTCATTTTTCATTAGTTGCGAGAGACAGTCACAGGACGGTGTCCACGGATTGCAACTAATTGAAGAGAGAGGAGAGCCGAATTAAAGCGGAATCGAACCGAGGTCTTTCTGCTACCCAGCCAGACGCCATACCGATCGGCCAAGCTTGCTCATCTCAAAACGTGTTTAGAGAAGATCCAAACACTTAAAAGGTTCAGAAGAATGCTATTTATTAGGACAAAACGCAACATGCGAATTTTCGGGGTAATCCCCTTTATCAAGCTACAAAACGACACTTAAAAAACAGTTGAACGGTGAAAAACGATGAAAAATGGGATGGAGAGCTAAGCCACTTATCTGTTTTTGGTTGAACTATGCTGTTTCGGTGTTTACAGAAGGGCAGCTCCTTTAAACGGCGGGGAGCAGGAGGGAAAGAGGCCAAACCAATCCTGTAGATTATCATTCGCCCCTTCATTGACTCTCGAAGGCCGCGACATCGAGACAGCAGCGCGGCCTATCTGCGTCATAGCGCTCGCGCGACCCCGTTTCCAAGCACGTGCACGCCAAGACCCGGGGCCAACGACTGGCCAGAGTGTATCCGGGACAGCCAGGGCGTCCTTGGAGACGCGGCTGGACGGAAAAAAGAGAACAGCAATTAGAGGCGGTCTGGCAAGGAGCGAGGACTGAGCGGGCTCCACGGGCTATTTCAGCATCATGGCCCCGTGATCTGAGATTTCCCAGAGTGAAGGAACGTCTTCTAGATTGAAAGAGGAGGAAATGTTACGGTGGGGTGGGGGTCTGTATCAAACTCAAAGGATTGGCTAGGGATTCGCGCTGCACGTAGGGCTCCGCAGTGCTGGCGCAGTGGAGGTTCTTGACCTCAACGTTCAAGGGTTTAATTTGCATCGTCAACGTGCGGTTGGCTAGCGCTGTTTACAAGAGTGACCGAAATTCATTAAGGAGCGATCACCGGGAAATTGGTTATGCACGACGCGCGCGCGCGCACACACACACACACACACACACACACACACCACACACACACACACACACACACACACACATCCCTTTGTCTGTCTGTCTCTGTCTCTGTCTGTCTGTCTGTCTGTCTCTCTCTCTCTCTCTCTCTCTTCTCTCTCTCTCTCTCTCTCTCTCTCTCTCTCTCTCTCTCTCTCTCTCTCTCTCCTTCACATACACACACACACACACACACACACACACACACACACACACACACACACACACACACATACACGCGCACACACTACGTGCACGCATGCTTGTTTCTTAAACGGCTAGGGCATTCAGCGATAGGAGTGTGCCATTTTCTGACATCCACTGATGTCTAGACTGCTGTCGACCTTTCCTGGCGTATTTTCCATTTGAGAGGAGAGAGGCTGGCTTGAGGTATACCACCTTATGACTGAATGCTTACGAAGACTGCAATCGATCCCCTCTCTCTCTCTCTGTGTTTGATACTCTCTCTGTTTGTGTGGTATGTGTGAGTAAATATTATCTGTGTCATATTACACTGTAAACAATGTCCAAACCCGACATTTTGCCTCGGTACATCAGTATTGTCGCAAGTTGTGAACCTATGAAGAAAATAAGTCATTTATCACATTGAACATTCAACTCTCTCTCTCTCTCTCTCTCTCTCTCTCTCTCTCTCTCTCTCTCTCTCTCTCTCTCTCCTTCCCCCTCCCCCCTCCCCCGGTGATACTGTCAAGGTTTACCGTTAACCAGTCATCTCTCTCTCTCTCTCTCTCTCTCTCTCTCTCTCTCTCTCTCTCTCTCTTCTCTCTCTCTCTCCTCTCTCTCTCTGTGCTGTCTGTCTGTCTGTCTGTCTGTCTGTCTGTCTGTCTGTCTGTCTGTCTCTCTCTCTCTCTCTCTCTCTCTCTCTCTCTCTCTCTCTCTCTCTCACACACACACACACACACACACACACACACACACACACACACACACACACACACACACACACACACACCACACACACACACACACACACACACACACACACACACACACACACACACATTCCCCCTTCTCTGTCTGTCTGTCTGTCTGTCTGTCTGCCTGCCTCTCTCTCTCTCTCTCTACCCCCCCCCCCCCCCCCCTCATTTCCGCTGTTGCTGCTATGACTGAAACAGAATAACGCGATTGAAAAAAAGTGCCTGAGATCATCAAGCATCTCAGTTCAGATTTAAAACTGGCACAAATGACGAAGCCTGGCCCCCACCCACAAATACGCTCTAACCCCCACCCCACCCACCCCCTCCTCCTCCTCCTCCTCCGCCCCACCCCACCCCACCCCACCCCACCCCACCCCACCCCCGCTCTCACCTGCAGTAAGGAAGATATATATATATATCAAACACTGAGCAGTCAGTTTACCGTAACCTTCAAAGGAATTCGATTAGCCTGCAGTTTAATGTCATAGTTAACCCAACACGTGCCTTCGTCGGCAGTTCCCCGTTCTGTAACTTCGGCACGATTTTAACACAAACCTCAGCCCACGGGTCACGAAAATAGCCCACGTCGTCTTGCCGCTGGACCGGAAGGAAGCTAGTACGAGCATCGCTTTCCTGCACCTTCCTCCAAACTCTGCCAGATTTAGTTACGCCACTGAAGGGGCACTCTTTATCTCCGCGCAGCTGTCCAGCGACGCGGTCAGCGCCCTCCGAAAGGTTCGGGTACTAATATGACTGTAGAAGCAACCTAGCGCCCAAGAACGCACGTAAACACGAGACGCATCCACCCCGGGTAAAAAAAAAAGAGTTCCGTCTCGATTCAAACGATTGTGGTTTTGTTTGTGCTGGTGTAAACTTTGTTGGTGGCTATAAATGACACGCCTTGTTTTATTTGAGTTGTTTGTAACAAACTTACTACTGTTTGAGCACCAACAAAAAACTGCTCGTTAGCTGACAGTTTTCTGGAACCTATGACGTAACTAAATACGACAGTGGTTGAAGGAAGGATGTCGTAAACCAGTGCTTGGAGTTTGAGTTCTGATGTGTCCGCCTCCCCGGGATCCTGCAACAGTAAGTAAACATGGTGCTTAACGTCCACAGAAACTATAAGGCTTATTAGGGACGGGGAGAAGGAGAGGGGAAGGGGGTATGGAGGTGGGGATAGAGGGAGATCATATACCTATCGCTACATTGTCAACACCAGAATGACCCCTGAATTAAGATGGGCAGCGATGAGGGCCATTTTAATGTTTCATTAATTGTGAGGGACAAAGTCACAAGACAGTGTCCACAGACCGCAACTTTTGAAGAGAAAGGAGAGCCGAAGCGGAATCGAACCGAGGTCTTACTCTTACCGCTCGGCCAAACCGGCTCACATCCTGCAGCAGTAAACATGGTGCTTAACGTCCACGGAAACCAGCAACCAGCAGCCAGCATCGTTGCCTTTATATCCACCCGCTTCATCGAGGACTGACACGTGTTAAGAAAAGAAAGGGGAAAAAAAAAGCCAACGATGATAGATGGGCCCAAAAAGATTTCACTTCAGTGTCCGCCAGCTTTTTTTGCAGAAGATGTTCTTGACTGATAATGGTGTTTACGGGTGTGTAGGTGTGAACGTGGGCGCTAATGATGTGCGCGCGCTCAGTTTGTCACCCAGCTCAACTTTTCTTGGGTCTTTTTCTTCTTCTTCATTTATTTTTATTTTATTTTTCTCGTCTCGAAGAAGTAAATCAAAACTCTGCAGACAAAAGGTTTATTCTGGTGATTTTGATACTTATGATTACATTTCTCATTTGAATAGGGTAAGTAAGAAAGTTTGCTCAGCTATCCCGGCTCCCCAAAGCGATGTTTGTCAAATGATTTTTCCTCAACATTACAAAAAGCATCACAGGTCGCATTTTAACGTCCACACAAACTGTGAACAGCTGTGGCTGTGTAGGTACAAGGGTGCGTGCGTGCGTGCGTGTGCGTGCGTGTGTGTGGGCGGGCGTGTGTGTGAGGTGTGTGTGTGTGTGTGTGTGTGTGTGTGTGTGTGTGTGTGTGTGTGTGTGTGTGTGTGTGTGTGTGTGCGTGCTTGCGTGTGTGTGTCTGTATCTGTGCGCGTGTATGCTCGTGCGTGTGTGCTTTTGTATGTGTGCGCGTGCGTGTGCCTGTGTGTGTGTGTGTGTGTGTGTGTGTGTGTGTGTGTGTGTGTGTGTGTGTGTGTGTGTGTGTGTGTGTGCGCGCGCGCCTGTGTCTAGTCAGTATTTTCATGCGCACGCGATTATTCTGCTGACTGAAATATAATTCCCTTCTTCTGCATCTTCTTCCTATTCTTCTTCTTCTTCTTATTGCTCTTCTTTCGCACAAGTTTTGTTGCATTGCGTAAGTGCATCATAAAACAGTGTTCGCATTTCAAAAATGTATAGCGGCTTACATGACAGCTTAATTATTGTTTCGTGCCGGAGTGGCAACAGCCTTGTCTCAGTGCAGAACTGAAACAGGTCAATGGGATATTCGAAGTGCGTCTGTTACTCGCAGTCGATCGAAAAGTTGAAATAATAACCATCTCGTAAATCGCACGCTTTTCCGTTTGACAAACATAAAAATTCATGTCTGGGCCATGGTGGCCGTTTGACAAACATGAAAGTTCATGTCTGGGCCATGGTGGCCGTTTGACAAACATGAAAATTCATGTC
>JABMCL010002335.1:270000-287500 GCA_018857735.1 Alviniconcha marisindica
CATTAATTATTATGACTATATAATTATTAAAGTAGGTAAGTAAACATGGTGCTTAACGTCCACCGAAACCATAAGGCTTATTACAGATTGATAATAAAAAAATTGGTTGAGTGAAACCGTAGGCTCAACAGGGATAGGAGCCCAGGACGGCCGTCTTGACTTTCACACAGCTCCTGAGCTCTCGGATAATTATTATGATGATGTGGGGCTTAATGTACTCGGATGTCAGGCTGACAGGATAATTATTATTTTTGAGATTTTAATATATATATATACACACACACACACACACACACATACACACACACACACACACACACACACATTTTTGTTGATCTTGTAATGTGTGGTGTGCTCACCTTTGTTGGTGAGATATGGCGCTGCAGAAATTACCTCTTTTTCTTCTTCTTCTTCTTCATTATTATTAACAGATAATAGGACTGATTATGTTTAAGTAACAATATTGATAATAATAACGCAACACGTCGCGAGGACTAAATAAGGGGAGAGAAATCGTACAAACTTCACTGTCAGACACAACGTGACCGTGACCTGATGTAGCCTGACTTGACCTGTGACCTGAAATGAGATCCACCCTCGCACTACCTCAAAAGTAGGTCAGAAAAGACTGTGCATTGGCGAACTTACGGATCTTGTGCAACAATCATTGCAAAGATATTGACACTGCAAAAACCAACCGTAAGCAGACACACTGTGCTTGTAAAACCATCGTATCTGCTGCGCAGCTTGAGTGTTTCCAGCAAGTACTTTCTCTAGGCCTACCTAACCTCGCGAGGACCCTATGTGACGTCAGCGTGTTACGTAAATAGATTGCTTGGAAACGGGAGGCAAAATCGATTACTTTTGGGTATCGTGGGGGTGAGAATGCAAAAGCTGACCATCTTTTACTTTTACTGACAATAGTACACACCTCTGTGAGCCCACTACTCACTTGTTGGCTACGTTTTGCAATGCTGATTACGAAGATACGGCGGTTAGCTCTGTTGCTGAACGTCTGCCAATCTGACTGTCATGGCTGTCAGTGCGTGGGTGGGGGGCGAAATTTGAAACACATTTGGAGTGTGAAAAGTGAGTATCATTAATGAAAATGAGTGACCGTCGAAGAGAAATGTTTCTTTTTCAATTTCGTGTCGTGTAGAATGCCTGTTGCACTTCCGTCTTCGTGCAACGTCAGTTGCAGTGTCGGTTATATTTTGATTCGTCTCCTCGAGCACCACAGCTGAGCAGACACCATCGGCTGGCTGTCAGCCGCAGCCGTTGTGCACATCTCGCTCGCATCAGTTCACCGACTTTTTGTATTCTTGCAGAATTCTAAGACGATAAGGAGAGTGACCCCTACAGAGGTGATCAGGCCACGTCCGACGGTGAGTAGACCTTGTTATCTCGACAGCTCTACCACCGTGTCTTGTTTCGCACTGGTTACCATCCCACGCAGTCTCCACCTTTGAAGTGTGCCGATCCGTGGGTGGGGGTTTTCCCTACTCTGCACGTAAAGCGAGGCACAGCTCGTCTTTTCCTTTCTATGTTTTCAAACCAGTGGATAGAGCAGTCGAATTCTTTCTGTGGTTAAGGAGAAGGTGCTCCCATTGAATCGTGATTTTCAATGTTTAAAAATGCAGTCATTTGAAACAGGATGTTTGCTGTGACTGACCTCATTTTCTTTTACAGCTACCATGGGTAGCACCTTGCATGGGTTAGGTGTGAATGTATTCTAAGCGCATGACGCAAGTGGGTACAGGCTTCATTTACTGCATTACATGTCAGTGAACTTTGTCCACCTGTTACTGAAAAGGTGTTGTCACAGCTACTGACTGCTGTTGACACATGTAGTGATGTGCACTCCTTTTTAAAGATTGAAGAAACCAAAGGCTGAATAATAATTCCTACAGTGTTTCCTTGCATGTCTGCCGTGCGTGTGTGTGTGTGTGTGTGTGTGTATGTGTGATTTCTACGTTTATTTACATTCACATTCAGTTACTACTCTTCTTTTTTTTATTACATACATAATTACTGTACAGGCCAACACTAAACCATTGACTGATTTTAGAATATGTATTACTCTTGCTTGGGGGGGGGACATGAAATTTAGGCTGATCTGATGTGCTGTGTGCTTTCCACTCAAATTGCATCCATTAACATCTTTCTTGTATCTTGTTAGAATCACCATTGACTGGTATAATTTATAAATAAATTCCTTTCACTTTTGTTTTCAAGTTAGGCCTCAAAACAAGCTTACAGGGGCCTCTAATAGTTTTGTGAGCAACATTTGTGCAAACAACTAACAACAGGACATTATGGCATGGTAGAATGTAGGAAATAGTGCTAGAGTGGACTTTGAAAAGTCAGTCTGTGGAATATGGTGTTACTGTGTGCATTGTGTGTGTGCATGTGTGTGTGTGTGTGTGTGTGTGTGTGTGTGTGTGTGTGTGTGTGTGTAGTGAGTGAGTGTACATCCACGATGAAACCATGAGGTGCAGCATGCATCATAAACCTTACTCCCCTTCACACTGCTTGCACCATTGGGAGGTTGGTCCCATTTGCTGGCTGTTGTGAAATGGCAGGGGGGGACAGGTTGTGTCAAAAGAGACAGATTACAAACTGATGGCAGCTGGCTGAGTTTTTAATTTGATTGAAAGTGACATATGAAGGGTTACTATTTTGGTGAAATATCTCACCTACTTGCACACAAAATCTGCCTATGCCTATGACGCTGTAAATATGGATTATTTGTGCTGATCAGTCAGTTGGGTGTGTATTTTGCAATCCTCTGCCCCCATCCCATCACTGGTGAATATTTTATATATCTATTTAAAATGCTGAGTACTACAAGTTTTCTTCAAAACTAAAGGCATTCAACATGTGATCTAACTCTAAAGGAACATTGACATAAGTAAGGCTAGTGAAAGAGCAGCCCGTGCCTGCTACTTACAGTTTTGCATCTTTTATTTAATATCTTCATGTGCTGTTGGTTATTTACACTGTTGTGGATTTTTCCTTGCCAAAATTGGCAGTCCTTTTACATGCTATCATTATTTACACCATTGTGGATTTTTTAATGCCCAAATTGAGTTCTTTTACATGCTGTTAGTATTACTGTATTATACCATTTGTTTTTCATACTGGTTTTTGTGTGTGTGTTTTTATGCCAAAATTGACAGTCTTTTAAAGTTTAATCTCTTCATTGTGCATTACATGGCTGGTGAATTTTGCTGTGATGTTTATTTTAAATTAAACCAGCATCAGCTGTGTATGCCATTTTCAAACTGTCAGGATTGTGTTTACAAATGAAATAGTTTGTGTATATATATATATATACATATATGTGCAGTATGAATGAATGCACAGGCAGAAACAGTGCTAAACAGTTTATGTATGACTATGACTGTATGAGCTCATGGTGCTTTTACGTTTAGCTGTGTACACTTATGCAGCTGCACATCAGTTCATTGTTTTGGGAGTGGTGTTGAGCTCAAGAGATGTGTAAGTTATGTGTTCAGAATTGAGGTAAAGAGAATGTCTGCCATATAATTATAAAGTTATTGGGTCTGATATCACGATCATAAACTTAAAAGCTGATGATGCACAGTATCACCTCTATGAAGCAACTTTTCAACCTCCACTTTATTTGACTTTGACTTCACATGAAAGGCTTACTTGGGTGTGGACACCTTTTCAGATGGTAACAACGAATTTTACTGTCTGCTTGTGCCACTTTATACAACATAAACTGGCAAGTCCCGCATCCTGGGAGCAGGGATAGCTCAATGGTAGAGCACTGGACTGTCATCAAAAAGTTGAAAGTTCGAGTCCCAGCAGGTGTGGCAGGAGAATTTTTGTCTCAATGGTAAATTTTCCATGCTGACTCTTGTTTCTTATCTGTTCTACCCTGTGTTATTGCAGTAGCATGCAAACGATCTCAGTCATTCTACCGAAAGTGCGGGTGGCAGATTACAGCTAAACACACATGCACCATATATATATATGACTTCAAATAAAATGATTCTGTAGTATGGTGCATGGTTGTATTGTGTACACAGAATGTGTGCTGACAGCAGCAGTTTCACATGGCACCAGCCATGTAACAATCAAACAGCACTGTAAGTACACAACTTCAGTGGCTGTTCAGCAACAACAACAGCAAAAGTGCTCAGTGTAAAGTGACAGTCACTCATTCAGAGTTGCATGTATATGACTAGAGTGCAGTGGGTCTGTTCAGAAGCCAAGAATAGCACCACATAGTTGGCATTGTAAAGCACTTAGGGCTCATCCTGAGATAAGGTACTTTATGAATGAAAAAAAAAGAAAATGGTATATTTTCACATCTTCCTTTCCTTCCCTCTGTCCCTTACCTTTCAGCATGTAGTGTTTACCTGTCCTGGTGTGGTGACATAATTCCAGTCAGTTTCATAGATATTCGACCCACTCTTGCATCAGAGGGAAACATTAAAATTTGTCCACACCCTGTTGATCTGAGTCTCTCACATGTCAGATTGAGGTGTCTGCTTTCACTACAGCCAATGGGAGAGCATACCTTAGAGGAATAATATTGACAAAGTACTAACATCATAACAGAGGTAGCTCTTTTGGGTACCTGTACGTGTATTGCTTGCGGTAGTAAGAAACCAGTTGGGTCCAGTACCTTTTTTTTTTAATGTGTGTTTTTTAAACATTTATTTATACTTCATTTATTCCTTGGGGGGAAATTTGGGTGAGGCAGGTGGGCTGTGACAGCCACAAGAGCAGCTTTACCCATTCCTACCAGTGTTAGCATCATTTTCATGTGCCCAGACAATGGTATGGCTGCCAGTGCATGGGATTTTTAAAAGGCGCGCAGATGTTGATGAATTTGATTTCACAGGCTGGCTGTACTACAGCACCCTAAGAGAGTCTGCACGATGTTTTCCAAAGAAAAATCCTTTACTGCAATGGGGAGTCAAACATGCAGTGTCAGTATTTCACCGGGCTTTTTGGTCCAAGGTAATGGCTGTAGCAAGTGAGACACATCCCACCCCTCTGCACCCACCTGATTTGCGTAGCTTATTTTGAAGATGTTTTGACATTCTGGTCCAAACTGTACTAAATGGTAACATTGAACATACAATTACTGGTGCCTGGGATCTTTGCTTGTGTAATGTATGGCTTTGATACTTCGAAATTCAGATGGGGTAATAGATCTCTCTCTCGTGCCCTCAAGCATATATGCATGTGTGCAAACACATGCATTGGCCAACAATGCAGGTGTTGTTGTTGCATAGTTATGTAAAAAATACCTTTGACATATACTTAAAGGGGAATAGAAGCAAAAGAAGCTCCATGGGCGCTATCAATAGCAATGTAATAAAAATAATAGGCACACAGCAGTTTTTCATGCAAATCAAGTTGTAGTCCTGTTTGTTTCCCTGAAACACCATGAGTGCTGCCATTAGGTGCCCAATAATCTGCACCCATGATGTCATTAACAAAACAGGAAAGTGTGGCAGGAAGTATTAAATACATCAGGAGCAAACTGGCATGACTGTGGAGCTCAAATTCGAGGGGGGAAACAAACAAACAGCACCAAAAAACAGTACTTCTTTTGAACAAATTAATATTCATTAAAAAAATTAAATGAAACCTTCAGATGGAAACACTTGCACATTTCCTATGTTTTCAGGACTAACTCGCGTATTCCCTTCGGTTCCTCTAGAAAACCCCCCCCCCCCCCCCCCCCCAAAAAAAAAAAAAAAATTCCGGACTAGACAATGGAGTCCCCACCAGACTAGAGACATAGAGATCTCGGTTTACTGTCGCCGGCCAGACTAACGACAAAACGCGGTGCTGAGGGACTCAAAATTCCCTCGGTGCAGAACACAGGCCGATGACTTACGTCGGGCGGAGGGAGGACCCCATGGCCGTCGCCTTGCCTCCCGACATCCAGTAAGTTAAAACACAGCGGGACAAGCAAAGTCATTAAGTCTTGAAAACTTGCCCTTTTTTTTTCCGCCTTTTTTCCCCTTTTTTTTGACTCCCCTTTAAAAAGGAAAAAAGGGGGACCAAATGATTTTCTTTGAACTGGGTCAGCAGTGAAGGCTGGCGGAGTGGGTGGGGTGGCGGGCAGCATCATTTTCGCTGTGCTGGAAAAGCCAGTGTCCGCGCAGCCCGCCCGCCCGCCAGTGTAAGGACACCACCCTCCCTTCACAGTGCCCTTCTTGCCCAGTCTCCTCAGATCATGGGAATTGATCAAGAAATCAATGTTGCGCTCACACAACCCACTGATCTGACCTGCCAGGGTAAACAGGAAGCGAAAGGGGGGTTGGAAAGGGGGGGGGGGGCACGTCTGGCTGGATGGGAATGGGGGCTTTTTCTCAATGGGAGCAGCTGAGGCGGTAGTTTAGGTCAGCCAACGGAGGTTTAGACGTGGGGGGGGGGGGGGGGAGGGGGGGGGGGGCCTTTGGGCCTTTCCTTATGCTGTAATGTGGAAAAACGGTGCAAATGAAGACTGGGGGGGGGGCTGGCGTTGTTGATGCTGTCACAAGTTCAAGGAGTGCGCCAAGCAAGCGGTGCCGTCGCGAGCACCGGATCTGCTTGTGTGGCATTGGCGTTGTTCCCCAGTCGGCTCAGCACAGCTTCCTTGACGGCTGATGACACACTGACACACCTTTCTGTAACACCTGTAACGACCTGCCCCCCCCCCCCCCCCCCACCCCCACCCCCTCTCTCTGTCTCACTGGGGTCGTGGAACACTCTTTCTCTCTCTAGAGTCGTGGATCTGTCTCGCTCTCTCTGTGGTCGTGGATCTCTCTCTCTCTCTCTCTCTCTCTCTCTCTCTCTCTCTCTCTCTCTCTCTCTCTCTGCGAGGTTGTGAAAGCAGTCAGTGTGCTCCTGTGCCGGTACGCAAGCACTGCCTCAGTCCTGTCACATACGCAACCCTCTTAACAGGTGGGTAGTAATCACCAGAGTATAGATCGGTTAAGTGTCAGGTCATAATTATTAGTTATTCACAGCAGTAGCAGCAGACAAGATGAAGGTCTGTATAACATGCCGATGGAAGCAAACCCCGTCGTTAACATCCCGTGTATACGTTGTATAAATCCTGGCCACATCCGGAGTGTGCAGTGTGTACGCATTAATTGATTTAATGTTCGAGGCTTGGCACGCCTTCGTGGAAGAGCGGAGTGTATGTCAGCCTTTAGCACTTCCTTTCCCCCCCCCCCCCGCCCCCCCCCCCCCCAAACCCCCCTCCCACCCCCCCCCCAAACCCCAAACCCCCTCAAGTCTTTTTAGGCTCTGTGAAAAACATCCACACAGGGGGCCCTCGTTTTTCCGGGCCCACCTTCCTCCAAACTCGGGGCCACAATTGGTTACGCCACTTCATTTCCACTCATCTGTCCACCGACGCTGTCAGCCCCCTTCGAAAGGGTCGGGTGCTGATAAGACTGTGCAACTAACATCAGTAACCTCAGAGTACGCACGTAAACCCGAGGCGCGTCCGCCCCGGATAAAACGAGTTCCGTCTCGATTCAAACGTTTTTTTTTTTTTTTTACTTGTGATGGCGTATGCAAAGTGGACGGTGACACCAAGAAATGCTAGAATGTGGGATGTACCTCTGGTGGAGTTTATGTACCTTGTATTTAAAAAGGGATGCCAGGTGAGAGTTACCTAAGGGGTTGGTTTTTTTTTTGTGTGCTTGTGTGACGTCCTTTTGAGCACTTTTAACTCCCCTGTGTGTTGATGTAATCTGAGTTGTCTGTTTTCAGACTTACTGCCCTTTTTAACACCAACGGTGTGGCGGCCGGTTTTCCTTTTTGGAGGAAGGATGGGTTTAAAACCCTTGCTTGGAGTTTGATTGGCCAAAACCTGAAAATTTTCTGCAAAACCCCTTTTAACCCCCCAAAGGCCCCCGGCGTAACCAATTAAATCCGTGGTTGGAGGAAGGATGTTGTAAACCATTGCTTGGAGTTTGACTAATCAGCAGACCAAAACCGTATCCATCCCCTCGCTAGGCTAAGTTTGACTGGTATTGACCCACGCGTCCCATGATGTTTATGTGTTTCTCCGCATCTGAACAAAATTGTGTCCAGTAGGTAAATTAAATTGGAATATAAACTTTAAATGAAGGAATTTGCTTGGAATATAAACTACAAACGAAGGAATTTGTTTTTAAAATGCTCTATTGTTTTATGTGGAATTTAGAAACAGTTCTTTTCTCGGAGCACCCAATGTCCAGATATACTTGACGTATGCTCGTACCGATCGAGAACAAACGTCGAAGAGGATGTGATATTCGACAGGCTATGAGAACTGACGATGGTTCGTACTTGTACATCGGTTCCCACTAGTTTGTTTGCTAAGCTCGATAGCAATGCAAACGGGCCTTTTTACTTTTAAAACCGAAATTCCTTAATTTCACATTTCCATTTTCACCTCTTTTGCCTGTCGCATGGAATATGCTTTGAGACGACGGGTTCCTTTTATAGATCTTAGAGACTAGCTGCTACTAAAACAGTGTCATGCACGAACCAAGGCAAGAGAGAATAATTGTGTACAGGAATATATCTTCATCCGAACTATGTCGCTGCTTCTGCAGTGCGTGCACGAGGCATTAATGTGCGCGAGACCTTTTGCCGCTGAATCCGTGGGCGTCAGTATCAAAAGTATTGTGAGAAAAGTTATTATTAGATGTCATCGACGGCTGTAGGTGTTCCACCCCCAGACAATATAGACTTGTCCGATCAGCAAATAAGCTACATTTGTTCTATTCCGAGATGGAACCATGCACGTTCTTAGTGGCTGTGTGTGGGACGGATTAGTCTGGACAGTTTTGCTCTCTCTCTCTCATTCTCTCTCAGTTCCCGAAGAGAGAGAGAGAGAGAGAGAGAGAGAGAGAGAGAGAAAAAGAGAGAGAGAGAGAGAAACTTTTGCTGAAAAGCATGACCCTGCTTCCCGCCCCTTTTGTGGGCTACTGAACTAGTGCCCTTAATATAAATCAGGAGCTCCGCAGATTTGCTTGACAGAAGAAAAAGAAAAGAAAAAAAGAAAAAAAAAGAAGAAGAAGAAAAGGGGATAAAAAATCCAAAAAGTGAACCGGGAAACTTTTTTCCTCTCCCATCCACCCACCCCTTTTTTTCTTTCTCTCTCCCCCCCCCCCCCCCCCCCCCCCCCACCACCACCATCTGTGTATAAGATTTCTGTCTGAAGATAGAAAAGGGAAAGAAAAAAGCACAAGAAGAGACAGAAACAACAAATCCACCTTTCCCGTTGCGTTTTTACTTTCACCAGGGTGAAAGTGTGTGTGTGTGGTGTGCGTGCGTGCGTGTGTATGTGTGTGTGTGGGGGTGGGTGGGGGTGTTTCTGGTGGTCCACTGCCCTTTGTTTGCTGGAAGTCCGAGTGGTCCGATCGCCACAATCCTTGGAACACAGTTCTGCTTTTGTGAAAGCTGTTTTTGGGGTGGAAGGGTATTGTTAGGCTCAAAAAGAATGTAATATGATTGAATTTCTTCCTCGTGACCCAAGAGTTGACTTCCAACGAGGTACTGTTGATTCCTAGTGTAGATCACCCGTTTTTCCGGGGGGGGGGTGCAGGCTGCCATATTGCAAAACACCCGTGTCCCGAGCTCGTGTCAGTTAATTCAGGGAAATAACCCTCCTCGGTATAATCTGAAGCGACGCACATAAATCGACATGCATATTAGCTGTTCAGGTGAACCATTTTATGACCCTGGTTTCTATCTCCATGTCCCAAACTGTTTGCCCAGGACAGCGACACCACACTACACTTGCTGTAGCATCTCTGGCCCGGGACGAGGACTGGTTTTTGAGGTCAGGCGTCGTATTATATTTGGTGGTCCTAGAGTCAGTCGATTATGGATGAGAGATGTAGAATCGCTCCGCCTTAATTTTAAGCGCGTATCAACGAAGTTGTCATCAGTGTGTGCTGTATTAATTATGTGCACCTTTCGCCAGATTTCAGAACTTTAACTAGACAAAAGTTCGGGTGGGGGGGGAACTTGTGATTAGTTGGTCCCAAAATGTGTCCGAAAAAAGTGTGTGGGTTGCTTTCTGAAAATAGTGAGTTTAATCTTCTAAAAATGGCAGATAGTTGATATGGATGCACTTTCTCTTTTCGAACGAGGCCCTGATTGCGTGTGGGGGTGGGGTTAGGTGGGTGGCGGGGTGGTTGTGCCCACACACTCCACGGATCTGAATTCAGCCATTTCATTCATGTACGAATGCCGAGACGTCCTCACCCGCCACATTTTTTTGGATGCTTAACGAGATTCTAATTTGGTTCTCGGGGTTAACAATGGGGTTTTGAAAGTCAAAGTGTGAACGGGGGAAGTTATTAAATCCCGTTTTTCTGTGCCTTCACCTCTTGGTGTTTGAACCGGGCTCCAGCTGAGCCGCTCTGCGGATGGCACTGTCGCCCTGCTTCTGTGACATTTGGCGCTATTTACCTTCTCCTCTGTTTTAATGTTTTCTCGGAGTGCGAAAATAGCACCGCTCTTTGGTCATGTTTAAAAGTCAAGTTTATAAAACAATTTCAACATTTCATATCCGCAGAGCACGCTGGCGCTATTTCTGGCAGGCTTCGAATTATTTCGGGCGTTCGTGACACGATGGCGCCATCCACACAGAGACATCTCACCAACCTTGAGCCCCGTCTTTTGAAACGTCGCCGCCTCCGAAATGGTTGTCTCTAGTGTCGCAAGAGGCGAAAATTGGCCGGTCTGGCACAGTGACTCTGGCACCGCTCGCTGCGTGGTGATTTGAACCTGATCGTGCATGCTGCAGTACCGCGGTGCTAAGAGGCGTGGGTGGGCGATTGTCTTAGCGGTGACCCCATCTGTCGCCCTCGCTTAGCCAGGCCTAGCAGACAGGTGCACGCCGGCGCGTACCCACAAGCAGTTCTCACGCCATCTCTCTCTCTCTCTCTCTCTCTCTCTCTCTTCTCTCTCTCTCTCTCTCTCTCTCTCTCCTCTCCTCCCCTCCCTCCCTCTCTCTCTTCCCCCCCCTCCTCTCTCTCTATTATATATATCATCCTTCTCTTTTCTCTCTCCTCTCACCTCTCCCTCTCCTTCCCCTCTCTCTCTCTCTCCCCCTCCCTCTCCCCCCCCTCTCTCTCTCTCTCTCTCCCCCCTCTCTCTGTATCAGTCTCTCTCTCTCTCTCTCTCTCTCTCTCTCTCTCTCTTTTCCTCTCTCTCTCTCCTCCCTCCTCCCTCCCTCTCCTCTCTCCTCTCACTCCCTCTTCTCCCTCTCCCCTCTCCTTCCTCTCTCTCTCCTCCCTGCTCGCCCCTCTCTCTCTCCTCTCACGCCCTCTCTCTCTCTCGCTCCTCCCCCCCCCCCCCTTCTCTCCCATCTTTCTCTTTCTCTCATGTGATGCCGCTGGACTCAAAAGGTCACATTTACTCTACGGGGCTGTGGATTTTGTGTGTACTCCATCTACTCCGGCCTGCCTACACCTATCGATGTTTAGCTCTCCTGTCGGTTTGTGTGTGTCTGTGTCTGTGTGTCCATATATACAGTTAGTGTTGTTGTTTTTTAAACTGACATGATCAGGGTGCAAATGAACGAAGCGTGTTGCGTAATGGAGGACTGTATTGACGGGTGCCATCAATATTACACGCTGCTCGCTTTGTCTCCCGACGGTATAGGTTTGTCGGTGTTCGTCGGAGTTTCTTAGCTCATCATCGCGAAGTCGATGCCGGAATTAGTGCCTGCGTGTACACGCCAGCTAGTTTGTGTACTTTACATGTGGGATGGGGCTTGGTCCCTTGTGTGTGCAGTCAGTGAGACTTGCAGGTTGCTGCACTGTGGAGGAGGGAGTGGCGGGGGTTGGACGGGGGTGGGTGGCGGGGTGGGGAGGGGGTAGCTTGTGTTTAGTGAGGAAGTAGGGGGGAGGGGCAGGGGAAGGGGAGGGAGGAAGCAGTTGCAGTGTGTATCGATCGGTGTTAATTGTTGGCGATATAAAAAGGTAGCCGGTGGCGGCGTGGCAGAGTGCCAGCTGGGGACTGGGAGGGGAGACTGGCACCACAGAGAGTATACAGCATGACTGCAAAGTGGAGTGTATCGTGCTCGGTGTCACTGGCCCCACAGAGAGTATACAGCATGACTGCAAAGTGGAGTGTATCGTGCTCGGTGTCACTGGCCCGGTGTCACTGGCCCCACGGAGAGTAAGTATACAGCATGACTGCAAAGTGGAGTCTATCATGCTCGGTGCAACTGGACCCACAGAGAGTGAGTATACAGCATGACTGCAAAGTGGAGTCTATCGGTGCCACTGGCCTCCGCTGCGCTTGGTCCGTCTTGTGGCCACCCGGCCCGCTGCCGCCGTGGTGCCACCTGACTGCGTGGTCCGACTGTGCACCTCCCACCAGACCCAGAGGGCGGCGAGGTGAATGGTGCCACCCGGGCGTCGTGTTTAATCGCTGTCCGCCCCGTGTGCCCTCGCGCACGTGCAGCAGTACCGTCTCAGTGTAGGTCCTCCACCCCGCTTTCTCCACCCGAACCCTGTCTCAGCTCAGCGGCTGCAGCTGTATCGGCGAGGATGCCGAGGCTACAACTACTACTAGTACTACTACTACTACCACCACCACTACCACAACTGTCGACTGAGCCCACTCTCCCTCTCCGCCATTATTGTGTCACTGACGGAGCAATGCCAGCTACGCTGCCGTTATTCTTGGCAGCCGTTCCACTTAGCGCAGGGTTCGCAATTCGGATCCGGCGTTTGATCTCGCCACCCTCAGCTCTAAATGTGTACACACACCGCTGCTGCTTAGCTCAAGGCTCCCTTCTTTGCACAAAGTCAAGGACTGACTCGGGCAGTCCATTAGTTGGTTCGATCGTGAACCGCTTGCTCCACCCCTACCCCCCGAACCGCTGCTCCGGTTCACCCCCCACCCCCCACCCCCTCTCCCTCTCAACGCCACCCGCCTCCACGCTCCCCACCGCCCACCTCTGGGTTCGTAGTGGAAGGCTTTAGGAAGCGTAGCAGCTAGCGCTGACAGTCAGCGGCGTTGAAGGGGAGCTGCGGTTCACCCCACGGGGTCACTGCTCACACTACTACTGCCTATACCGACGCGGCCTGGCACCGTATCGCTGTCTGTAAGTATGCTGCTGCTGCTGCATCAGTCACGGCGAAGACGCATGCCGAACCTATCATTGTGTGTGTGTGTGTGAGTGTGTGTGTGTGGTTGTGGTTATGTGTGTGTGGTGTATGTTTTTTTGTGTGTGTGGTGTGTGTGTGGTTGTGTGTGTATGTGTGTGTGTGTGCGCGCGCGCGCGTATGTGTGTGTGTGTTCACGCCGGCACGCGTGCGGCTATCAGTGCATACCACACACACTGAGGGGCGCTGGGTCGTTGAACCGTCATTCCATCAAGCCGTGCTGTGCTGCCACGCTGATCGTACGCCACAATCGCCCCCATTATATACCCCCGCTACGTCAGTTACTCCACACACACACACACACACACACAACCACACAACACCCCCTCTCTCTCCCTCTCTCTCTCTCACACGCACACACACACACACACACACACGCACGCACTCACACAGACACTCAACACTAGCGCAGAGAGAGAGAGAGAGGGCGTGTGGCGAGATGTGTGGAGCAAGCGCACGCAGCCTGCTGCACGCATGCATGCTAGCCTAGCCTAGCCTAGCCTAGGTGTGACTCACAGCGCTGTTTTCACGGCACAGGCCGCTGCCTGCCGTGTTTTCCTGCTTGCTTTGAGGGAGGGCCGGGCCGCTGGCCTTAGGGCGGCGCCGCTTCAAAGGGAGACAATCCGACAAGTTGCAGACGAGGGAACGCGGTGCGAAGGAGGGGGCAGGCAGGCAGGGGGAGAGTGGTTGTTGGGCTCAGTGGGGAAGTAGGTAAGTGGGTCAGGCTACAGCTGTTCTGACCCAGTACATGCCTCTCGTATCGCGCGGGCCTGCCTGGCAGGTCGGAGTTTCCTCGACTTACTTCATCATCGTCATCATGCACTCCCACTATTTCGCTTTTGTACTGGGATTGGATTGTGTGCTATGCTTGCGCAGTCTCCTTCCGTACCAGCCCGACGCTGATGTTTACTCCGGGTTTGCTTTGTTGTCTTTTTCGCCGGAGCGGAGTGTCAGGTCAGCTTTCGATGTTTTTACTGATTAATAACGGTTTCATTTCCGGAACTTATGAGTCGCTAGGCTGGCTAGCGTTTCGTACTGTGCGTATTTGTTTCTGTTTTGTTGTATGATTTGTTGATTTGGGTTGGGGAAAATTGGGGGTTTTTGGGTTTTGGTTGGGGGGGGTGGGGGTGTGTGTGGAGAGAGAGAGAGTGTGTGTGGGTTGTTGGTCTGTCTGTCTGTCTTTTGGCCCCCCCGCCTCCCCGGTCTGTCTGTGGTGGTGGTGTGTGTGTGTGTGTGTGTGTGTGGGGGTGTTTAGATCCCCCCCAATGTTTTGGTTTTTCCTTTATGATTACCCTGTGTTCAGATGGAGAGGGGAAACAACTGAATAATGATAGCCTAGATGGTTTGAAGCAACTCGATTCCTGCCGACATTTGATTGATAATGTGAGGGTCAGTGCCTGTCTGTATCGTGCAGTCCATCTGCGTGTAGACACCCACACTCTTGTAGCCTAGAAATTTGGTGCGGCTGTGGATTGGTCATTTAACAAAACTGAGTTTTTAGTGTTGAAATGAGTGGCGCAATTGTTAGGTTGAAACAGTGTTTCTTGAGTATCTTTTTGACCAGCAGGGAAAATACATGTGTATAATATATGTAATGAATAGAGTTAGGTCGACTTGCTGCCATTTCATCCATCTCTGCTGCCTGCAGATTTCTTCAGGCATCGTTAGTACAGTTGCTTTCAAACCCTGGATGCTGATGGCAGCTTTGTTGTGTTTTGACTCATTCCTTCCAGTTTTGGTGACATTGACCAAATTTCAAGGTCAGTGCAGCATAAAAAATAAAGATGAATCCAGAGGTTACACTTCTTGGAAAGATTCATTTGATTAAGCTGAAGCTTTCTTGGACTGCAAATAAGTGTATCATCAGGATCATAATTATACCTAATACAGTTGTTTGATGGTGGGCTTCTGTTTAGGCTAGATAATGGGACCTGTATTCTGCCGTTACAAAACCCTTAAGGCGTGCATTATCTGAGGCACTGTTTAAGCAAACTCTCTAGAGCTGTGCTCCTTCTGGTCTTCAGTGGAGTATACCTGTTCATGCCAGTTTTGGTACCTTGACCATATTCCAGGGTCACAGCTTGGCACAGGTCACTTAAAATGTCTAAAGTGCTACCACAGAACAATGTAGTGACGGACTTGATTGCGTAAAAGTTGGTCTGTTTGACTGAGGCAAGACAGTAATTGTACTGGTGGTCACAAGCAAGTAACTTCGTGTTTCACGCCCAGTCAACCATTACGGTTATATCAGGGAGAAAGTGGTCATAATGACGGGCATACTTTAATGTGCGAAGCTGCACGATTCGCCGCAGTCTACCGTGCTGTCTTCAGTGCCCGAATGTTCAGACTTGCAATAGAATATCATGCTTTTGTGTGAGCAGACGCTGCATGCGTTTTTTAAAAGTTTTTGTGCTCTACTATTAATGTACCGACGCCGTTGGCTGTGTGGTGGCAAACTTCACGCTCTGGTTGTCGGCAGTTGTGGGAGGTGAGGTATTTATATTGTTGACGCGAGGGGTCCAGCAGTGACGGACAGGGCAACAGGCCCCCGACATTGTCTTTTGGTGTTTAAATTGAGGTGTGTGTGTGTGTGTGTGGGGACCTGGAACCACACGTTTTCATTCCCTTTTTTTGTTTAATTAATTGTAGTCCGTGTGCTTGGAGAGCCCCCAGCTAGGCGGGTTACCTACCGGCCTTCCCGGCGGTCGCTTGTGGGTGGGTTCAAAGCCAGTGAACGCCTGAGACGCGCATTCCAGTGAGTATCAATGCGAGGTGTCGACTTCTGTGTTACGTGGGGTGCTGCTTGGAGACAAAGGAGGATTTTCTGTGTCTGTAAGAGGACTCCTCCTTTCCGCGAGATTCTGATTCTGAATGGGCCATGATGTCAACGTGTGTGTTTGTGTGCGTGCGTGCGTGCGGGGTGTGTGTGTGTGTGTGTGTGTGTGTGTGTGTGTGTGTGGGCGCGCGCGCCCCCGGTGCATGTTTTGTTGAGGGACCCCAATTTTATGTGTGCGTGTGTGTGGTGTGTGTGCGCGTGCGTGCACACACACTCGTGTTTTAATATTACGTCTGGCTTTGGTTTCTTTTTCCTATCGTAAGTAAGCGAGATGTAAACACATGAAACAACCAATAAGTGGCCGGTACCCGTGCTTGTGAAACACGACGGTGAGCATGGAAGCGATAATGGGAAATAGTGGGAAATGTATGTTTGTGTTTATCACTTGATTACAGAGTCTGCTTCGATTGTTTTTTGCTTGTTTTTGTTTTGTTATTGACTGTTTTATTCTATTGATATTTTTTTTTATTTGAATTTTTTTTTTTTTGGGGGGGGGGGGGGCATATCAGTAGTAAAAAAATATATAGAGGTTTTGGTGATGAATCTATCTATGGAGAACTGATGACCTTGATTTAGAAAGAAAAGAAAAGAAGTTGGAAGAATTTTGCAAGCAACCAACACTGTCTTAATGAGTTCTGCAACAACCTGGAGCGAAGCATTGACTTTTGATCCAATTATTCTACAGATCGAACTGGCCACAGCTTTTTTTCTGTATGGTCGGGCGTGCACAGATACACTCGCGCGTGCGCGCGCGCTCGCCAATACAAGGAGGATTATAGGAGAAGTCGGTCACCTTGATTTACATTCTGGGGCATAGGTACTTGAAACAGTTCGATTTATCTTTGGCTGGTGTTCGTTGCTACAATCAGGAAGTCATCCCACCAGCATTCATCAACCTTGAAACCGTATCCTTTGCGAAGAGTTCCGGAGGAAGTGCCCCCGCTCCCAAGTGTCCGAGTTTCCTTTCACAGACAAATGAAATCTTTTTCAGCCGGCGCCTGTGGTGCAGGGATGCTGCAGCGTGGCTGGGTTGCGGGAATTTCCCAGCACGGGCACAAGTTGAATGGATTTTGTAGGGACCGCGTTGACATTGATGGCGGAATGGCTAGTATCGATATTCGCGGGCCCGGCTTCGGGCATCAGCCGACTGTAACTTGTCTGTGTACTGCCGCTTTTATGGGTCTTTGTAGATGGAAGGGCATCGATTGGCTTGACTTATTTTTTATTTTTTTTATTTTTTACCGTCACTGTATGCCTTTGTCGAGAATGTACAGTGATAACCTGGCCGGTCACAAATTGTTTCCCCCCTCTCTCTCTCTCTCTCTCTCTCTCTCTCTCTCTCTCTCTCTCTCTCTCTCTCTCTCTCTCTCTATCAGGGCTGGATGTAAAAAAAGTATTGACTGTAACTTATTCCATTACCCTCGTAAATAAAGTTTTAAAAAATAGTTCTCTCTCTCTCTCTCTCTCTCTCTCTCTCTCTCTCTCTCTCTCTTCTCTC
>JABMCL010002335.1:290000-342500 GCA_018857735.1 Alviniconcha marisindica
TGTTATATATTAATGCATATACTGACACTGTTATTGTTAAGCAGAAAGGGGGGGGGGGGGGGGGGGGAGTCATGTTGACAATGACATAGCATCAACAGCTGGTTTATTCTTTGTTGTTGATTCTCTGTAATGATGGTTCATCCAACCAACCATGGCAAAATCTTCAATGTGGGCTTTTCTGGAAACTGCAAGCAACACCTTTCAGACTTAACATGCTGATAAGCTATGGTGAACTTGACTACATGCTCGTGCCAGTGAAATGCAAAAGCGCAGACTGCATTTTCTAAGGGAGTTTTTATGTTAATAAGAGACAGTAAGCGAAATTTGATTCAAAACAATTGGCTGTGGAGAATCACATTAAACATTTGTTACCAGCATATGATACGTGAATTTTCTCATACAAAGCATGCATGGGACACAGCTGTATTCCTTTATTCTTTAATTATGTCACCATCACCAACAAGTGATCATGATGATATGCCGTATGTGTACCTGCTTGCACACCCAAAACTGCTGCAAAAGGATGCACTTTCTGGTGACAGTGATCAGGACATAATGGGAGACTGTTTCAGCTCAGGGTTAGGAGCGTGGAAGTGGCACAGGGTGGACCATGGACAAGGTTCAAACCCTGAGCTAGTCATTTCAAGACAGTTGTGATAGATGGGACCTTTGGCATAGAGAGAGACTCCTGTCCAGCTACCTCTGCCTCAGTTGTGAAGGTAGAACACATTCAGCTGCCTGCCTGAATGGAAAGGGCCTTGTGCATCATGGAGCAGAAAAACAATCAACTTGATAAAATGCATGTTGTACAGGTTGAGTCCCTTGACAGTAGATCGTGACCTTTGGCATAGAGAGACTCCTGTCCGGCTACCTCTGCCTCAGTTCTGAAGGCAGAATACAACCAACTGTCTGAATGGGAAGGGCATTGTGCATGGTTGTACAGGAAAACTGACACTTGATAAAATGCATGTTGTACAGGCTGAGCCCCTTGAAGGTAGATTATGTTTGTGTAGATTCTTTACAACATCAAACAAGATGGGTGTGTTGTTAAATGTATTGTTTTCTGTTTGCAGATCGGTGGCATAAGCTGTGATGACACTAGCAGGCCAGGTCCTGGATCTGTTCAGCGCTTCTCTATCTGCCTCTCATTTTAAGGTATTTCCTTCAGGTGGATGGAAGCAGAAATAAGAGATGAAATTATGAAGTGTCTAACTGTCATGAAATTAGAGGGAAATGGCAAAGAGTAGTTTAAATATTGTTATTAAACGCTGATAAAACACCATTCTCTGTGAACATACATGGGCTTAAGGCCCGTTACGAGTGCACACCGAGTTACGTAACTTCCAAGATAGAAAGGGAAAGGAAAAAAGGGAAATTATACACATAAGGATTCAATGTTGAATGATAAACATCATAAATTCTCTCGTTCTCCTAGTTTCCCTCAAGATAATCAACACTAGGGTGTGTGTGTGTGTGAAAGATTGATTTTCTTTGTCATCAGTTTTTCATGATTTCTTTTTATTCTGCTTTCTCTGGTCTATCTAAATTTTCTCTATACTGTGTTGGCTCAGTCTAAAATCACAACTGTGAAAAGACTTAAAAGAAAGAAAAAAAAGTAGTCAAACAACCATTTTGGGATTGTTGAGTGTGTGTGTGTGTGTGTGTGTGTGTGTGTGTGTGTGTGTGTGTGTGTGTGTGTGTGTAAAAGGTTGATTTTCTTTGTCATCAGTTTTTCATGATTTCTTTTTATACTGCTTTCTCTGGTCTGTCTAAATGTTCTCTATACTGTGTTGGCTCAGTCTAAAATCATGACTGTGAAGAGACTTAAGGTAAAAGAAAGAAAGAAAAAAGTAGTCAAACAATCATTTTGGGATTGGTGTGTGTGTGTGTGTGTGTGTTCAGACATTTCATGTTTATGTGTAGATTTTGTGGGTGTTGTTTTACCCTGATAAACCGTCATGGCAGGGCATTAAATACCAGTTTCCTACCATTCGCTATGGGTGTGGGAGGCTTATTTATTATTTATTCTTATGTTTTATGCTGTGCAGAACTACCTCCTTCACCCATTCTAGATCCAAAGTATGGGGCTGTTGCCACTTTAAAAAAACACATATTTTAACCAGTTGTAGAGAAAGGTATGCTTGCATGTGTTTTGAAGTTTGAAGTTTTGAAAAAAGCAGAAACCCTCTCGGCACCTGCATTAAAAAAGAATTCAGCTGGAAGGAGGACATTTGGGAATGGAATCTAGGTACTAATTATCATTGCTCTTGTGTGCTAACTTGATCATTTACTCTCTTTTTTTCTTTTCTTTTTTTACAAGGCTGTAACAGAGATGTCATGACTACAAGCTAGTAATAGCTAGTGATCGTTTGCACCTTCTTTTTTATGTGCCAGATACTGAATGTAGTCATTCCAACAGTAATACTTAGTGAGTGATCATTTGCCCATTTTGATGTGCCAGATACTGAATGTAGTCATTCCAAAGGCAGTATGTAGTGATGATCATTTGCCCATTTTGATGTGCCGGACACTGAATGTAGTCATTCCCAACAGGAGTGCGAGCTGTGAGCACCATGCCCACCCCAGCTGGAGTGGAGGAGACTGCACCTATGACCCCTACAGCTGAGGTCAGCACACTGCCGAGCTGGCTCGTCCACCCCACACCATGATGGGGTGCCAGCCCCAGGGCTCCTCCAGACACCTATCACAGACCAACGCCCACTACAGCCTCGCCTCTCACTCGCACCTTGAGCAGACGGTGTCCTCTGGACAGCACTTGCACTACCCCGGGCAGAGCTCACCAGCAGCACGATCTCCAGCCACACAGCACCCAGGATCCAGGGCCCTGACGCAGCACAGACAGTACAGGACCGACCTGGTAGCACCGCAGGCCTATTACGCTCCTGTCTCAGCAGAGTCGGCTGCTTCCCAAGTTAGGTATCAGTGCTACCCTCATTGTGACACTCCAGCACAGCAGCAGCAGCGCTTTATTAAGCCAGCAGGGCCAGTGACCTTGTGTCATCCACATCGCAGCACCTCGGGGCCACCCCAGCAGTTTGCCTGGCCAGCGGAAAGCACCGCCCCCCAGTACAGGGTGTCGGAGCTTGCAACTCAGCAGCAGCAGTTTGCTCACCCTGCGCAGACTACGCCCTCAACAGGGCAGCAGTTTGGCGAACCAGTCAAAACAGTGGTGTCTCAGTACCAGCCGCCTGCAGAACCCCACCATCACTTCAGGCCTGTTGAGTCTGCCTCCCAGCAGCAGCAGCAGCAGCAGGCGTTCCGACGGCCTGCAGAGACGATCACTTCACAGCATCACTTTGGTGGATCCACCGACAGCACCAAGCAACAGCCGCTGTTGGGTCAGTCCTCAGAGGTCCCAACTCTGCAGTCATCTCCGAGTTTTGGTCAGCCTGCAGCAGACACTGCCCCCTCTGGGCCCACAGACAGCTCTTCCGCCCTTTTTGGTCAGCAGTCGGAGACGCTGTCCACGCCACCCCAGACGCAGAATCCACAGCAGCCGTACCGACAGGCTGCAAGCACCTCTCCCTCTCACCAGCAGTATTTCCAGCTCTCGCCCAGCGGCAGTTCATCCACAATGCTGGACAAGAAACCAACGCTACAGGTACCTGTCCATTCTTTGAGTCCGTTCAGTCGTTCATAGCCGATGCCAGATTGAGTCAGTAGTAGGTTGTGCGGTTAGTTGGATTTTAATGTTCCATCAGCAGCACTGGGTCACATCAGGGGTAATCTCTCCCCCCACGCACCCCACCCTGACTGAAGAATCAGTTATATGTGTTTGGAAGATGCTGTTTGGTGAAAAGTTTAAGTCTGAGGTGTTGATTTGGCTGCAGTATTTTACCTAATTTTTATTTTAAGGAGACTATGTTGGGAGAAATTTGGCAGGTATTTTGAGGTTGCCGCCATGGGAAGGGAAACCACTTTGAAGGAAATTTGAATAATGGCCATCACAAAGTGAAGTACACTGGTGTGTGTAAATGTTATGAGACTATTTTGTCTTCCTGACATTTTCATGTGCATGGAAAATTAGTGGGTCTGTGTAATAATGATCAGTGTCCATTCAGCTGGCTGTCTGTTGATGAGGAGGGGAAAAAAATGGAACTCCATACTTTACAGAATAATACTCTCCACTGAGGAAAAATCTTACCTCATCAACCTCAGACTTTGGATGGATATTACACACGTAGTCAAGATCATGCATTGATGATAGTTGCATTTTTGGAGTCTCCAAAAGCATAATGTCATTCTCTTTTTTTTAGACAGTGTTTTAGTCAGATTTTTCAAATTTTGCTTGACAATATCCATTGTCAAGCTTTATCTGTTCATGCTAATGTTGATGCCTTTGACTTACTTCAAGGTCATGGGCGAGTCGGTCCAAAGGTCAGCAGGATAGTTTTTTTGGTTTTTTTGTTGTGCTCTTTTTTCTCCCAGTTTTGAATGCAAGTTGACAGCTGTTGTTTGTCTCATTACCAACCTTTGTGATCCCATACCAGCAAATACGAGCTGCCTGCCTTTTTCGCTTCTTTTTCTGGGGGGTTTGGTTTTGGTTTTGGTCGTGAGGTGACCCTCTGCGGTTGACAAGACGTTAAAATCAAAGGACTAACTAACCTGTTTTTATTTTGTCCAGGTTGTGACCTCCGATCACTCCCCAGTGAGCCCTGGCAGCAGCACCAGCTCACCTCGCTTCATCTTTCCGGACATGCACCCTTCCTCCTCCTCCGGACACCTGGGCTCTGACAGCGGCAGCTCCCCCTTCATGTCACCCGTGAAGCGTGAGGTCAAGTGGGAGGTCGGCACTCCCCCGCAGTCCTCCGAGCTGGACCCAGCTGTGCAGCAGGTTGGTTGACAGTTTGTGGTGAGCCAGCCTCTCTGTTTTCTTTTATGTTTGTTTTTTCTTCTTCAATATCACACCTATGCAGCAGGTTGGTTGACAGTTTGTGGTGAGCCAGCCTCTCTGTTTTCTTTTATGTTTTTTTTTTCTTCTTCAATATCACACCTATGCAGCAGGTTGGTAGACAGTTTGTGGTGAGCCAGCCTCTCTGTTTTCATTTATGTTTCTTCTTCAATATCACACCTATGCAGCAGGTTGGTAGACAGTTTGTGGTGAGCCAGCCTCTCTGTTTTCTTTTATGTTTTTTCTTTTCTTCTTCAATATCACACCTATGCAGCAGGTTGGTAGACAGTTTGTGGTGAGCCAGCCTCTTTGTTTTCTTTTGTTTTTTTCTTCTTCAGTATCACACCTCTCTGTTTTCTTTTATGTTTTTTTCTTCTTCAATATCACACCTATGCAGCAGAGCTTCGGTGAGCCAATATCTCTCGTTTTTTGTTGTTGTTTTTTTGTTTTTTGTATTCCAGCTATGCAGGTTGGGAGAGTTTCTGATTAGTCAGCCTGTTTTGTTGTTGTTGTTGTTGTTTTTTGGGGGGGGGGGGGGTTGTTGTTTTGGATCCCAAAATCTGTTCTGGATTCAGAGGCATTGCTCCTACGCCACTCATCCCAACACTCCTACGCAGAGCCACACCCAAGGTCCATTCTGCATCACCCAACTCTCCTGCTCTTTTCAGGCCAACATTGGAACCGTTTTGGAGGCAACACTGGGGAACTGCATAGAGCTAGATCTTAGGGCGGTCTTGTGTGCACATCTCAACTTCAGTAGTTGTTTCTAGAAGTAGGAATAGCATGGACGCACCTTTACTGTGTCTTTTTTTTTTTTAAATCCTGTTCGATTTCTGTGTTGCTGTGAAATGCTTTGATGTACGTTCATGCTCTTTGGTGCAGGTGCAGCGAGACCGTGTGCGTGTACTGAGCGGGGACACAGAGCCCAGTGAAACCGTGGCGGACTCCGAGACTGGCTCCAGCGTACTGGAGGACAGCAGCAGTAGCCGGGAGCAGTCGCCCTTTTCAGCAATGGCAGAGTCGCTGTCCCTCCGCTCTCCCTCCGAGCACTCCCCGTCTCCTCTCGCCAGAAAGATCTTTCAGCGCCAGGCGGTGGTGGCAGCTTCAGAGGATGAAGAGCAAGGCGAGGAGTCAGAGGGAGGGGGTGGCACCCACAGCTCAGCTTCTGGTCATCCCGACAGTGACCTTCACCCTTCCAAATTCAAGAAGCGTCTGCATGAACGTTACGTGCTGAGCCTGAAGGACATGCCAGGAATCCCACGCAAGTTTAAAGAGGAATCTGCAGATACATTTGACTGCTCCGAGGTGGAGAGTCACTCTGACTCCAAGAGACCCGTTTCAAAGATTGAGAGGCCTGACAGCCCTCAGAACCCTGAGAGCCCCATGCCCAAGAGTCCCCGCCGATCGTCCTCGGACACGGACATCGTACGCACAGAGAGCACGGAGATGGGAGCCAGCAGCGCGGATGAGGGGGACGTGTTCATGGAGCCCACAATGGGCGTGCGCACTAAACACAAACCTCCCTCTCTTCACCAGAAAGAGCCCCTTGACCTGTCTCGTGGAACATTCTACTCTGGCTACCGTTCCAGCTCTGGCTCCAGCCCTCTCGTAGACGCGGAGCACATAAGCCCAGCCTCAAAGATCTTCTCGCCCGTGTTCCGTTCCCCCCACCGCCTGCCCTACTCCCCCCACGGGTTGCTATCCCCCCAGTCTCAGTCTCCACTTTGCTCCGTGCCAGAAGGGGGCCGTATCTTCAACTTCAACATGCCCAGCCCCCTGGAGGGTGCACACTCCGACTCTGACCTCATCTCTCCCAGTCCTATGTCGCCGCGCATCTTCACCTTCCCCCCGCAGGGCTCCATCCTGAACCCCATGTCCGAGGCAAACCGCCTGGCTGTGTCGCCCCGCGCCCCTTACACACCTCCTCCCTCCATGATGCACAGCAAAGCGCTGGGCAGTGCCGGAGGGGGTCTGGACGCCAAGTGGGGGGAGCAGCATGGCTTCTACGGCAAGCGATCGTTGTCGGAGTCGGACATGACTTACCTGTGCCCTGTTTGCGGACAGGTGTTCCCCACCAACGACAACCTGGCCAAACACATGGCCAAGCACCTGCCAACAGAAACTGTGCGCGTCGGCGACAGCAACAAGGTACATTATTGCAAAGTGTGCAATCGCTCCTTCTCCCGATCAGACATGTTGACTCGACACATGCGGCTGCACACGGGCCTCAAGCCCTATGAATGCATGGAATGCGGGCAGGTGTTCAGCCGCAGTGACCACCTCAACACGCACCGTCGCACTCACACAGGGGAGAAACCTTACCGCTGCCCTCACTGCCCATACGCCGCCTGCCGCCGCGACATGATCACCCGGCACATGCGCACTCATGCCAAACGGACCTCGCGACGCGCGCGCTACCTCTCGGTGCCAGACGACGGAGACACGCACAAAGCTTCCGGGTCCATCTCCAGCACAGAGACCACGGACTCCCAGGATTACACCAGCGGCCACACATGTTCTGTATCCTCCGTGGACAGCGTGGAGTCTGAGTCAATCCATTCCTCGCGTCCATCTTACATAGGCACCAGCGTGGACAGCTTGCTGTCTCCGGACATGCTGTCTGGCGGCGCCCATTCCTCTTCCTCCAGCCGCAAGGCATCAGAGGAGCTGGAGGAAGGGATGGAGGGAGGAGAGGGGGGCCAAGAAGGGGGCTCTCAGTTTGACCGCTTCATGCGATACCGCAAGGCCCGGAACTGGTCCACCACCAGTCTGGAGAGCGTGGAGTCGGAGGAGGCGCTTCTACGAGAAATCCTGGTGGACGACGCTTTTCTCGACCCAGACCACCGTCCCTTGGGGGTGGGAGAGGGTGGCGGTGGTGGTAGAAAGGATACAGCTCAAGGCAGCCAGGTGGCCCCCTCCTCTTCCAACCCCAAGGACGTGGTCGGTCTGGAGACGAAGACGTTACAGAAGTGCTTTATCAGTCCCCAGCTACCCAGCGGCGGCAGCAGCAGCAGCAGCAGCTAATAACTCTATGTTATTACTAACACCACTGTATTTCAAGGGCCGGGCAATTCTTTCACTTGTGTCCCGCACTCCGACTCGACAACTGACTTTGCCACTTACACCTGCATCCAGTTGGGTATCAACGGCCTTGACTTGTTAACATTGCTGTTGCTCGATGCTCATTACCACCCTGTAAATATTCCAAGGCATGGAGCTGATGGAGGTTCCATTTCTTCTGTGGCGTGTCAGTTTCTGCATTTTGTATTGTGTGTGGGTACCATGGCACAAATTGGATGGTTCATTGTGATGTTCTCTGTGCATTGTAATGTGCATGGTATCTCGTCTGTGATCGTACTGAGGTTGGGTTTGATGGATCCAATACATATGATTCCATACACTCTGTGTGTAATTGTGTACATCCTGTTGGTGTTTGGTTCCTGGGCTTGAGCCGGTGTTCGCTGTATGCACGTTGCCATCTGGTTTGGGGTTGATGCTCATTTACCACATTCTTTAAAGTGATTCATTCAGTCCATTTTAAGATTTAACTATAGAAATAATGACTTCCCACCACACTGGTCTTTGTGCAGATTTGGGGGGGGGGGGGGGGGGTTGCCAGCAAAGTTGTTCAATGTCAGTCACCATGTTACAAGTCAGCAAGTAAGATGACAGTGCTGGCTTTATGTTTGCATTGGGATTGATTTTGTGGATTTGACTTGAGAAAGGATGAGAAGAGTGTTGAAATGTTACATTTGCATATAGATGTGTATGACAGAGTTTAATTGCCCTGGGGTGATCCTGTGTAATTGCCGGGATGTTAAAAAAGTCCAGGGACTAACTATCTAGCTAGCAGCTGCAAGACGCAGAGGACCACACCTAGCCTGTTACACCTGGCCTTGTGCTCTGACAGGACCAGTAAGCATCACATTCACTGGGTATGTGGTCAGCTGGCACTGCAGGTTTTACTTTGCAAAACACTCTAGGACTTCGGAGTGTTGGCAATTTCAGCATCCTTTTAGGATGTTCTAGGGACTGCGGCCCCTTGTCAATGATACTGAAAATGATGGTTGTTCTAGTGTATGTGTTACCTGCCTTTGGAAGTTCTCTCTCTCTCTCTCTCTCTCTCTCTCTCTCTCTCTCTCTCTCTGTCTCTCTCTCTCTCGCGCGATAGTTTTTTGTTTGTTTTTTATCTTCTTCTTTTCATGATTCACTCCTGATTTCTGTACCAAAAAGAAAAAGAGAGAGGAAACCTGTGTACTCAGTGACACTAACCTTACTCTGGATTCTGCACAAAGGGGAGGCAATGCCATGAAAGTTTCAATTGTAAATCAGCAGTGCATTTTTCAGTGAAGGAAATGGGAAACAGCCACAAGAGTTAGCCGATGATGGAAAGTCGGCAGCGAACACCAGAGGAATAGATAAATGGCCCAAAATCTAAGGTAAGAGAAGCGAGGAAATGCGTGGAGTGATAGGGAATGGACCCTGTCCGAGACACTGGGAATGCAAGCACATCCTTCCTCTGTTGGTGCCACAGGTGCTCCAGAACATCAGCGGAAAGGAAGATTTGCTTTTACCCCCTTCACTGCTGTGTGAATGCCATATACTGGGCAGTAAATGTGAACTGTAAAATCTTGCAGCTTTTTCAGGAAGCATTTGTAGGAAAATGGGCTTGTAACATAGGCTTGTTACAGACCCAGCAAATGTTCCGTTTGCAGGCCTTTCTGTACATTTGTCAGTCTTAAAAATGTATGGGTGGGGCAGTGAAGGAGTTAAGAACAATGATGTATTGTCATTTCTGCGCACTTCAGTCACATGTGGCCAAAATAATGAAAATGTTACGCGATCGTACACAGCAGTTCAGATTGATTAACTCAGTTGCGTGGTGGTCAAAATGGGTGCACTGACCCTTCAAATCATACCATTTTGGGTCATTTTGAAGAAAAAAACTCCAAAAATAACCGCAACTAGTACAAACTTCAAACAATTTAAAAGTTTTTAGTGTGAACTTTAAGAACAATGTCTTACTTTTAGGAAGGAGGGGGACATATTTTTGTTGACTTATGACCAAAGAGGTATGCAGGGGGGTGGGGGTAAAAATCCCATTTGGGCACCCATAGTCGCTAAACAAAATACACTGTTCTGCATACAGTCTTGACACAAACCCACTGAGATTAGTAGGTTTTATTACAAAATGTTTTCAATGAAGATAAACCAGAAACTACACACTCAATCAAATAATTTTTGCACTCTCTGCGGACTAATGAACTTCAAATTGCGCCTTCGCCTGGATGCCACCATTTTGTTTCGAAGAAACTGCACCAGTTGCACATGCAATGGAAAAAATGCCACAAAACCGGCCCAAATCATTGCATCATTAATTCAAGGAAGGGAACACAAAGGAAAATGGACAAGCTTCCATTTACTGCCTGATTTGTGTCCCTTGCATTTCTAATGTTATCATGTACCGCTTTCGACATGGCTCCAACCAGTCAGTGAGACTGTCGGAAGCCCATATCCGACACAGTTTGAAAGAGTTAATAGTTGTTTCTTTTGAATTTTCACCAGTCCAATCACCCTGTTCATGGTTTGAAAGAATTTGCTTTGTCAAAGTATAGTCTAGATTACAGATGTTAAAAACAAAAGTAACGAAATGAAGGGAAAAACAAAAAAAGGAAGAAGTAGATCTGTTCATTTGAGACTTTGTTACCCGATCACTCACCTGAATGGACTTTAGGTTTTAGTTTCGTTTCCACGGAAGTTAGTTTCACTCAGTTGCACTTGAAAGACCCAGCAGCTGAACCACACTGAAGACTGCACAGCTGTTCCTCTCAGATCAGTACCTACAAGTTGCCCAAAGAGTATTCATTCAGTGTGCAAAACAACCAGCTGTGTAAATTAAAAGGGGCCACAAGCAAATGCATCAGAGTTGGCCCCAAAAGAGAAAATATGCATATTTCCATTTTCAGACTTTGTATGGTGGGTTTACCAATTTATTTTTGCAACCAAAGTACTGTCGTTATTGTTTTGGTTTTTTGGGTTTTTTGTTTGTTTGTTTGTTGTTTTTTCTTTCTTTTCTTTCATTTTCTCCAAATTCAAGTTCCCTAGGTTCCTAGGAAGAAAAAAATTACACGTCTGATCCGGCTTCTTGAAACTTCACAGAATGGACGTGTCAGACTTCCCTGGATTACAGTTCATTGAATTTTTGTATCCATCAGTGATTGAAGAAGAGAGAAAAAAGTATGTTTGCTTTGTTGTTGTTTTTTGTTGTTTTTAATTCTCCAACACATGGTTACAAAAAATTTCTTGAATCTGCATTAATTATTTGAATGCCACCAAGCATTCTTTTGGCAGTATGCCTGTTCAGCAAATTTGTGTTTGCATAACACTCAGCATTTTGCTTATTCAACCAGATGGTCATGATGACAGACAGAATGGGTAGCCTGTTGATTATGTCTTCTTGATTACTTGTCTGTTCAGTGACTTTGTATGACCGAATTTATAACTATGTGCAATGATTATGAAATGTTATTTCAATGTCAACGGAATGTCATGGAATGGCTCGTCAGATAATACTTGTGTTTTGTCAAGAATATTTTCTTACGATACAGTTGCTGTACTATTTTGCCCCTACTCATCTTGCCTGTTCTTCACTGTGCCATCATTTTTTTCCTTTTTCTTTTTTTCTTTGTTCATCTACAGTGGAACCCATTTAAGACAGAACAGCTGGGAACAGCAAAAGTGCTTTTTCTTAACAGAGCTATATTGGGCGGTTCAGGTGGGGTTGTTAACTCCCTTGACTTTTGCCAGGCATCGCTTAAGTCCCTTGGCTGCTTTTACTTCCGGTGCGTACTTTCTTCACAGTGGAAGGCGGTGACAGTGAATTTGCAAATTTTACACTGCCAACTTTAAATGCATTTTTGGAAGCCTGAGTCAGAATGTGTCTGGCAACAAGCAATAACTTGTTGCACATGCTATAGGATGCCCCAAAACACATTTTTTCCACAAACTTGTGATCTTCTGGTCAGCCAAAAAAGGACACAAAGACACTTTTTTTCCACTCCACCCCCTTTCCCCGGTAATTTTTGCAACTGCAACTGTGCTGGCATTTGTACTGCTTCGCAATTCTAGGTTCAACTTCCATTATTATACACAGCGTGAAACAACGCCTACTCAGAAATTGTCCCGGAAGTGACCTCTGGCTACTTCTTGTGCAAAAGATTACAAAGGGCATTCACTCATGCAAACCAGCTTCACTGAACCGCCCAGTACAAAGAAACTAGATGTGCATGGGGGAGCATTGGAACCACTTGGTCTAAAGGAGCTTGTGTTGAGGGATTTCCACTGCAGTGCACCAACTTGATGAGGCTGTTTCTAAAAGGGGTTTATGTATTTTCTGTGGTACATGTATGTGAATAAAGTGAGAGTGTAAAATTAATAGGATGACGATTTAGGGCTTGTGTTGCAGCTAATGCTACTGTGATTATGTTCAAGCGAGTTGGTGTCAATGCTTTTGTGATACATGTTTCAGCAATTGATCTGTTTATAAGCAAACTGTTAAAGACTTCGGTTCGTGTTTACACGATGTGCTTCTTGTGAGGACAGGCGTTTTATTGTCTTCTTTCATTTTAAAACTTATCTCTGCGGTAACAGGTCTCTTTTCGGAGGGGGTGGGGGTGGGGGGTCTTTTTGTCTTCCCTGTTTTATGTATAATTTGTGTAGCATACAGTTCAACACAAAAACATTTAAGTGAAACTGAAAGATCTGCAAAATAGGGAGACTTGAGATACATACATTTATAAATATATATTATTGCTTTCAAAAATAACAGTCAGGTTGATATTGGGATTTAAAGAAAGTGTGTGTGGAATAAAAATCTGCAAAATGATAGTGATGTTGTAGACAGCATGTTTGTAATGTGTTTTAGTCTGAAATGCCATTCAGTTTTGTTTTGCAATGCACTATTTTGGTGTCATTGTCCAGAACAGGTATTTGACAGAAAACAATATATATATATATACGATTTTCAGTTAAAGTACCAGAATGGATCGGGTGTTAATTTCCTGTGCTAGCTTTGAGTATAGTTCGGTCTTGTGTCGCTCCACTTCATTTTGCCATTTCTTCCCACTGCTTCACAAAACTATTCTGTTGTTTGCTGTAAGTTTGGCATGTTTATTTGTTGTTGTTTTTCCCCTGTTGCCTTCACAGTATTATTTTGTTGCCAAAGGCTAAAGCATGCATAAACAAATTTTTGATAAGAATATTCTGACCATACCAGTGACATTAATGATAATACCAAAGTGCTTGTTTTTTCAAGTCTTTGACCAGTAAGGGGGACAAGGATTGCAAAATAGGGTAGCTGTACATTGTACAGGAGGAATGTTACGCCATGTTGCATACAAAGCATGAAAACCGGTGATTGTCTTGCTGAAAAATAATCAAAAGAGTGTACCCACACCTTTGTTTTTATTGACGAGTTTAGTTCTAAAAAGTGAAAAACCACTGAAAGCTAACACATTTTCTCTCTTGTCTCGGTCAGAATAAGCAGAGGGAAAGACTGCCTCACCTCTCTGACAGATGGCATGCGTGCAGGCGACAATGTATTGAAGTGCATGTTACACAATGGTTAGGTTCAGTTCTGCTTCAGATCACCCATGTCATGTCTCATCTTCAGACTGGCCATTCTGTTCAGATACGCATTTCTTTTCATCACTTTTTGCTGGTTATATGTATGAGAGTACTGCACTTTGTCTGTGTGCTGTGAAACTGAAAGGACCCAGAAAGGAATATACAGAGTAGGCCCAGTTACTGTCCACTTCTCTAATACCCTGCGCATTGTGGTCATGTTGTAGAGAGTATGTAGGTGTTTGAGCATCAGAACCGCAGTTCAGCCTCGTGCTAGCATTCTGCAATATGCTCGAGACACTCCAGCACAAACTAGAACCAGATAAGTAGACAGCTTTCATTTATCGGCATTTGTGGGTGTATTTACCAGTCCGTTGCTTGAAAAAGGGGTTTACCCTGAAAATGTGCACATGTTTTATGTGTTGTCTAATTAAAATCATCGTTCTTTTTAACCTTTTGTGTGTTTTTGATCTTCTTTGTGAACGCTGGCAGTTAACTTTGTTTCAGATTTTTTAATTTTTTTAACAGTTCATGTGTTTGGGCATCAGAACTACAGTTCTTGGCCTAAATAGGCAATAGCTGGTATGTGATGCTGTTTGACACTGCCAGATTCTGTAGGAACCCAGTTTTCATTTTATTTTTTTCTCTTTCTATTATTACTGTACAAACTGTGACAGAATTATAGTTACCCTACCCACAAAAGAATCGTTAGTGTTGGTAAGTTTTCTCTACGGAATTTGTGCAGGACTACATTGGTAAGTTTTCTGTACAGAATTTGTGCCGGACAACTGAAGCTTCTGTAAGGTCTTCATAGTGCACCTGCCTCTGGAACACTACTGCAGCTTCCCACCACCCACCCACCCATCCCGCCCACCCCAATTGTTGTTCAGAAGACTTCCCCAAAGCCACCACTTTGAAACTGAAATGAGAGGAAACTTGCTGTTGCTGATCAAAAAGCTCCCTGTCTTGATTGTGATTTTCTCTGGACCAGTATATGTGCAAAGTTAAAATAATTGTCTGGCAGCAGTCTTGTCAAAGGTTCCTTTGTTTTCCCAAGCGAAAATTAACTAGGAAAGTTTCATGAAGTATAGCATATGCATTGTTTTTCAGTACTGGTGAATCTCATACTGTTCTGTGGAAATAAATAAAAACCACTAAAACAGTTTAGTTTGTTTTCAAATGGCTTCGGGTGTTCTGTCCTGCACTGATTCGAGAACTGTTATGAGCAATCAGATGTAAGATGAGTGTGGCTAAGTCTTTGTTATTTTAGATTAAAGACCACATGTCACGCAAAAATGGCTGCTAAAAATGGAAACCTTCTCACTCGCTCTATTTATGGGCTCACAGTACATTCCTCAGCAGAAATCAGAACAAGTTTGTACCTTAATGATAAAACTACAAGCCATTCTTTGAAGACAGACTAAGACTCATTTGGATACTGTGTTCGAGCCAAGTCAAATACTGGTAAGTGTTCTTTTTCATCTGCAGCCAATGTATGCTCTTTAAACTCGGGAAACCTGTGCTGTAAAGAGCTTGACTAACTGCCTTCATCTTGCTAGTCAAACTTGCTGGCTAGCATTACAGAAAAGTTAGTACTGTACAAACAGGTGTCCCATTTGTCCCAAGCATTACCCATTTGGCCGTTTAATTACTTTAGATAGTCTGCGTGCTATAAAATATATGGGGAAACTGTATCACAAATATCGTTCAGCTTTCATTTCATTTTGAAATGTCATAGCATTGTTGACAAAAACAAGATATTTCTGTTTCTTTTTATATTTTGGATTGGATTTCCCACATTCTGTCACCAGCACTGAAGAACAACCCAGATATGTACCGTAGAAAAGTTGGCCATTTCATGGATAATTTCACCAACAAAAGTTGAGAAAATTGTGTAGAAGCTATAGATGGCAGTGTTTTTCATACAATACTTTTAGCTGAGATTTTAATCCCTTACATTTTCCTTCTTCAAGTTCAAACATTGCGTAGGTCACAGTCTTTCACTGTGAAATTCTGGGTGCATTAACTGGGAAAATCAAACAGTTTGTGCAGTGTTAAGGCTAAGCCATATGATGCTTTGGAATGTGCAGTTCTGTTGTGCAATTAAATTTGCAACCTGTGGCATATCATATTTTTTGGCTGCAGGCCAAAAGCATGTCACAGGCACATGGCAGACTGTACCACATGCTATAAATCTTTGGGTGGAAAGCACACACTGCAGACCACAGACCAATCATTGCAGAGGTTTTTCACCTCTGCACCGATTGGGCAACTGAAAGGAGATCAAACAAAATCATTGTCTCTTCGATTCGAATGTCTTCTGCTCTTTGGTTTGCCTTTGTTACAGAAATTCCAGAAATGGAAAAACAGTTTATCCTTTCTCTTGGAGCTTGAACCCATCACCATTGCACACCATTTTTTCAGTCCAAGGCAAATCAAGATCAGAGTGACACCTTTTTAAATTGACCTGCAGTAAAAAAAATGAACAAGCACTAATACAAGTGGTGATTAACATGTGGCTTATCATTTGGTGTGGAAGCAGCGAATCCAAAGCATGACTGACCGCAGGGATCTCAAAGCTTCATGTGGCTTATTCTTTACCCCGTGTGCTTTCTGGACAGGCACCTGGGGGCGATGAGTGGGTGTCCCATAATAATGATGTGGACACCGGATGTTTGCTTGCTTGGTAAAGCGTGCACTTGATTCAGAGTATACGACTGTTATGAGAAGCAGTTTTTAAAGCTGTCAGTGCTGTTGCCTGTGAATGAAACATTTGATCACATTTTTAGTTCCACCTTTCCTTTTGAACTTTATTGTTGATGTACTACAGATATGTTACTACAGACAATGCCTTCAGAAAGGGCAGCTTCACCTGAAGACAACTTGTTGATCGTACAGACAAAATATGCCTTTGCAATGAAAGTCGCCTCAGATGTTGTTACAGTTTTGTCTGATGTTACCGGTGTTTTGAGTATTTTCCTAAGATTGCCTGGCGTCAGTGATATGCAACTTTTCACTGTGAATGTAATGGTGGCTTGTCGGTGTCCTCGGAAGGTTCTTTCATCACAGAGGGAAAATATTCTTTGGCTTACAGTACAGGATAAGAGTGAAAAGATATTTGGTCATGTTGTCTGTAACATACTGGACGGTGGTGAATGATATTCTGTTGTCTTGCTTATATTACAGCGCTGGCCATCAGTGAAATGATATTCTGTCGTAATTGTTAAAGAAATTATCTATCATCAGTGTCTTCATGGCTGCGAGGTGCTTCTTGACACTTGCAGTTATCAAACATCTGCTTGTTGGATATTGTTTCAGTTGTGCAACCCTCCCTCTCAGCATTGAGCTCGGATCTTTGCTGTGTGTACAGTTTAATGCGTTATCAGTGCAGTCTGAACCTGTGATGAGCCATTTATTTATTTGTTATTCCCGTCTGACACCAAGTTGTCTCCAAAGGGGGTACTGGTTGGGTGGAAATTCCTTGGCATTGGCAAGAGATGTAGTCTAGGCCTAACACTACGCTGTCACCACCACAGCGATAGTAGGCCAAACACTACACTGTCACCACCACAGCGATAGTAGGCCAAATGCTACACTGTCACCACCACAGCGATAGTAGGCCAAACGCTACACTGTCACCACCTCAGCGATAGCCAGAAAGCTCTGCCCAGTTACACAAGCAGAGCAAACAACATGTGGGTTTAGGTCGTGTCGATTGACGACCTATAACTCTCCAAGCTTCAGGATTTCCCCTCCATCACCTCACCACATTCTTATTTGGGGGCAGTTAGCTGCTTCCCTCTCCACAGCTGGAAGAATACGATTCATCGCACACCTCCACTCCACAGTGGACCTTTTCTCCACCCCCTAAAAAGTCTTGGTTTTCATTTTGATGTATGTCATGTGTTCAGACTCGCGCTGTGAATTGCACAGACCCAAGGTGCTTGGCCATTGTCTTTGAGGGAAAAAAGTGCAGCCCACGTGCTCCGTGTGCACTAGGTTTGTCTAAGGAGGTGGGTTTGTACACAAGTGCTGACCGGCTGAAGATCGACTGTCAGTCAGAAGGTGGTGAGAGGTCAATTCTGCACCCAGATAGGAAGCAACGTCATTTTGCTGTTCACAGATTGGGAGGGGGGGTGAGAGAAAAGAAAGTGTAATCCAAACATTAGGGCATGAAGCAGTCTTTCAGATTAAACCAGGCAGTCATGCTCTCCATGTACAGTTGCACAGTTGGTTTTAGAAAACCAGCCTGAAAAAGCATGGCCATCATTTTTTGGGGTATAACGTGTTTGAGTAAGGTTGCTGGGTTTCATGAGGATATGCTATTGCATGCTAAAATGAGCATGAAGAGACAGTCTGAATGGCATACCATTGTTGCCCTGAACTTTTTAATCCAGGCAAAATGGCCCAGGTTTTAAAACAAGCATTCAATGTTTGCACCACCTTAGCTGCTTTTTCTGCTTGCTGTTTTGAACTGTGCATGATAATCAACCAGAATGGCCTGTGATTCACAACAAGGTCATGGAAGATGTTAAAGTAATCTAAGATGTTCCACCTGAGATTATCTTATCTGCTAAGTACCCCAGTATTTGGCATGATGACCACTTACATTTTTACCACGCAATATAACATTTATCTGTAAAGGTCATCTATTGTCCAATTACTTTGGGCAACTTTTGAAGATGACCATTCTTTGGACATGTAACTGCAAGCAATGTTTGCATCTTTCTTCTGTTACAATTTGTATACTTGGACATCAGTGTGTCACAAGTAAACCTGTGGTAAATTCAGGTATAGCCACACTTTCTTCAGCACCTGTGTGAGAGAAGCGTAAAACCCTGAAACTACAGCAGATGGTTCCAGGGTCACAAGGCTTTCTACAAGCCATGGTTGACCTGTTTGTTTCTAACAAGTTGTGTGTGCGTATCAGTCAGCTGAACATAATTTTCTTTCCTCTTGTTCAATTTCTGTCCCCTCTGGAACTTTGACTGTGAATGACAACTTGTACTGACAAAGCATACCAATTTGTTGTATTTTTTTTAACATGTTCAAAAAACGTGTGTCTTTAACTGACTTGATGTTTTGCTTTGGGCTGGATTTAATGTGCACTTTATAAAGATGAGATACCTATATTTTTATGTCCGTGATTTGAACAAATGTGGAAAGCATCTGTGTCTGTGATACGCCTGTCATACGTCTGTGCTTCTGTATACTTGGATGAATATTGAGGACAATGGATACCTTGTTATCTTCCCTCCTCGTTCTTGTTTTTTTTTCAGATTGGTCAGATCAAGCCTTTTAATCTGTTAAAGTGTTTAAAGTTCTGTAGTAAACTGTGTACCTACTGTAATTACGAAGTGATGTTAGTGGATTTTCACTGCCATTGACCTCCTGTTGTCTCAACTCACACTGGTGTTCACTTTCATTTTGTGTGTGTGTGTGTGTGTATATATATATATATAATGACCACTTTTGTTTTGAAAGCTGCACTACTAAGCTCTGACCAGAATTTTGGTGCAGCACATCAGGCTGTAGAAAGTGAATGAAACATTTTGATGAGATCCACTCTGCATGCACAGCTGAACAAAGAAGTCATTTTCCCTGCCTGTTTCATCAAATGGACCAGCTTTCTCTAAACTTACGCCACAGGACCTCCAGAATGAACCCACTGGAAGTCGCATGGGCAGAAGAAGTTACTTTTTGAGGGTAATTTCTCTGTCCTTTGGCCTGGGACTGTGGGCCAACATTCTGAAGACCAGTGGCATCAGTTGGCGAGGAAAGCTGGACCCCTTTGGAAATGTAGACAGCTCTGCTCATCTGTGAAACTGGACTATGTCAAAAGAGTTCCATTAATATTCTGTGGCTTATTCACACTGACTTTTGGAGCAGTGATTTGTTGAAAACACACACACAGGCACACACGCAAGCATGTGCGCACACACACACACTTATTTGTCAAATATCACGTTGCTGTGACCAGACATGAAATAAAACATTGATTAATTGACATGAATGCACACACACAAACACACACACCACCACACCACACCACTCCACACCACACCACACCACTCCACACCACACCACACCACACCACACCACACCACACCACACCACACCACACACACACACACACACACACACACACACACACACACACACACACACATGTGCATGAGAGATGCATGATCATGTGTGCTGGTGCACACATTCAAATGGGCATGCAAGCATGCCCGCAGAATTCTTTGTGTTCAACGTTTGCAATGAAAGCAATAAAAAATATTTTCTAAGCATTTGGGTGAAAGCGAATCGAGTAAGCACAGCTGCAACAGAAATTGGATTGATCAACATGAGCGACTATGTTTGTATTTCAAATGCAACGAGAGAACTTTGTGTGTCCAACGAACAATGATAGTTGTGTGCAGGAAATTTGTGCATGCTGTTGTTTGCTGTTAATCTGTTGCAGAGCAGATATTTCAAATTATGTTTTATTGTTTCATGTTACAGACTTGTTTTTATCCCTTGTCTCAACAACAACAACAAAAAACAAAAAAAAGAGAGAGAGAGAGAGGAGAAAAAGAAGAAGAGTGATTTGAAAACAATGTACACTCTTTGTGAAGTTCAGTTTTAAAAAGTAGAGTTAGTATTACTTAGGCCTGTTAGGAAAAATCTAAATGCTGAAATTTAAAAAAAAAAAAAAAAGTGGGGCTGAGCGGGGGGATCCGAAGGGGGGGGGGGAGGGGGGGGGGGGGGGGTAGGTATAATAACTGTTGGCTGCATTGTACTAATTTGATGAAGAGAATAGTTTATTTCCCTGAATGGGTGTCTTCTGGAATGTGCATGCATTGTCTGTGGGTGTGTGAATAACAGTGTGAAGCTTGCTACCGGTGTATGCCCAAGACATTTTGAAGAATTTAGACCGAATTGTTTTTGCAGTTCAACCAGTCATGTTGTATGTGCATCCGGTGATGTTCATGTTTGTAAAAACAGTGGTCCTTTTCTTGTTAACTGTGGCATTGTCTGTTCAGACTCTGCTTCACATGCAGTCATCCAGACGAATGCTAGTACCCATGTTGCACGGTGCACAGAAGCTTGAGATCCATGGTTACAATGCACCTGTGACTTATTGAATAATTGTCCATAGTTGTCATGTGTTGCCACCCATGCCTTAGCCTTTTTTTTTCTCTCCATCTGCATTCAGATCATCGGCTCTGTTGTCCTCTGTGCTTCAGTCTGCAATGTGTCACTGTTTATGGCAGCAGTTGGTGCCAACAATCATGTTCTTGGATACTCGTGTACATTTGATTCCTGAACAATCACGCACCTTCGTTGTGAGAAGCAGTCAGCGTCACAGGCTGCCAGCACACGAAGGAGACCCTGAAAGCAGCACGTCTGCAGCTGCTCCCGTGAGGCACGCACACCTTGCACTAAGCATAGCTTGCTGGGGTAACAACGGAGCTCCGGTATAACCAAGTGGTTAAAACACTGGGCTCTGTGTTGAGCGGTCACAGCGTCCAAATTCCAGTGTGGGGGTAACCTTCTAACCCTTCTCTGTAGACTTAGGGTAGAGCCTTTAGTCACAGATGGTACTTAGCCCCGCTGGTAAAATGGAATGAACAACGAAATTACCCCCTTCAAAAAAACAAAAACAAAAAACATACAAAACAGGATGTCCCATTACATATATGCTACAGACCTACTCACCTGAAAGATCCCACAGCAGCAGAAGAGAGGGCAAGAATCCCAAAGCTTACCATGTTCTGAACTGCAAAATCCAGAAGGAAAGATGACTGTCTGCCTAACGCTTTCGCTAGGTGTAATGTAAAAGGTATGATTTATTAGGCATCAGCGTTTGATAGTTTCAAAAAGCTGGTCACAGTTTTCAGGACCAGGTGCAGCATCTCCCCTGCACCCATGGGAAAAACGACCACAATCTTCTCACGGGGAAAATCAAAAGCGGGGTACCACGCAGGACACAAAATTCAAACGACCTTAATCATACACATAGTTTGCACATGTTTTAAGCGAGCGGTGTTGCTTTTAGCCCGTAAGTTTTCAATTTTGCAGTGTTGGCATGGAGAAGAGCCTGTGATGAGAACCTGGCTTGTTGCCAGTGACCGCTTTTTACAATCCCAGTGAACCAAGCTAGAATGTGTCCTTCATTTGTACCAGCAACTTCACCAGATTTGTTTCTTGTTTTGATCGTTCAGTCGTGTGCGCTAGTACATCTGTTGTTGAAAAAGACCTAGTAAAAACAATATTTTACAGACATAGTGTACAATTGAAAAAAAGAAAAAGAAAAAAAAGTGAATTGTCAGCTTGTAAATATATATATGATGGTGTGCTTTTTTGTTTTTGTTTTCTCCTCTCTCTCCTTGTATTTTCTTTTTGTGTGACAACGAAACATACAGCCTTAATTTGTGAAGTCTGTTCTGACTGTGACATATGAAACAGTGCATGTCTGCTACCCCCAAAACCTTAATGTACTACCAGTGGTATTCTTAAAACATATACTTTTCTTAAAAGATTCTTTCAGTGAAATGTTTGATTTAATGATTGGCCTTTCAAAGTATCTGCTTTGACGTTAATTTCATTGGGAAAGACCGGCCTTAAATGTGAACAGTAGCATGACTGACACCAACTCTTTGGTCTATAATAAGTGCACACACATCCAAGCACGCAAGCATGCATGTGCACACGCCTACAGAGGATGTAATTTAGCAGGAATTTTTCTGGAACCTAAATGTTTTTGAGAGTGGGATTAATAAACAAATTGAGTGGTATGAAGATACAATGTCAGGATTGAGTTGCAGCTGCTGCACCCGAGCTGAGATAAAGACTGCCTGCCCTAAGTGTTCAGCGAGGCGGGAGGGCAAGAGGGACAGGGAGGAAAAGCTGGGGGGTGCCTACAGTAGACCACAGTGTAGACCACCGGGAGGAAAATCAGCTTCAGGACAGTGCCATAGTTGGTTTGTGAAGGGGGTTTCCACTGCTTCAGTTGCTTTTGCCCATAGCTTTCACTTCTTACAGTTGTTGTAAATGATAAGTGCATGCATGCCTCTCCACCCCCACCCCACCCCACCCTCACCCAAAAAAGAAGAAAGAAAAAAAGATAAATGGAGAAAGACTGAAGGCTGACTCGACGAAAAAACAGAACCATCCACAGTACGAGAGCAGCATCCCATGTTATCCATGTGCAGAAAGTGGGTGTAAAAACACACCAAGTTACTTACTTACTTGCACAGAAAGTCACAGCAGCGTACATTTTGTTTGTTAAGTGGCACTCCACTGTTCAGCAGTCTTAAAATTTTACCTGCACAGGCCTGTGGTGACCTTGTGTTGTTTGCAGGGGGCTCTATAGGTTCAGCCACCTTTGCTAGGGTGGCAGGCACTGTCAACACAGCACAGTATGATGACCACAGTCTTGCAGAGCACTCGGTATCCATGTACAAGCCGTGCTTACTGCGCCGAACAGGAGTGAAATTGTATGATTGAGAAGGAAGTCGATATTTCAGGCATGCACCATTAATATCTTGGAAAACCATCATTTTTTACCTGTCACGTTGTCTTTTATATTGTGTCTCATTACTTTGATATTGATATCACTGATTCCAGCACACGAATTGGCCTTGTACTGTGTACCAGGAGTGTTGTGCTTGGAAACTGTGAGCAGATTCTTTTTATGCCATGAAATTTTGGAGAATGTGAGCTAAATATATGTGTTTTGTTGTTGTTGTTGTTGTGTTGGTTTTTTTCTATTTAAAAAAAATACACAAAGGAAAAAACCCTAACCTCCCCTCTCTGATGAAGCCGTTTTGAATGTTGCTTTTTACACCTTACACAGTAGTAAAATTCCTTCATCAAATCATCATGAAGTGAATAACTGGGTGCAATGGATAGATTTATCATGTACCCTAACTAGATACCTGTGCATTTTGTACAGCCTTCTGTGGTGCATCACCAATCATTTGGAGAATGATTTTTTTATTTTTATTTTTTGTACATATATATTAATGTGAATCATGTAATGTGAAGCCGGTCCAGTGACTACTACACAGTCTTGTGTTAATTTGTTGTCTGATGATCTGGAGACCAGTTTCCTTGTTACACGTGTCATGCAGTTGCGTCTTTTGTCAATGCATCTCCATTTGTCATTAAAACACAAAGAGTAATCAGATGGGTCTTTTTGGTGTGTTTTGTGTGTTGCGTGCGTGCGTGTGTGTGTGTTTGGGGGGTCCTGTGTATGGATGTCTGTATGTGAGAGAGAGAGGGAGACTGCTAATGTATGTTGTTGATCAATTATTTTTTATTTGGAGCCAAACCAAAGAAGCAATGTAGCCCTATTGACCAAAGTGAAATAAGAAACAGACACACAGCAGTTTTTCACTTGATTTCTGGTCCTCTCTTAAAAATTAACCTTTGAAAGTCATGAAAATGCAACCAAAAGTGCTGCCATTTTGTGCCCAGCAATCCGTAACCTTGAAGTCGTGAACAATTTCAAGTGCAAATAAAAAAGAAAGAAAGAAAGATCCAAACACATAAAAGGTTGAAAAGAACGCTATTTATTAGGACAAAACACCATGCAAAATTTTGGGGTAGTCCCCTTTATCAAGCTACAAAATGACACTTTAATTAAACAGTGAAAAATGATTTTAAAAAAGTAGATGGAGGGTTAATCCACTTATAATGGGATGAGCTATGTCTGGTGCTTGGAGGAATGTTGGCATGAACAAAAGAACAAATAAAGAAGACTGTATAAATATTCATAGAATAACAAAATGAAGCCTGCAGATGGAAATATTTTGCACATTTTCAGGCCAGCTCACATTTTCGGTTTGGTTCCCCATTAACTGCTTCACATCACATCTACATATTATGTCTTGGTTCAAACCAAAGGGTAACTGTGTCAGTCACTTGAATTCACTAGCCTGCAATGTGGGTTAAAAAACAAAAGTAAATCTGACAATGTTTTGATTATGTCAAGGTAGTTGTTTCCCCAAATTCAAAAAGTTCTCTTTCTTTTTTAGGGTGAAGCTATTAACAAAAGTAGGGTAACGTAACTTAACACGGTAGGTAGTGTTGCTTAATGTCCTTAGATGTCAGTTGACATATTAGGGACAAGCTGAGACCAATGCCTAAGCATGGTTCAATATAGCTTTACGTCCACGGAAACCAGAAGGCTCGTTAGGACGGACAGCCCAGGACGGCCACCTCGACTCTCACACAGCTCCTGAACTATGACTTAACACGACCAAGATCCATCAAAAGTAGATCTGTCCAAAGGGGGCGGGGACAACCACACAAGGGACGTAACAGTCGAAACCGAAAGTGGAGAGAATGTGCTCCCTTGACAATCGAGACGTAGTCCTCATCATATGCCACGAGTTGCACAGTCCCTGTTTCGATACTGCCGGTGCCTTTTTACCCACCGTCAGCATGTCTGCGGAAAGCTGGCCGAAGATAATTCTATTTGGAGATTCTATCACACAGGTCAGTAATAGTTTCAGTGTGTATGGTGGTGGATATATATGCGTTAATGCAAAGATTGGTCACAGAGGAGCTCGGGGAAGGGGAACAACGTTGGAACAAAAACTGATACTGTGATAGGGCAGAAACAAAAACGTCCCTCACAGTGTGGATGAAATATTGTGAGTCGTTTATTGTCCCCCCCCCCCCCCCCCCCCCCCCCCCCACGCCCCCTCTTTCCCCCAGTCCCCAAGTCCCCCAACTCCCCCGACACCCTCTCCTCGCAGACCGTTTATCATTGTGGGATACTTATTGGTTCAGAGTGAGCCGGTTTGGCCTAGCGGTAAGGTGTTAGGCTGGTAAGTAGAGGGACCTCGGTTCGAATCCGCTTCGGCTCTCCTTTCTCTTCAAAAGTTGTGGTCTGTGGACACTGTCTTGTGACTTTGTCCCACACAATTATGAAACATTAAAATGGCTCTCATCGCTGCCCACCTTAATGCAGAAGTCATTCTGGTGGTGACAGTGTAGCCATAGGTATATAATCTCCCTCTCCCCCACCTCCATACCCCGCCCTCCCCCCCCCCCCTCCCGCCCACCCCCTCTCCCCGTCCCTAATAAGCCTTATGATTTCTGTGGACGTTAAGCACCATGTTTACTTACTTTGGTTCAAACAAGACCCTTTGCCACGACGCCACCCATGACAAAGGTGAGGTAATATCCAAGGAGGCAGTCAGAAATTCCTGAGACATTTTAAATGCCATTTGGCATCACAAATATCCTTAAAATCAATCAAACAGGTTAATATCTAGCAAATGAAGGTAAACACCATTGCATTACAGCTTATTGGTAAAATCCAAGGAGATGGATGGAAATTCCTGGACCGTTTTAAATGAGGTCCATATCTTCCGATTACAGCCAAAATCCGCAACAACAAGTGAACAAACAAACAAAAATCAAATATTTTTGTCTTTGATTGTTTTGAGTTGGCGCATGTTGCCCTTTGACATTTGACCTAGTTTCCCAGTAACAACGTGAACGCTTCCTAAGTGCCGATGTTGGCAAGGCAATTGTACTCACAACTCAACATTCTCAGACTGCATTTTTTTTCCATTCCATACATTTTGCGTGGGATTTTAATTGCCGTAGTTTGTTAAGGAGGCCGCTTACCTAGCAGCACTTCGTCGGTTTTGTTTACCATTTGCAATCTGTGACGCCAACTCGAAACAATCAAAGATGAAAAATGTAAGCAAAAACCCACCTTTTGTTTTGGATTTTGGCTGTAATTGGTAGATTTGGACCTCATTAAACAATTGTGATATTTGTGACCCAAAATAACTTTTAAAACGGTCCAAGAATTTCCAACCATCTCCTTGGATTTTACCCAGCTTATCCACCACTATTCACAATGGTACTATACTAACTGACCTGTGTGATAAAATCTCCAAATAAACTCATTTTTGGCCTGCAAAAGTTCATTCCAGGGAGATAAAACATTACTGTTGTTTAAAATTGCAGAATGCAGCTGGTTTTGTTTTTTGTTTTTCTCTTGTGTCAGATGCATCAGCAGAGGTTCGCTCTGTGAACATTTTTCAGTGACCTTGATTGTGACCATCAAATGGATGATGGTGAAGACTACAGGACCAAAAACAAACAAAAAAAGTGACAGAAATGAAAGCCATATATATATGTACTATTTTCTGCAACTGGAAAAATCTCGCACCCACCTTTTAATAAGCAAACATAAATTAAAAATACCACATAATAGTCACAAAATTATTTTCAGAACTCAGTGATTGCGTTATACATTTTTCAAACCAGTGTGACATCTAGAAGGAGATTATGGTGATTATCTGACTGGTTTCTGTGAACCCCGTTTGCCAAAAGGTGGTTCACAGAAACCAGTCAGATAATCACCATGATCTCCATTTACTGCAAGAGCTGTACTAGCAAACACCCAGCTCCCTCCCCCATCTAAAACACACACACACATGCAAAACGCACAAACTACACACACATTCTTTCAGTTTCACTGTGCTGCATTTTTTATTTATTTTATATTTTAGAACCAATCAAACAAAATAACAGCCAGTATATCTCACCAATTGCTGATTTTGTTTCTGGTATATATATATACATAATGTTTATCTTATCTGGTAAAATACTGGAAATTACTGGTTAACACAAACCCTAAAAAGTTATGACTATGACTTTTCCCTTTTGGAGAAAGTATGGATAAAATGTGCCAAAGGTTTCATTTGGCTTAGGCCTACATCTCAGCGGAGTGGATTCCAATGGTGATGTTACTGTTGTTTCAGCATAGCTTCAGTTCTGATGGCTGCTGGGGGGCGCTGCTGGCAGATTATGTTCAAAGGTATTCACTCTTGTTTTGGAACTTGGGGAAAAGACCAATATTTACAGCACCACAAAAACAGACTGCATATGAGCATACAGGTTACAAGCAAACAAAGCAACAGAAGAAATGAAACTAAGATGATCAGCAACAAAACAGGAGGTGGTGTGACCTAGCAGCTAAGGTTCTGGGCTCGGAGTCAAGAGGCAGTGCATTTGAATTCGTTTTTAGGCAGTAGATTATTTTTCTCCCCCAGCTCCTCAGTTGGAGTGTCAGTGGGTTCAGCGTTTAGTCCTTGGTTACGATTGAAAACCAAGTTCTTTGTGCTACAGCTGGGAAACGGCCCACAGCAGCACCCCCCCCCCCTCCTCCTCCTTGCTCCTCCCCCCTAAAACAAACACACACGCACACGCACACACTCACCCCCATGCATACATAAAACCATACACTAATTCACATACACACTTCACCCTGATAGAAGAGTACTGGTTGACTGGGCATAAAATGCCAAGTTACTTATATACACATACCAATGTACACATGCAAACCATAGTTTAAACAAAACAAAAGATTCTTGATATTTGTGAAGGTATTATCAGTGCATGATTCCTGGAAGTGACTCAGTCCGATGCAATCTGTCATTGAAAGTGTCATTGTCAGCAAATGTGATCAATCATTCTTTTTTTTTTAATGTCAGGAAATGCGACGTAATCAACCGTGGATTTTCTGGCTACAATGCACGCTGGTGTAGCCACCTGCTTCCCCAGCTAGTCACAAAGGATGTCGCCAAGGATGCAGCAGTTGTCACCATTTTCCTAGGGGCCAATGACTCCAACTGCTTTGAAACAAATCCTCGACAACATGTTCCACTTGAAGAGTTCAAAGAAAGGCTAACTGCCATGGTGCAGCATTTGCTGGTAAAATTACTAAAAACTTCAATCATGTTCATAAGCATCTTTGCATAGCTTCATATATATATATATATATGTGTGTGTGTGTGTAGTTCAAAACAATTGCACAGTTGTCAGGCTCAGGAAGATTGCATTTTGTTGTGTAAAGGTCATTTTACTTTCCTTTGCCTGAAGAATTGTTCAGAGTATTCCAACACTGTCAGAATTCACTTATCACACAAAGTAAAAAGTTTTTTTCAGGAGGCTGAATGCAAGTTTTTCAGTTTGATATAAAAAATATTTTTAAAATCTTTTGTTGTTGTTGCTCTGCCCTCCACAAATTTGTTTTCTTCTTCTCCATTTAACATTAAAATTTAAGCAAGTAACTCAGGCTGAACCTCAGTGATGTGGAATTGCTAAAAATGTAAACATACCCCACTTTGTCTAACTTCTGCATGTGAATCACTTATTGTCCCATCAGTTCCAAAATTTCGTTGAAACAGGCACCTATATTTCTTTTTTTCAGTCTGTGGTCTCAGTGAGGTTCACTATGGGGGTATACTGCAAGGCCTAAATCAAACATTTTCCGTATGGCTTCCAGATAAATGTTTCCTCCAACAGTGATATGTGAAGCCTATTTGTGAGTATTTTGAAGAAGAAAGGGAAGAAAAAAAACAGACAAAGAAAAGTGAAACTACCTATACACTCACATGCCTTCTGTAGCTGATTAGTGAACGCCATTTTCCGCTCCCATTAAGCTGCTGTTGACCTGTCACACCACTATGACCGTGCAGTGAATGTTGAAGGTCCTGCTGACCCCCAGGTTTACTATCACACCTAGTGCTTACGCATAACCATGCAGTGAATGTTGAAGTTCCTGCTGATCCGTGGGTTTACTATCACACCTAGTGTTTACGCATAACCATGCAGTGAATGTTGAAGTTCCTGCTGATCCGTGGGTTTACTATCACACCTAGTGCTTATGCATAACCATGCAGTGAATGTTGAAGTTCCTGCTGATCCCCGGGTTTACTATCACACCTAGTGCTTATGCATAACCATGCAGTGAATGTTGAAGTTCCTGCTGATCCCCAGGTTTACTATCACACCTAGTGCTTATGCATAACCATGCAGTGAATGTTGAAGTTCCTGCTGATCCCCGGGTTTACTATCACACCTAGTGCTTATGCATAACCATGCAGTGAATGTTGAAGTTCCTGCTGATCCCCGGGTTTACTATCACACCTAGTGCTTATGCATAACCATGCAGTGAATGTTGAAGTTCCTGCTGATCCGTGGGTTTACTATCACACCTAGTGCTTATGCATAACCATGCAGTGAATGTTGAAGTTCCTGCTGATCCCCGGGTTTACTATCACACCTAGTGCTTATGCATAACCATGCAGTGAATGTTGAAGTTCCTGCTGATCCCCGGGTTTACTATCACACCTAGTGCTTATGCATAACCATGCAGTGAATGTTGAAGTTCCTGCTGATCCCCGGGTTTACTATCACACCTAGTGCTTATGCATAACCATGCAGTGAATGTTGAAGTTCCTGCTGATCCCCGGGTTTACTATCACACCTAGTGCTTATGCATAACCATGCAGTGAATGTTGAAGTTCCTGCTGATCCGTGGGTTTACTATCACACCTAGTGCTTATGCATAACCATGTAGTGAATGTTGAAGTTCCTGCTGATCCCCGGGTTTACTATCACACCTAGTGCTTATGCATAACCATGTAGTGAATGTTGAATAAAAACAATAAGGGAATTAATTAGCACTTGAAAGACGTCATGCAAACCCAGCAACAAAGACCTGAGTCGCCAACAGTAAAATTAACTCCCACCTGGCATGCAAGGTACTTAAACTCCGTCAGAAGTAAATCCTCTCAATGAATGTTGAAGTTCTCCACCTACTGATCCTCAGGTTTACTGTAACACCTATCACTTATGTGTTTATATCCATGCTGTGGATGTTGAAGTTACCATTTAAAATAGGGCCCATTTTGCTATCTCAGAGGGCCCTGATCAGATGCTACAGACAGTGTCATTGTTGGCATGGTTTTGTTTCTAGCCAGAATGTTAGAGCTAAAGCAAAATGTTGTGTTAACAATGACTTTCAGATGCATTAAATTTGACAGAAACCTCTGTTCTTTCCTTTTTCTTTTTGCAGTCTGTCGGTATTAGCCGAGACAAAATAATCTTTATATCACCACCTGCATTCTGTGCTGAACAATGGGAAAAGGAGTGCATCAAAAAGGGTCGGGATGTTTTGTTTATGTTGTGTCTTTTTGTCTTTCTGTGCCTGCCTCTCTCTCACCCTCTCTCTTGAACCAAATGTCTTTCTCGATTCCCATGAAAATTGTTAGCCAGCATTTGTGACTTGAAAAGTGTTTCTGTAAATTGGGATAAAATATTTAAACAGAAATAAGAGCAGTTGTACCTGCCTCTTAAATTGAGGCATGTTGGTGCAGAACCTCATAATTACCTGCTGAACACTAGCTTTTGCATGGACACAGTTGATGTGGGGATAAATTTGTTGCGATCAGGAAACTGAAGAGACTTAGTCAGCCACAGAGGCCCAGTAGGTTAACTCATTGAACAGGACCCAGGACTGTTGATCAGGAAACTGAAGAGGCAGCTACAGAGGCCCAGCATGTTAACTCATTGAAGAGGACTCAGGACTCTGTCCATCAGGAAATTGAAGATTGTTAGCCAGCTACAGAGGCCTAGTAGGTTAACTAGTAGGTTGAACAGGACTTGGGACTGTTGATCAAGAAACTGAACAGACAGTTAGCTACAGAGGCCTAGTAGGTTAACTCTTTGAAGAGGACTCAGGAATGTTGATCAGGAAACTGAAGAGACTGTTAGTCAGTTACAGAGGCTTAGTAGGTTAACTCATTGAACAGGACTTGGGACTGTTGATCAGGAAACTGAAGAGACTGTTAGCTACAGAGGCCTAGTAGGTTAACTCTCAGAACAGGACTCGGGATTGTTGATCAGGAAACTGAGGAGACAGCTACAGAGGCCCAGCAGGTTAACCCATTGATGAGGACTCAGGATTGTTGATCAGGAAACTGAAGAGACAGTCAGCTACGGAGGCCCAACAAGTTAACTCTTTGAACAGGACTTGTGACTGTTGATCAGGAAACTGAAGACAGCTACAGAGGCCTAGTAGGTTAACTCTTTGAACAGGACTCAGGAATGTTGATCAGAAAACTGAAGAGACTGTTAGTCAGCTACAGAGGCTTAGTAGGTTAACTCGTTGAACAGGACTTAGGACTGTTGATCAGGAAACTGAAGAGACTGTTAGCTACAGAGGCCTAGTAGGTTAACTTTTTGAACAGGACTCAGGACTGTTGATCAGAAAACTGAAGAGATAGCTACAGAGGCCCAGCAGATTAACTCATTGATGAGGACTCAGGACTGTTGATCAGAAAACTGAAGAGACTGTTAGTCAACTACAGAGGCCTAGTTGGTTAACTTGCTGAACAGGACTCGGGACTTATCAGGAAACTGAAGACAGTCAGCTACAGAGGCCCAGCAGGTTAATTCTTTAAACAAGACTCAGGACTCTTGTTGGTTGACCTGTTTACTAAATATCTTTTTTCTGAGCAAAATTTACATATGTAAAAAAAAAGAAAAAAAAAGAGTATTAAGTGTTATATAAAGTCTCTTTTCCAACAGGAAAAGCTCTGAGCAAGACCAACCAAATGACAGCAGAGTATGCCAAAGCCTGTGTGGAAGTAGCCAGAGAATGTGACACACAAGTGGTGGACCTCTACAGCCAGATGATGAAGACCCCGGTGAGTTTTGTTGTTGTCCACATTTTGATGGTAACAAGTTGCAAGGATTCTTTTTTCTTTTTTCTCACTCATATGAACAGGAGAGTCAGTGGTGCAGAGCAAGAGTACTTGCTCTCAAAAGCCAAAGTTAAGCACGGTTGAGCATGGTCATCAAATGGATGGGTGACCATTACGTGCTAGGCTTTGCATTTTGCTGAGATTTCTCCAGAGTCAAATTCTGTGCAGACTCTACAAAAAATCCTTTGGATGAGACTATAAAGGTGCAAAAAGATGACATACGCACATTAAAGTTCACGTAGTCCATGTCAGAGTTTGGTGGATTATGGAAACACCAAAATAACCCAGCATGCCCTAAAAGTTTCAAGTCTTCGGAATGTTGGACTCTATACCGAAGAAGGAAAGAACAAATATGTAATGACCGATTTCAGGCTGGCCAGCCAGCCATCTGAATGTTTGACCTATCAAAAAGTTTAAAGTTGTATCTTCTTAGACACCATAAATGTGGTGTATGTGAAACCTGGCATGATGGCACATGTAACAGAAACTTTGATGTTGGCTTTTTTTTCAGACACTGTTTAAACAAGGTCTTTCAAACTGCATGGTTCTAACTTTGCTTGGGATCTACTGATTCATTGCCTGCTTGATGACCCTGACCTTGTTTCAAGGTCAGATCTTGTGTAAAATATGCTGTGTTCTGCGTAGCTTTTGCTGTGTGAAAATAGTGACGTACTACAAATAATACTGGTATCTTAGTGGTACATGTTGAAAAACAAAAACTCTTCATTCTCAATCAGAAAACACACACAGTTGTTTGCGTTTTCTCTCTTGCCCCAATTCGACAGTGTAATTCTGACTCCTTTTAACCTCAACTTTGTTTCAGAACTGGGAAGGTCTTGTTGTAGACGGTTTACACCTGTCTTCATCAGGGTCACGCCTGCTCTTCACACTACTGCAGCCAATCGTAGAGCAGCTCACATCCAGTATAGCAATCAAGTTTCCATTCTTCGATGAAGTGGACCTGCAGGATCCCAAGTTGTCTCTTGTGCCTTTCAAAAAATGACACCTCCATGCATGGAGTCTGTGCAGGGTCCAGTCCACACTGCTGGTGTTAACAAAGTTAGGGGGCTTTATCGGAATCACTCTGTCTCTGTGTCCATCTGGCATCTTTGGAACTGTTCAACCTTTCAAAACCAAACCCGGGATGGTGGTGCACAATTATGAACTGGAGTGTCACCAAATGGCTTTCTATCTTAAAGGTAAAGGTCACAGTGAGCACTCACATAATTGAAACACGATTGTTTCTTTGGAACTACAGCTCTTTTGCAACCAAACTTAGTTTGATAATATACCATCAGAAGCCAAAGTGTCTTGTGAACAGTGGATTGTTGTATTCACAGTCAAGGGACAGCTGGAGTTCAAAATTCCAATTGATTTTCTGGACAATATCTTCTGAAACGTGGAACTTTTTGTAACCCTAATGTGGTGTTTTGATGCATATTGAGCTGAAGTGTCTTACAAAAAAAGAAGAAGAGTGCTGTGCAACCTTCAAGGTCAGGATCAGTGAGAGCTCTCACACTTAATGTTGGAATGCAACTGTTTCTGCTGTATCTCCTCAACTGCTGATTCTTTTGTAGCCACACTTAATTTGATGGTACACCATTAGACCATTGGAGTGCCTTGTGAAACGATTTGGTTGCTGTTTTTAGGGTCACAGTCATAGAAAAGGTTCACAACTTTGTTGTCAGTCATAGTTTCTGTACCACTGACCTTTTTGCAACCAAATTAGGCATTTTAATGTACATTAATAATTAATAACCTCACCAAATGAGGAGCTGGCATACAGACTGATGGTAACACTGCCACTTACAGTATGTTCTTGGGCAAGATAACAAACCTTTTTGCTAAACGGGTAGACCTTAAAATGTGTTTTGCCCAGCAGATGGAAGAGACGAACACAAAAATATTACAGAACCAAATCTTTTCATTTTTTCATTGGACCAAACTTAGGTAGTCTGGCTCTCTAACCATACATTACACTGCAGTGAAGATAACTTGTACAGTTTAAAGTCATTTGGCCTCTCTAACCACGTTAAAACATTACACTTCAGTGAAGATATGCAGTTTAGTCATTTGGCCTCTCTAACCATGTTAAACCTTTACTCTGCAGTGAAGAAAACTTGGGACAGTTTACGTTTGTTTGAAAATATGTATATATTGTGCTGGGGTTCATCATGGTTTATATATTACACTGCCCTATGAATATGAGTGTTTTTCTGTTGATGTCATGGGATCTCTTATGTTCTTGGTACATGTAATATCTGCCAGCTCTTGTGGTTGATTGGGCATTAAATATTCAGAATCAATCAGCTTGTGGTTGACTGGGCATTAAATATTCAGGATCATTCAGCCCAATTCAAACCTAGAAATGGGTTCTTAAATGTTTGCTATTTTGTTGTTTGAAAGATGCTCGCTTTTGAAATGATTTACATGGCAGTTATTCTGACCAAGGCAAAGCTCCAAGTGCACACACTCTGCGGACGGATAGTAACAGGATTTTTAATGTTCTGCCAAGCACGAACATGGATGACCAGTTACTATCGCTAACTTAGTGGTACAATGCACATCTACACAGTGCAATCACAAAGAGTACAATTACAACTACTCACCCACATCTAATCCTGTGAATCACAAAGAGTACAATTACAACTACTCACCCACATCTAATCCTGTGGTCTGTCTTTTCCTTGAGCCACTGTATCAATCTTGACTGTGTGCACTGTACTCTCGCCACTACATTAGCCACTTCTAAGCCAGCCTTGCTAAAAAGATGGGTTTCATTTTCTACACACACACACACTTTAGTTTACAGTAAAGACACTCAGAACTTGACATTTTTGATACACACCTTTATTCAGGAAAGGAGGAGAGAAAAAAAGTCCTTAAATATACACAAGTCAAAGACTTATATGAGTCAAAGAAGTACACAGACATACCCAAGTCAAATGCATGTAGCAGACACACCTAGCCTAAGCCAAATACTTACAATTTAGAGACCACAGACCTAATCTAAATGGAGGAGGAAAGCAACCAGAAAAATGACCGAATAAAATACTCAAAGGAAGAGCGAAAAAGCTAAAAAGTAAAACCAAGTTGCTAGTCAGTAGCACACATTGAATAAAATACATGAGGACATCCATATTTTTGATTGCAATTATGCACAGAATCAAACTGCATTCAAGTGCTCAGCCCCGGCACATACAAACTATGTGCCAAAGCAGCAGAATTCATCCAACCCCTTTAAAAAATGTCAGCATCCAATCCCTGTAAAGATGACGTGGCAGAGAGCTCCAGCCCACAGAGTGAGGTGATGGCGTTGGCTGGCAGGCAGCGGCAGCAGTTGCCTGGACTGGTGTAGAGAGGTGATGGCGCAAGGGGAAGCGGCAGTGCCCGCTCAACTACTCCTCAATGGTTTCCTCGACCTTGACCAAGAACTCGATTGTCTCCTCCTCAAAGTTGTCCACGTGGCTGTCCAGCTCGTCGGTATCCACCCCTGCAGGGTGAAAAACAAGTGGATTAGAATATTAGCACGTTCAAATGTAAAGAGGAGACAAGAAAATCTGGAATGGACAGGGGTCACTGGGGGTGACTGACATCTGCCACAATTGCCTCAAACTTTGAACTCGGTCAACTTTCTTTGTTGTTGTTGACAAGCACATCGATGTGGGGTGTGAACTGCTGTCATGCGGTGTCCAATAGTAGTTTTGTGTTTTTGACATCAGGCATATTACATTGTTGGTAAAACAAGGGCCTTTCCTGATCTAACAACAAACACAAGCCATTAGCTATTTCTGTGGCTACTGATGACTTGAGCAAGTGGAAGGACAGCCGAACTCATGGACTCTTTAGCAAGTCGGGATTAAGGGCTATCCGCCTTTAACTTTATTATTTGTGCATCATGCATATGGGCCTGGGTCTTCAGAGACAGCAGTATTCACCTCCAGTTACCTTATTTGCTCATCATGCATATCATTTGCTCATCATGCATATGAGCCCAGGTCTTCAGAGACAGCAATATTCACCTCCAGTTATTTAACAGGGTAATGAGATCACTATATCAAGCTGGAAAAAGCTTCGACATTTATCTGACATTTGAGGATCATTTAAGAAAGACGCATGCCCAAACACAAGCAACTTCACATCTCCAGTCAGACTGGTATATCAGTGCCCAGGTGCAAACCCAACAGGCAGAGCTTTGGCTTTCAGCAGCAGCAGTGCTACGGACAAGGAGAGAGACCACATCTGTTCAAAGTGTACCAAACTGCTGCCACAGCAAGGAGACAAAGTGTACCAAACTGCTGCCACAGCAAGGAGACAAAGTGTACCAAACTGCTGCCACAGCAAGGAGACAAAGTGTACCAAACTGCTGCCACAGCAAGGAGACAATGCCAGTGAGAAAAATGCAAGATGATTCCAGACAAAAATCCGGCAATATTTCAAGGTGCGGTTTGGCTCTGGGTTGGGGCTGTCATGATTCGATGGAATAAATGCTGACGAAGTTGTTACTGATCCTGCAGAGTGATATGTGTGATTCCTTGTCTTTTTTGTGTAATGGGCCATGTGCTCCAACTGGAGAAAACAGCACACACAAGAATTATAATAGCGAACAAATAGCTAGCATATAGTTCTGCTGATTCCACTGGCCCCCACAGCAGATGACACAGCATTCCTGTTGCACAGTTGGTCTTCTGGCACATATTAGTGACGTTTCTTGTGATAACTGTAGAAACAGAAAGGCTGCGGTCCTGAAACAAAATAGGGGACAGAGATCTCCATACCTCCTCTGAGCTCTAGTCGTCGTTCTTTCAATTCCTTGTAGCGTACTTCCTTCTCCGCTCGCATGCGGCTGAACTCTTCCATCAGACTCTGGCGCTTCTCAATCATCTCCTGCAGGGGGTGGAAGAAAAGACAGCACTGAAGTCAAGCTTGTTCACAACACAACCATGTAAGTAGCAAGTAAGTATTTCAACCATGGCAATAAAAACGTCTGAGTGACTCTGGCCAGCCATTTGTCTCGCTGCATTGTGCAACACATGAGTGGCACCCTCATTTCACCTTTTTACAGCTGCACCAATCTGTGTTTACCAGCAGCAAAAAGTACACAGTTTGGACATTAATAGAGGAAATGTATTCGGTCAGTTCAAAAGCCGCTTCTCTTGTAACTTTGGTAAACGTTGCATCACCAGACCCTTTCCCCACGTTGGATAGTTCACTCTCCCTACTTCTGCCTGTTGTTGGGTACCCTCTCCAACTCAAACGCGAGAATGTGCCCATCAACATTGCATTACATGCAACCAAGCGCCCACAGCAGCCTGTTACATCTCCCCATCGCTGCCCTCTGTCTAGTAGTGATGATCACATGCTTCTTCGTGTCTTACAAACACACCACTTCCCCCAACATCTATTACCAGTTCATTCATTCAGATACTATACTCAATAAAAGACAGAGGTCTGAGCAGCTACAGGACAGGTATAGAGCATGTAGAAGCTGATGTTCAGCTTGAAGTGGTTCTAAAGCAGTCTACTCTACCATGCGAGCAGTGTTGATTACATGGTTTACTCATGGACTTTCTACAGATAATCATTTTTATACAACAACTGAGGTGAGCACTTTGATGGGGCAATGAAGGTTTCTGTGTTCAGCCCAGCTTACCTTTGAGGCTGTCATCTTGCGCATGGCGTCTTCCGTCTCAAACTTCTGGGCCCAGGTCTTGAAGTTGCGTTTGATTTCCTGAAACAAGGCAAGAGATCACAGGTCTCAACTACAGGGCGCTGTTTGTGGACTTTCCTGGAGTTGGGAGGTGTGGGGTTTTGTGTGTCTGTTTTTGTTTTTAACACTGTCTCATAACTAAAAGATCCTGCATGAATGCTGAAACAGCTGTGAAAAATGAAACGACAGAAGAACAAAAGCAGCAAATTAAAACACACATGTGCACATACTGACACAATCAAATTCAAACTGGATATCAGTTGTTCCGTGCCATGCAAATACATATATAATTCTACAGTTACTGATTAAGATGTGTCAAGAATTAGTTTCTGCTCAGCTTCAGTTGTCAGATAAGAAGTACTGTGTAGAGCTGCAATGATGCAAAGGAGGCTGAAAGAGAGAGTGAACAGCCTATTGTAATGGATGGATGAACGTTTCTGAATAAATGGCCTACAAGATGTGCTTGGCACAACAACAAAAAAGCAGCAGCAAAGAAGCCTCTCTAGAGGTGTTGCACCATGAAGCCACTGACCTTGATCTGTTTCTCTGACAGCATGGAGGGAGGACGAGGGCGCCACATCAGTTGACAGAAGCGCTCCAGTGGTTGCTTGACCAACAGGTTTCCTTGGAAGTTCCAGATCCAGAAGGCATTGTCCACCTGTGATGAATCATCATGCAAATCAGTGTGCTTGTGAGTGATCCACATAACTTTCTTCTCCTTACTTTGTACAAAAAGGTCTCCAAAAGTGTGGGTAAATATGAGGGACATAAATTCCACCAGAGGTACATCCTCTGATGGAATTTATGTACCTTGTATTTACTCGCATGCCAAAGATGTCACACAAACACAACAACAAGAGGTCTGAGTCGCCTACAGTAACTCACCTGGCATGCGAGTAAATACAAGGTACATACTCGCATGCCAGGTTAGTTACTGTAGGCGACTCAGACATCTTGTTGTTGTGTTTGTGTGACATCTTTCAGGGTCCTGATCAGTAAACCAGTTACAGAGAAATTCCCGCAAAAGAACTGACCTTGTGTCCCCACCAGCTGACGGCAGAGGTGACGAAACGCCCGGTGGGATCCCATTCCACATCCGTGGCCATGAAATGCTCCGTCTGCGCCATCACCGTCATGTCCTGAGTGTCCACAAACTCCAGCACACCATTCATGCTGTGCAACAGGAGAAACACCCATTCGGTCAGCTCAGCCTCTACTGCTACTACCTCCCCAAACTTTTCAGCCATTGTTGGGATTCACAACAGCCAGCTGCTCCAGCAACCACACACACACTGCATCCTTTTTAGATGCAGTGATGTTTGCAATGGCTGGGTGTTTAGCCAACCAGAGATAATTAACAATTACATTCAGTGATAAACTCAGTGGAAGGCAACTTTCACAAAGAGACCTATCTCTATTTGAAATCACTTTTGGGGGAAACTCACTTTATACATTTTAACCCCAAAACACTTCTGTTGAGATCTTTTTAAAATATTTTTTTGACTTGCAGTTATTACAGGTGATATTACAAGACACATCGCATTGCAGCAGTCCCATTCTATTTGCAAAATGACTGGCCACCAAAACAATACTGCCAAGTACAGACCCATTCATCATCACCTGGGTGAAATCACTGTCAAGTTAGCAAGCTCAGAGTGCAGCAGTGGCAGAAGTTTCTTCCCGTCCATGCAGCCCCATGATTGTGATCAAAAACGTTATAATAAAATTTAAAAAAGTTACCTTCAAAAAACCCTTTGATCAGCCTGTGTGAATGAAAACTGGTTACTGGGAAGAGGTAAAAAAAATATTTAAAAAGCAGTTACCTGCGAAGTCCGGCCAAAACAATGAACTGTCCATTGGGGCTCCAGAACAGATGGTTGGCTTGTCGCTTCTCAAAAGTTTCTGCACAAATTACAGCAGACTGGATATATACCTTAGACTAGATATATCCCTTAGCAACCCATTAAATTGGATACTGTCATTAAGTCCCTATAAACACCATCTTTTAACAATACAAAACTGTGCTGTTAAACAACATTCCCTGGTCAAAGATTTTCGGGACTAGAGAATTCGACCCACATTACAGTCTGAACCTACGTTCAAGTGGCATCTTACAAACATCCAGACTGTGAAATCTGTGTCAAAGCACAAACACACACGCTTCAAAAGACACAACAACATGGTAATACATCCCTACTGAGGGTCACAACCCAAGCAAGAGAGAGTATGGGTCAGATGCACAGTGCTGGACATGCACACGGGCTGGCAGGCTGCAGTCTCTGCTTACGGCAAAGCTGCTGACTTGTGCCATGAGCAGGGGACACAGCTAACTCTGCCAGTTTGCACCGCATGGAAAGACCTTCATAAACAATCTTCAGCATCTCCATCCTACCCGACGCATATGATTCTCCTGAAAGATGGAATTCAGCTTCCCAAATGGCACAGGACACATCTCCTGCATTTTAATGTACGTACAACGCAACGGTGGACTTACTGTACATACATTTAAATGCAGGAGAACAGCTGCGACTGCCCATACGAAATACCTGCCCTGTGTTATACGGTGAAAGTCTGAATTCATCCTCTGGAGACCTCTACCCAGCAACAAACATTTTTGTGCACATTTTGTCACAACAGGCACGTAGAGTGACGTGTCGAACCAATCAGTGTCCGAGACTCACTCAAACATGTAACCTTGTACCCAAGCCTCCACAGGCCGGTGGCTTCAAAAGAGTCCCTGTCAGTGCCCCTAGAACGTAACGGAGCAAATTATTATGTACCATTACAACAGTGCAGTCACTGAGATCAGATAGTCTGCTTTACCCTTTGGCTTATCTGTTTATCAATGTATGCTCCATCTAAGTTTCTCGTTTGTACAATTGTCGTTTCTGGTACGACATTTTCAGCCCCACACATTTAAAGACAGGATTAAGTGAAAATATACAAATGTATGAAGGTATACTCTGGTCTGAGTTTGCCTCATTTTGTGTCAGTCCAACAAACTGCCCTTGCTGTTTTGTATACATACCAACAAAGTGTGCACTTTCTGAGATGGTCCAATTAGCCTATGCTGTTTTGTGTACCAATGCAACAGTAGACTTACTGAAATGGTCCACTTTGATGGAGATGGTCCAATCAGCCTATGCTGTTTTGTGTACCAATGCAACAGTAGACTTACTGAAATGGTCCACTTTGATGGAGATGGTCCATTTAGCCTATGCTGTTTTGTGTACCAATGCAACAGTAGACTTACTGAAATGGTCCACTTTGATGGAGATGGTCCACTTTACCTATACTGTTATGTGTGCCAATGCAACTATGGACTTACAGAGATGGTCCACTTTGCCCTTACAGTTTTGTGTGCCAGTGCATACAAATAACAAACCATGTGTGCACTTATGCCAATGCATACAAATAACAAACCATGTATGCACTTACTGAGATGCTCCACATTGCCCCCACTTGTGTACCAATGCGACAAACAATGGATGCATTTACCGAGATGGTCCACACTGCCCCTTACTTTTTGTGTACCAATGCACACACTTACTGAGAGGGTCCACATTGCCCTTACTTGTTTTGTACCAATGTGACAAACAATACATGCACTCACTGACAGGGTCCACATTGCCCTTACTTGTTTTGTACCAATGTGACAAACAATACATGCACCCTTACTTGTTTTGTACCAATGTGACAAACAATACATGCACCCACTGAGAGGGTCCACATTGCCCTTACTTGTTTTGTACCAATGTGACAATACATGCACCCACTGAGAGGGTCCACATTGCCCTTACGTGTTTTGTACCAATGTGACAAACAATACATGCACTCACTGAGATGATCCACTTTGCCCTTGGGCTGGATGGCATAGAAGGACACGTTGATGCGCGGACTCTCTCCGTGGATGAAGGCAAACTTGTTGTTGATTGGTTCCCAGGCAAAGGCCAGCACTTGCTCTGTGGAAACAGCAAGAAAATGATGTGCATGTACTTTGAGCTTGCATCTGTGACTGTGCATGCAGTGTGGGTGTGGTTCTGCTTCCAATTTATGCTCATATAACTCAACCCGTGTTTTCGTTTTCTCTTGTGCAGTAACAGCCATGAGAAAGACAATGTTTGATAGCGTGTAAGCAGAATTCCCTAAACTTGGCTGGTATCCCGCTGTGAGCACGACAGAAGAGGCCACTTCTATTACAAACATGACAGAAGACGCAGACAACTAATGTGTCCAGGCAGTTTGCAGGATGAACATAGACAACAAATAGACATAGACAAAGACAACGAAACTGCTCACCTTTGGTTTCCACTTTGTCCACGGGGATCTGCTTCTCCCTGATGCGGAACAGCTCAAAGTTGTAGTAGATTCCCTACACATGACACAAAACCAGCTCACAATTAACACCCTTAGATCAAGTAGTAGCAAAACAAACAACCCCAGAACATTTTTATCTACAGTTAGCCAAAGACTGAAAGTGAAAGAGCAACAGGTATTATGCTTGTGATAAAATAAATATTCTTGAAGGTCTTACAACTGGGTTGTTTTTCAGTGCTTACAACAGAATGCGGGAAAGCCAGTCAAATAAAAAATGAGTTACACACATCTTTTTTATGTCACTAACTCATTTCAGTTGCAAGATAAAATGAAAGCTGAAGAATGCTTTGGGATACGGTTTCAAACATATTTTATAGTACATGAACAATGTATACTACATTGAATGGCCAATGCTCGGGACAAATACAAGTTGTCTTTGTGGGTACAGTACTAAAATTTCTGAAAAGCTGGCCAGAAAGTTTTACCCACAGGCTGTTTCACAAGTCTGAAGAGCCCGCATTTGCTACAGACAAAAAGGAACGGTTGGGACAGAGCGTGACACACACTGTCCCAAGGATTACCAGAACTTCACCTGGTTCATAGGGGCAGCAACCACATGAGTCACTGTGAGTCTTAAATAAAATGCTTGTAGTTTTATCCTTCATATAAAGCTTTCACTCAGACACTGTGCTTCCGAGTGCTGTATTGTGAGCCCATCAAAAGATTGGGTGTGAAATTTCCTTTTTGGCAGCCATTTTTGCATGACATACACCTCTTAAAAATCTAAAATAGTTAAGACTTGCCACATTCATGTTACTGCTCATTGCAATTCGTGAATCAGTGCCAGACAGAACATAACAAGTGATATGAACACAACTCAAATTGCTTTAGCAGTCTGTATTCATTTCCACAGAAGTCTCAGATTCACCGGCACAGAAGCACAACCCATCTCAAGTTAAAGAAACTTCAGATTTCACTTCCAAGCTACAAACTTAACTTCAGCAAGAACGCTGAAAGTTTTTCACCCTTATCCCACACAACAAAATTCAGTATAAAAACTTGAAAACCTTTCATCCAGCTGGTACCCAAAGCAATGTTCCTTCCAGTGCCATCATTATGTTATGATACTTACACTGTATTTAACCTGGTCCTTCTCCTCCACCTTCTTGGCCTTGGAATAACGGTCGACCTTGACGCACAGGTGGTCTCCATTCTTCTGCCAGTGCATCTTGCAGTCCGCCACGTTGAACAGGTTGCGTACACACAGCTCCTGACGGCTTGGGATCTCAATCAGTGTCACACGCGCAGGGGTGTTGGACTCCTCTGGTACCCAGTAGGCAATGATGTTGTCGGTTGGGGACCAGCTGAAGTCTCTGCCCAGTCAAACGAATGGCCATTACAGAGTAGTAAAGCCTAGCAGATCAACATTTCTTTTTTTTTATACTGGGACTGGTAAATTTACCTCACTGAAGTCCAAAGCTATGAAATCTGCCTACAGGGATACATCAACACACTATCAAGTAATCTTTGGTATCCGTTCCACCCCGTGTTATCACAGTAGCACGTCAAAGATCCCGGTCATTCTGCCAAAAGTGCAGGTGGCAGGTTACAGCTAAACACACATACACCTTACGTATGTGGCTTTGCATGAAGTGACATGGTGCATGGTTGTATGGTGTACACAGAACTTGTGCCGATACGGCAGCAGCTTCATGTGGCACCAGCCATACCAGCGCTAAGTACACCACTTCGGTGGATATTCAAAAAACGCACTATAAAAAGCTAGTCACTCATGTAGAATCACATGCAAGCGCAGTGAGTCTGCTCAAGAGAGCGGAGAATAGCGTTATATAAGCGATCATCAATCGATCAATCAGTCTTGCAACATTCCACAGTCTGTACTTTGTGATTAACTGACACACATCACTGTCCATCAAGACCTTTAGAATAGGGCAGTGACTTTTCACAGATGTTTTAATCAAACAATATACAAGAACAGAAACTTACTTTATACAAGAGATCTTCAAGCTCTTCTTGCCCAGAAGACCAAAAGACTGCAAAAGACAAAAAAATAACAACCTTCTGTCAGAAAATATCAGATTATCAAAAACAGTACCGATATAACATATACCCCATGGGGCCAACATTTTACAGCTTAAATACAGGAAGAGGGTCCAAACATTTACAGCTTGTTTACAGCATAAGGGGCCAAAGCTTTACAGCTTGTATACAGAATAAGGGTCCAAAACCTTACAGCTTGTATACAGAATAAGGGTCCAAAACTTTACAGCTTGTATCCTGAATAAGGGTCCAAAACTTTACAGCTTGTATACTGAGTAAGGGTCCAAAACTTTACAGCTTGTATATTGAATAAGGGTCCAAAACTTTACAGCTTATATACAGAATCATGGGGTACTGTTCCCCCAAGGGGCCAACACTTTACTGCTTTCCTTCAGAATAAAATAGAGTACTGCTCCCTTAAGGGGAGACTGGCCAGTCAAATTTGGTCCCAAAATGTTCCATAACATGTTTTTATTTTTTTCCAGGTTTAGGCTCCTAAACATGTCTACTTTTCATCTAAGTCAATATTTTTATGATATACGTTTGATTTTTATGCAAATGAAAACATTCTTTGAACCTTAGTGTGTTTGTTTTTCTCCTGTGACCGATCATTTCACTGAAAAACACTCCATTTCATCCCTTGGTTACGGGGACTTTCTACCCAAAACTCAGCGCATGTCGCCTATCAAAATATTCAGTAGCTTCTGACCTTCAAAATGACGTCATGACCCAGTGGGAACTTCCATTGATGAAGGCACAAAGGGTTTGAAAAGGCGGGAAGGGTATTCCAACGGAAACTTCCTAATTTGGATTGAGTCGTTTCTCATTGGTCGGATTTCAGAGTGACCTCATTATATAGTCATTGGTGCTACTGTGCATGAGTAGTTCGCAAATGAGGGTTCACGGACATTCCCGAACAAGCTACTTCCTGTCAAACTAGCCACTTCCTGTTTGTTGCAGACAACAAATCGAACATACGTTTGCAAAAACTGATTTCTATGTGATAATTATGCCTTCAAAGAAGTGTAAGACTATTGCTGAAGCAAATGTTGGTAAATCCACCAGGAAAAGGAAGCAGCATATGCAAGGACTGGCCGATAAAAGAACGAAGGCTAAGGAAAGTAGTTTGTCAACTGGCGAAGCTGTCGAGCATTTTGCTACAGCTGATGGACCGGCACATTCTAGTGTTTCGGTGATGGTTTCCAACGACTCTCATTGAGAGAATGATCATCAGCAGTTGATCATTGCAAGTTTACTTTCATTCAAACATTACACAAACCCATGGACCCTAGAAACAAGTTTTATTGCATTTTTCTTTATTGTACCAACGCTTTTCAGAGGGCAAATCTTTATTCACGTTTTTCTCATTTCGCTGTTTATTGGCTATGGTGATGTCGGGAGGAACACGATATCTCCGCCAAACCTGAAGCTATTACAATAAACAAAAATTGTCTGTGGAGGGAACTGAATGCTCTAGGATTTTATTTGAGGATTTTTTATTCTATGGCATAATAAATTTGTAAGATGGTTTTGAAAATTAAATTCTTATGTGTCACCCTAAATTTTTATGGTAACCTCAGTCGGTGGCCCATATTTTTGGATCAATAATGTTTACAAGAAAAATGGTAAATAGATTCATAGAATACAACCCACAGATCACAATAAAAGAATAAAATGTAATGAAAGTGATGTTAATGTTGAGATATTGTATTCCTAGTGGGGGTGATATTTTACTGAATTTCACACATACCATGGATTTTTTTGCAGAACATAAAGGTGCAGATAGTGAAAACAACTTTTTATACCATTTATTCTGATTTTTGTATTATAATAATTAATTTAAAATGCATAACTTTAAACAAAAAAAAAGTAAAAGAACTGGCCAGTCTCCCCTTACTGGGCAATATTTTACAGCTTTATGGGGTACTGTTCCCCCCAAGGGCCAACATTTTATAGCTTTTATACAGAGTATAAGGGTATCATTCACCCGAAGGGTCAGCACTTTACAGACAGCCTTCATACACAATCATGGAGTACGGTTCCCTCAAGGGGCCAACTCTTTATAGCTTTTATTCAGATCATTACAGAGTATTGTCCCCTGAAGAGGCCAACTTTGTATACAGTACAGCTTTTATACAGATCATTATGGAGTATTGTTCCCTCAAGGGGCCAGCTCTTTATTGCTTTTATACAGGTCATTATGGAGTATTGTTCCCTCATGGGGTTGACACTTTACAGCCTTCATAGAGATCATGGAGTATTGTTCCCTCAAAGGGCCAATTCTATAGCTTTTATACAGATCACTATGGAGTATTGTTCCCTCATGGGGTTGACACTTTATAGCCTTCATACAGATCATGGAGTATTGTTCCCTCAAAGGGCCAATTCTATAGCTTTTATTCAGATCATTACAGGTAAAGCATCCATACACAATCACAGTTTGCCCAACACTTTCAAGTTTTAACAAAGAACTGTGGTGTGCTCATGGCCCAAGGGACCAGAGCTTATACACGCATGGGGGAAAAAATGTTACTCTGTACTCCTTAGCTGTCACGAACACACACAAAATTTTACCATGAATTTTAAGAAAAAATGTAAGTGAACAATTACCGGTGTTTCATAGACGCTGATGGCATCTCCACCTATTCTGGCAAAGTACACTCCATCGGGGCTCCACCTATAAGCCAACAAATAAACATCTAGCCAACACATGTCAATCTCAAGCAGGACAAAATACAGAAAAGGAAACAAAAATAGTTTAACTGTAGTACCATAATTTCCATCCACCAAAGCACTTCTATACATAAAGAAAAAACATTAGGCGTATTAACAAAAATAATTAAACCATAGATAAGGTGCTCCTGAATATAATGCACAACTCTCTCTGGCAGTGTCATAGTGGATGAGTAAAACATGATGGACATACGTGTCAGACACAAAGAAATGTGCCATCATGCCATAATACAGAAGAGTGGAAATGTTCAGCGAATTTGCCTTTGACAAAAAGTTTGAACTGTCTTGAGTTGTCAGTACATATATATTTATATAAACTTTTACTTTTTATGCAGATTTAAATACTGGGTACAAATAAGGTACGACTGGTACAGTTTATCATCAGACTCACTTAAAGATAGGCCATGCTGTTCCACTATCAGCCTCACATGTCAGACACAAACAACTTACAAGGTAAAAGCATTCCTTTACGCACTACACACATTTCAAGATATGCCATCTTATTTGACACTCAGTCTCACATATTAGATGCAAATAAGGTCCATGATAAGGGTAAAGCACTTCCTCCCCCTCTCGTTGCTATTCCCATTAAGACAGGCCATGTTGTTTGACTCACAGTCTCCCAAATGGCCACAAATAGGGTCCATAATATGTGTAAAGCACTTCCTCTCCCTCTCATTGCCATTCCCATTAAGACAGACCATGTTGTTTGACTCACAGTCTCCCAACTGGCTACACTAGACACAGATAGGGTATATTATAATATGGGTAAAGCATTTCCTCTCCCGCTCATCGCCACTCACTTGAAGATAGGCCATGTTGTTTGACTCTCACAGTGGAAACCTCTCTTCTTCTGACCCGTGCGCACGTCCCATATGATGATTGCCTGTGGGTCCTCGCGGTTGTCTGTCAGTGGGCTGAACGTCACCAGGTACCTGTTTGAATAGGAGGGAAGTCATCTCACATTCCACACTGGTAGATGGACCTCAGTATTGTTTCAATTCTGAGACCTTGAAAATGGGTCATCAAAACTGGCATACACATGGACAGCTAACTCAACAGAGGTAATCACCATGTCAGTTCAAACAAAGACCTCACTGACACAACACCAAAAGAAACACATTTGTAAAGCTACACATGGGTGGATCAGTCATCTCCACTAAATGAATGCCCCAAAATATTGTCTGCATGCTCTTGACCATTTGTGTAACAAATGAACAAGGTCTGTACACAACTGGAGCACACCTTATTGAAAAATACAACTGTTATTTATACTTTTCCAAAATCACTATCACCTTAAATGTTGGTCAGCGCCATCAATCATACAAAGTCTGAAGACCCCTCTTACCCAGTCTCACTCTCTGGAGCAAAACAAAAGCCAATGTTACAAGTTCTTGTCATGGTTGGTTCTAGAAGTTTGTCACCATCTGTCAAACTTAGACTACAGATGCCCAAAACATAAAAAGTATTCTGAGTATGATCTTGTCCATGTTGACTGTACATAATACCATAAACTGGACCAAAAAATACAAACTTCAGCAGCGCTGTGATCTTGACATAAGCACATCAAAGCTGGACAAAGGCTCTACAGAGGAGAGGCTATCACTTAGTGAAGTCAAGAGGATGTTGCTTTGACAGCAGCTAAGAAACTCCAAAATGAACACGGACCATCACACTCACACAATTTTTCATTAAAAAAAGGTACACAAATGCTCTGAGAGTATGTCCAGTTGTAGTAATTGACTAAGTGATAAAATCATGCAACCCCACCCCCCCCCCGAAAAAACACAGTGGAACAGGCTTCTTCATTTGAAATTTTGCTTAAAACAAGGCCACTGAAAAAATCATTACTGTCTACATTGCACTGCTTTCAGAAGACATTTCTGTAGGCAAGAAATAAACAGCTGCTTTACCAAAGATCAAAACTAGTCCCATTCCTCTATTCAGGCAGTCAAGCTTTCTCTTTCCAACCTCACCATACCCCTTCTTCAGTGGACCATTACACTCTGTCAATCAAAAAGCGCAATGAAAACACATCCCCACCAATCAGAAGCAGTAAACTAATGAGGCTAAATCTGGGCAAAAACTTCCTCCACTTATTTGCCTGACTTTCAGACAGAGCTTATGGTCCGAGTGTATTGGTCTATTCAACAGACGAACTGATGAAGGGTGGATTGGTCTATTCAACAGGTAGACTGAAGGGTGGACAGGTCTATTCAACAGGTGGACTTATGAAGAGTGGATTAGTCTATTCAACAGGCAGCCTGATGAAGGGTGGACTGGTCTATTCAACAGGTGGACTGATGAAGGGTGGACTGGTCTATTCAACAGGTGAACTGATGAAGGACAGATAGACCAACACACTTTTCACAGGGTGAGAAGTCAATCAGCTGAACACCCGGGTGGCTGAATCGCTGGATCTGGATGAACCTCTCTCCACCCCAAAGGGCAATGCCTTTCTGGTGAAATGTTGCCAGGTAGGTTCCCTGGGGTGACCAACGCACATACGTCTCTGTCCATCGCTGTGCAAAAAAGACATTCATGCAATAAAATAATAACATTATAGGGACCTGAACACTTTTAGCAGCACAAAGAGGATACAACTTAATAACAACAAAAGTATCAAATGTACAAGGAGTTCCCCGAGAGAGAAAACATGACAATAAAATAATAAACTGTGTTGACCCAAGTTAAGGTAGATACGGTCTCAGTCCTGTGACAGCTGTGTGAATTGCAGACAGCCTGTGTTCACAGATGTATAGTCATTCATAGCTGTGTGGCCAGGAACTGTGCTGTGTACAAGATGCATCCTGCTTGAATGACCTGTACTGCCAGAGTTTGACTGTGGCATCTCACTCCACCAGCTTGATCCAAGTTAGTTTTGTTAGTCACTGGATTTCAATGGCCCATCAACCCTGAGACCTCAGTTAATGTCTTGACCACCATGACATGATAAATTTCATTCTTTCATCCCCTGCAACAACTGGGAATCTGCAGCTTCACACCATTATCAGAACGCTCAGCTAACCAATAAAAAACCAGTCCTTGGGGTAAACTTACGCTTCTCTCCTCCACTTTCGCTGGTTCAGCAGAGTTGACAAAGATGGCTGTCTTCTCTCCAGCATCGTAGATGACACTGAACTGGTCATAGCAGTCCTTGTTCAACAGCCAACTTCGTAAATTGCCCTGGAAAAAATTGTCATTCATGAAGAAAATAAATCTCCCTTGCTTAAAAAAAAAAGTACAAGAGCAAAGCTCTAGCTAACTGCAGCATAAATCAGGTGTATGTCTGTTAGTGTATACCTGTGTATAAGAAGTAAGGCCCAAATATATATATATATTTGCACACATAGCTTTCATTAAAAAAAAAAAAATCTTTAAAAGAATAGCCCATTAAATAAAGCATTCAGATGCAACTGTCCCAGCACTTGCACTAAGCAGCAGAGTGAGAGTCAAAAAGCCCTTGCAGGCATATTCCACAGCTTCAGTATAGTAAATAATAGAACTAACAGATAGAGAAATAATAAAAAATCCTCTCAATCAGCTGACACAATTTAGATTTCACAACATATACTACGGGACATAACAAAAGCACCCACTGTCCTTGGAAAATCTTTCAGAAGAGTTGCCTTCTGGAGTTTCCATAACGTAACACTCAAATTTGGTCGAGTTTTCTGATTAATGTGATGGCATTGTGTTTCGAAATGAACCTTCACCAGGAAAGCAACAAACTGTACAAGCCAATGTGAAGTCAACAATAAATAAAACCCTTACAAAAATTACTGCCTTGGGCAGATTACGTACGCTGCAAACACTCAAAAGCTGAATCAACTACATTCAAGTTCACTTTTAAGCATACACACCTTGTCCTCATATGGCCTGATTTCAGGTTCCTCCCAGATCTCTGGTATATTCTTGTACCGTTCAAAGTCAGAGAACAGGTTGACCTGAAAAGTATGCTGTTTGTCCAGCTTGTAGCCATCGGTCATTTTCACTGCTTCCTGGGCATGCTGCGGGGAGGAGAACTCCAAAAACATGTACCTGTAAAAACAAAAATGCAACTTTTGTTTCTAGAACACAGGCAACTTTTGTAATGCATGGCATGTGTCATACAGTGATACAGATGTGTAAATAATGGGTCTCACACACACAAACCTCAGTTTGTCATGGTACAAGGCATTCTTAAAGAATGCTTCATGCACGACTTTTTGTTCCGCCAAATAAATCGTTCATGAAAATGGTTGTTATCCCTCTTAAGTGTGCCCTGAAATACTTGGTCTACCATTCCCTGGCACTACTCAATCATTGTCCCTAACTCAACTGCGTCACTGCAACTGATTACATCACATGCCTCTTTGTGTCAGTTGTTTTGGCAGGAGAGTATACAGACAGCAAATACATTCTTCATTTCAAGATTCTTTCTCATCTGAAAACAGTCTAAATGTCAGTGAAAATGAGGCATGAAACTGCGCCAATCATAAAATCAAAAACAAAACATCCATTCAGAAATGGGGCAGATGGCAGCTCCACTACTTTAATTCATCTACCTGTGTTCTTATAACTGCCAGCTCTGATCAAAGTAACTTACCCTTTTGTTTTGTCTCCCTCAAGTGGATAGAAGTCATTGACAACCTTTCCAAACTTTGAGTACAGCTTCTTGATAACATTTCTCAGCTTTTCCAGTCTGTCAGGGCCAACTTGAGGGATGTTGTCCACAACTATCACATTGTCGATACTGTCTGTTGTTTTGGGTTTCTTCTTTATCAGGTCACCCAGCAGCTCTGAAATTGAAAACCACCATCAAAATTCAACTACATAAGTGAAAAAGCAAATACTTCTTGGCATCTGCATCATATTATTTAATCAAACAAGGTGTTCACATTCAGGTCAACTTGCCAACATTACCAATTTCTATGCCACCCACAGTAACTACTTGCTGTCAAACTACAAACATTCTGTATGTGTACAGTTCAGAAAGAAGCATCACAAGCGCTGTGGAATCTTATTTCAAATTCAATGCATCTAATCTCTAAAAGTAAAGTGCTTCACAATCACATCATAGAAAGAAAAGAAAAAAGAACAAACAAAAAATGAATAGTTGTGTGGGACGAAACTAAGCATTGTGAAAAGTTTCATGCCATGAAGAACTTGGGTTAAAAAATAATAATCATGACAATAGAATTAACATGCCCAGTATAACTTCTATAAGTATTACTTTCATACTTAGCAAAGCTACCAAATGCTTGGTACAGCTAAAAAAATGTTCAGCCAACCTCTTTTCTTTTTTAACCCTTAAAACACATTTTACCATCTAGCCCCTGAACTGTCAACAATACTATTTTGAATACAGCAAATATATCAAAGAGAAACAATAATTCAGAAGCGGTATTACTGTTGTTTTTCCTTAGATTTTTAGAGGGGCCTCTGAACTCGGAGGAGGCCAGAGACAGAACTATGGCAACTGCTTTAGGGAGGCTGTACCACTCAGGGATGGTGCAGGGGAAGGTCTGTTGCCAGTTCTGGGTCCTGTGAAACTGAAAGGGCAAGTCGAAAGACCTGGAGCTGGTCTGGTG